>OV050032.1:170267845-170472845 GCA_920105625.2 Clusia tigrina
TGTGTATGGCTATCAAACTGCGGTTAGGCAAGTTGCTTGCATTGTGTTGTGATCTATGCGGCTCTGAAGCAATGCGAGCATATTTGGGGTTGCTGGAAAGCATACACAAACATGCACACGAATACGCTATCTTACACTACCATGGGCATTATTGTGTACGAGTATATGTATGCATGAGTGTCAACATGATATTTTGTTTTGGTGATGCTTAACTGTCGTCGCAAACGCCCACAACTGTCAAATTCATCAAAATAACACATTTATTGTTATAATTTCCATATTGTTGTTATTGTAGCCGTTGTCGTTTTTGTTGCTGCTTTCGATTATGTTGTTGCTGGTGATGTTTTGGCCTGTGATTTGCAATGTGTTAGTTGACATGATTAGCGCGCTTAGCGTGTTGGCTGTCAACTGATGCCGCCAGTCGATGCGGTCTATCAATGTGGTCAAATATGAAATCGTGTATGAGGGACCAGGACATGACTGTATGTGAATGTACGGAGGACGAGAGGAATGGAGGTGTGTGTATGTTATTGCAAAATTACACACTGAAGTTAAAACAATTGGTCTTATTTCCGTAATTTATGGCTTGCTTGTAGAAGCGCGTACATAAAAATAAATTTGTGCGTTTATGCGTATGGACCAAAACTTCAAAGATAGTGTTGCGTTTGTTAGTTCGAAATTTATTTTTAATTAAATTGTAATTCACTAAATTTTTTATAATTTAATTACTTTCACTAATTTTATTATAATTACATGAATTTATTAGTTTTAATACAAACGCTTAAATGATGAGTCCCTTTCTGGTTCGTACCTCCACAGAATGTAACCAAAATTTTATATTACAAACCAAAAATTAAAGAATGGACTGTTATATACATGCATACACATATACAGTGGCGGCTGGAATAGGTCAGTTATCTTAATACAGCCGTCCTCAATAAGATTAAAATTGGGTTTGGGAATTATGTCATTGATGAAAGATCTTCTTGGCCGACAGATATAGTAATCTCTTGAGTAGGCAGCGGCCACATTTTTGCCACGGGTTGTTTCAGTACTCTGTTCTGCGTTTTTAGAGTAACCACTCTAACCAGTCCATCTGCACCTGGGTGTACCTCAAGGATTCGACCAAGGGGCCAATGATTTGGAGGAAAGCGTTCGTCCTTCATGATAACTAGTTCATTAATTTTGACGTTAGGAGTGGCCGATAACCACTTTGGCCTTCATTGCAATCGAGAAAGATAGTCGCTGCTCCAAAACTGCTGGATGATAAACTGGCAATTGTGCCAACGATTCATTTTCGATATCTCAGGTACAGGTCGTGCCAATAAAAAATCGCCTGTCAAAAAATGCTCAGGAGTCAGCACCAATAAATCGTCCGGTTCACCAGATATTGGGCACAGCAAAGCATGCAACGGTTCGTACGATTTTACGACCCTTCACAATCCAGAATGATTTTCTAGAATGGCTTAATGTGAGAGACACTTCTCCGTGCAATGTCGCTAGATGATTGTGATTTATCACCAAATCAACAAAGTGACTATTTTGTTATATGATGTATGGATGACATTCATTTGTTGAAAGCAAAGCATGTCTGAGCCGACCCCCAAGTCGGATGACTTGTTCCTGTTCGTCAAAGAATGTAAATGCTCTCCTTATGCTAGGATTTTCCAGTGGATAACGCCTTGAATTCCAAAGCGAAAACTTCTTTCTGCACAATGCGAATAGTGGATAACACACTTTTCTTTAGCTCACCAACGGTGATAAGGGAGTTAGTACGTTTAAAAACCCGACAATTTTTCCAAATCGCCTGCAGAAAGCTACTACGCGTACCAACCGTGTTTATGTTGAGAATCGCTCCACAATCACTAATGGTGTTTGGATGCTGGAAATAGCATGACTTCGAACGGGTTTCAATTCATCGTTCATTGCCAAAACCGAAGTGTTGTCATTCTCAGGATATTCAGGCCAATTTTCTTCCTTTTCGCTAAGCCATTGTGGCACATACCACCAGAGATTGCATGTTGATAATATATTTGGGTGGAGTCCATGACTGGGATCATCATCTGGGTTATGTTCAGAAGCTATGTGGCGCCACTGGCTAGCTTCCGACGAGAATTTGATTGAGTCTGTTACCGCCAAACACTTTCCATTTGTTTGTTCCGTCTCGGATCCAGCTGAGCACAATTGTTGAATCATTCCAAAAGTTTGTTTCCTGGAAGTAAACATTTGACTGACAATTTTGTTTCAAATACCTGAATATTTTCACTGCTGACACAGCAGCACATAATTTGGCTCTTGGAATTGTTAGTTGCGGTTTGATGGGAGACACCTTACACCTTGGCAATAGCAGCTTCACTTCGTAATGGTTTTCGTTTCGCTGACCACGTAAAGAAGCAGCTGCTCCATAAGGCTGCTGACGACGCATCACAAAGGATATGTAGCTGTGTGTTTTTTGACACGTTGCTGGTGATGTAACGAGGAATGCGCACGTCTGCTATGCACGTTAGACCATCAACAAAATTTGACCAAAAACGCGTCAAATTACTGGATAATGCTTAATCCCAGCCTAGATGTGTGTGCCATAAACGCTTCATAAAAATTTTTCCAGATACAAGTACTGGTGGTAACCAACCCATAGGGTCGAAAAGTCGAGCAATAGATCTTTTTCGTTGGATCGCCTACTGGTGGTTCGAAGCTGAATCGAAATCGAAACTCATCATTAATTCCAATATAATCCCGAGGCTTTGATAGTCTCCTCTGAATTTAAATGTGAGAAGTTTTTTATCTCGCGATGCTACATGGGTCTGTTCTTTAATAACTTTGGGCAGTTGCTGGCCCATTTACGCAATTGGAATGTAGCGATTCAACATGTCGATGGTTTGACGTTGAATCTCCTTTGCCGCCTCCACCGAATCAGCGCCTGACAAAATGTCGTCATACATTTGCTGGTTTATAACCTTCACTGCTAGTGGATAATATGCTGCTGAGCTTGTTCCGAACATTACCGTCATACACATGTAGTGTTCCACCTGACCAATATGCTCATTACACCACAAAATGTGCTAAAAAGTTTCATCTTCTTCATGGACGTCTATCCACCTATACATATTTTCCATGTCGGCCAGGAATACATATTTTAGCATTCGCCAATTATTAAATATTACTGTTAGGTCTGTATGCAGTTTTGGGCCCACTGCCAGGATGTCATTTAGGGATTTTCCATTGCTGGTATGCATAGATCCATAAACAACTCGCACCTTCATGGTCGATGATGATTCCTTCACCACGGGATGGTGTGGGAGGTAACAGTGGGACACTCCGATCGATGCTTCTTTTTCCGTTAGTCTCGTCATTTGTTCCAATTTCAGATACTCGTGAATGGTGTGGCTATACACAGCCTTCAAATAAGAGTTTGCCGATAAAGGCCTCTGTAACTGCTGGAGTATTTTCAATGCAGGCTCATAGGAGCACCCACTGCACAGCTTGGAGTCCACGTGCGACAATAATACCAACCTCAGCGAATTCACCATTATCCAAACGACGGTGTTCTGAGTTTGTTATGTCTTCTAACTCTCAGAATTTATACAATAAGGACTCCAGCTCCTCTGAGGCTTCATCTGATGCAACAGTAATATTATGAACTATTTTTGAGTTACTATACTCTCCAGTTTTCCAGATATAATGTATCCCAACACGGTGTTTTGGGCGATAAGTCCACCCGTTTGACCTGGCGGAGATCCTCCAACATGAGCTCATCGCAGATGTCGCTTCCAAGTAGTAAATCGATAGCTTGAGGAATCTAATAGATGGGATCTGCCAAACGCAAACTCTTGATATGCGCCCATTGCTTGGTCGTAAAACGCCGATTGGGCATGGTGGATCCAACATTTGCTAAGGTGAATGCCTTTACTGGAAATCGGTTGGGCATGGTGGATCCAACATTTGATAAGATGAATGCCTTTACTTGAAATGAACCCTGATCGTTGTATTTGGACTTGAATATCAAAGTTACAGCCGACGAAGGTTCAGTAATTTTCGGATTTTCCAAACCATTAATCCGTACATGTACCTTTTGTCGATTCAGACGTAACATTTGTGCTGCCCGTTCTGTTATGAATGACGCTTGAGAACCTTGGTATAATATATTGTGAGTGCTAATCCGCGCTGATGTGTCAGTGACTGTCGCAGCCCTATCCACATGGATGAGAGTATGATGGTGCCCTCCGCCTTGGTTAAGTTAAATTTCTGGTAAGGCATTTTGAGACTACTTGATTATATTCCAAACATTTGAAACATAACTTGTGTCTGCCAACCGCCGCACAGTGGTCGATTTGAAGTATTTAGGCGGCCAAAAGTCAAAATCTTAAATACGTAGTAGGCACAAAATATTGACGTGTACGTATAGTAAACACTTACGCGAATTACCCCCCACCCTTTTTTTCAACAACCATACGTCACCGCTTCCGTGCAGTTAGACGCAATTTGATCGTTGACTTGATACGTATTTCTATTTGGGTGCCCAAATTATATCAAATTTCGCAATACGCATGTATGTTTATTTTAAGTTGTGTAGTGAAGTGAAAGTGAAAGTGATTCCCATAGCTCAAGTAAGCTTCTATTAAATAAATAATAGTTTTAACTTTTATTTTTAACTTTCGTTACATTTTTCGGTTGTTGAACATACCCTCTTTTTCACACAAAAAATGTAATTTTTTTAATTTCAAAAGCAATTTTGTTATGGATCAGGATTCGTCCGGATCATATTTTTTTGTTTATTGAATACGTTACACATTCAGCTTTTCTGTAAAAAAAACAAGAGCCGCAGAATCCCGCTTATTCCTTAAAGACAGCAGTTCAAAGTATTTTGTTAAAAAAATTTTAAAAACCATTTTTTTTAATTATATGTTTTTTTTTTTTAAGTTATGGAGATACCTAGTTCGTCGGGGGTGAAAATAGTGACCCGTAAATGTGTGTTTGAGCAAATGCAACTACAAAATTTGCCAAGTATGGATGAGAAATTGGAGTTTTTAGAAAACCACTTGCTATTGTCTTGCGGAGACACTGTGGAAAGAAAAAAGATCCTTAAACATAAATTTTCCTAAATCAAACACGAATTTAAACAGAGATGGCTAAAAGCTCATAAAGTTGAAGAAGTTTTTATGAAAAACAACCAGAAGTGGCTGGAAGGCACTTTTGAAATACCAGTGCATTCGCTTAATCAACCAGGTCGTCCGAGCAAATCATTTTCGGATTCGAGTGAACGAAGCAAGAGAAGAAAAACTGAGGAAATTCGATCAAATGTTATTGATGAAATGATTATACATGCCGCACAAGTCATATTGCAAACGAAAGGAAAAAGAAATGCCTCAAAAGTGCTCAAAGATATACGAAATTCACCAACAAAGGCTAGTAAATATAGAAAAGCCTATTCCAAGACCAATGAAACAATTGCTCCTTTGACCCCGTTCCAAGCACTCAAAATGTTCGTAGAAGCTGATCTAACAAGACGACAATATGAAATAATAAGGGCAACTAACCCAAAGCATTACCCTTGTTACGACTTTTTGTTGAAAGCAAAACAAGAATGCTACCCACCAAAGACGGCATTGCGAGTAACGGCTACCTGCGCAGAAATTAATTTACAATGCCTAATGGATCATACTATTCAACGATTATCAATCTACCTGGAAGAAGTGTTATCAACCCTTAACGAAATTGAAAGAAAGTCATTAACGATCATTTATAAATGGGGGTGTGACGGGTCACAACAAGCACGGTACAAACAAAAATTCTCGGAAGACGCCGAATCCGATGCTAGTATATTTTTGAGTTCTTTTGTCCCACTTCAAATTATTTGTGGTAAAGAAAACAATAAAGTGTTGTGGCAAAACCCAACACCATCATCACCACGATTTTGCCGCCCCATCAGATTTCGGTATGTGAAAGAAACTACAGATGTAACAAAAGAGGAAATAAGTTATGGGCAAAATGAAATTAAGAACCTCACTCCTACAAAAGTAAATATTGATGGAAAATAATTTGCTAAATGCACGAATTAATACACAAATTTAAAATCTTATTAGAGGCGATTTCAAGTGGACACAAAATAAATACAACAAAATTCGAAGAATATGCCTTCAACACCGCGCAAATGTATGTGGAATTATACGGATGGCATCCCATGACTCCAACAATGCATAAATTACTATTACATGGGGCGACCATCATAGATAATGCACTGTTGCCAATCGGCCAATTGTCGGAGGAGGCTGCAGAAGCACGAAATAAACATTTTCGGTAATACAGACAGAATTTTTCAAGAAGATTTTCAAGGGAAGAATGCAACCGTGATATTTATCAAAGATTGCTTCTTACTTCAGATCCACTAGTAAGTAGTGAAATATCGTTAAAGAAAACTTCACACAACATTTTTTCCAGTGAAGTTATAGAACTATTAGAACCTGCCGAGCCCCACAGACAATCAAGTATTGAGCACGAAGAAGTCGAGATAGAAACATCTTTTAATAAGACAATTTAATGCATTTTTATTTATTTATGATTTATGAGAATAAAATGTGTTTTTATTATAAAATACATGTTTTTCTTATTTATTTTTTAAAATAAATAGATAGTTTTTTAAAATACAGTCTTTCGAAGCCATTAACGTCCAAAAATATTTTTGGCCGCCTAAATATTTCAAATGGACCACTGTGCGCCGCCTTGCGGTCAGAAACCTTCATGTTGAGAAAGGTTGTACATTCACGTAAAGAATGAGCGCCGGTGCTAATTGCTGATTTTACATCCTTCTTCGCTCTTTTAGATAAGTCACGGAGTGAGCCCATATGCTGTTTCGATTCGGGTGCATTGTTCGTAGATGCCGTGATCATTTTGCGGTACTGTGCATCTAGATGTGTACAAAACTGCTCAAAAGTTGGAATATCTTAAGTGGTGGAGAAGGATTTTTCCCACTCGAGCCGTGCGTTCTCAGATAATTTTCGCACCATCAGATATATCAGGATTTGGTTCTGTTTTAAATCGACCCCAAGACGATCAATTCAATTTACATGACCGACAGGTTTGTAGAAACCGGTTTAGTGCCGCAGGGTCATCATGTGCCACAGAATACTGTTGTTCAAACACATCCAGGTAGTGTACGAATAACACTCGTTTGTTAACGTATATATTAATGAGCATCTTCCAGGCCACTTGAAACTTCGCTTCCGTAAGAGAAAGACGTTGGATATCTCGTGCTAAGTAGTAGAAACTATAAAGATTGCTGAAGCGAGCACACTTAAACCCAATACACACTATTCGTGCCGGTCACATGCCAGTCACGGTCAGACGGAACGCAATGTATTCCCATTATTCATTCACATGCCAGTCACATGCCAGTCACAACTTCTCAAATGTGGATGCTAATGCCAGCTTTATGTATTTGGGAATATATTTGCAAGAGAAACTTCTTTCCAAATAATTATTTTTTATTAAAGTCGCTGTAGTGCACCGACTATAAGTCAAAAAGACTTTCATAGCTTCGCACCAGCTCAACCAACTACTCGTCTGAAATTTATAAACTGCATTTAAATAAACTACATATTGTTACGAAATTGCCCTCTTGACAATTTACTCTGTTACGAAATTGCCCTCCTGAAAATTTACTTTAACTCTCTGTACTCGGATTCGTGCCACTGGATCGTATAGTAATCAAACAATCGCTGGTTAAATTAAAATAACTAACTTTATTTAACTATTGCCATTTACACATTTAACATTAGGCTTAAAGTTTACTTCTTTACAATTTGTACTTTATTTCACAATGAATATGATCACTTTGCACAATTACAAATACTGCTGCTTCGATTATAATGCTCGATGTACACACTGTCACGATCTCTGTTCGAATGTCTTTTACTTTGCACAGTCTTGTGCTTTTATAGTTTCGAATGGTTGCGGTAGAAAATTCTACAATAGTGTAGAATTTTCTCGATGTTTCTAGAACTTTATACAGGAAGTTCTTACTTTCGAGATATTTCTTTACACCACAATCTCTACAACGAGAGAAGCTTTTATTCGAATAGATTGTGTCTTGACTAAAGAACACACAGGGTGGTGCACTCATTCTCAAACTCCAGATGGGATCTTAAAAGTATGCAATCCTGTTTCACTCATATGCAATCTCGTTTCAATATGTATATAAAATTAATATGAAGTAATAATAAGAATGTACGTGCTCGTATATTGTACAATGCTAACTATTCTTTTAATAAATGCCCGAAGTTGAACTATAGGAGAGAAAGCAACAAAAACAAATAAATGTTAAACGAAGTGGATGGTGTCGATCGTATTTATTCCACACTCACACATAGGCTGGCACATCAAGTCGATCCCTACGCTAGAACGCGTAAAATTTCATCTGAACGAAATCCACAAGCAAGCGATGCATTCCATACTGCCGTTCAACCTTCGGTCAAGTATTCTTTTTGAAAAAACCGGGGCGGTCTTGCTTGGACTGTGTCTGGCACGTAACCGGTAATGTGAATACTTCCTATTAAAATACATTTAAGAATATTTGACGGATGCTTTACCGACCGTGAACGGCTCGAATAGTGTGTATTGGGCCTAAATCTATTATCGTAAAATATTGATTTTTACCTAGGTTAGCGAGAACGTCGTTAATCTCAGGGATTGGGTATCGGTCTGGGATGGTTGCGTTATTGAGTTTCCGATAATCTATTAGCATACGTTATATCCTTTCACCGAATGCGTCCATTTTTTCTGAACAATCCAAACAGGTGGGTTATATGGCGATTTCGATGGTCTTATAATGCCATCTGCAAGAAGTTCTTCTACTTGTCTTTCGACCTCTTCTTTCAGAGCCATCGGATAGCGATAAGATTTCGAATAAACGGGAGTGTCGTTTGCGGTTCGAATTTCTCCTTGTATGGTTGTAGTGTATGTAAGTTTTTTATTGGGGTCGGAAAACAGCTATGATATTGGTTAATTTCTCTTTTTCTGTATCTGAAAGATGAGATATCCGCAAATTAATATGATTAACATCTTGAATCAGTTGTTACTTGAGTGTAATTTTAATATTCGGGGAAATCATCATAAAACTTTTGTCTGTGTGTATCGTCGCTTTGAGTTGTCTAAAAGTGTCATTTCCTACAATGCCGTGGACAGTTTTCAACGTGGGCATTATAAAAAATTTTAACTTATCTGTTTGTGGTCCGAAACTGTTTACGAATGTGTGATGTGTTATTGGAATACTTCCTGCAACGGAATGTCCGTGAAATTCTTTTTCACTTAATATAGGGTTTCTAATGCGTGTCGATTGGATATAATTTTTATTTGAGCCGGTGTCAATTAAAAAGTTGAGTGTGTCTCCTTCCCTTGCTTTAAATTCGAAATATGGGAGTGAAGACACGTTTAGTCTAAAAAAATGAATACTCTCGGTTTCTGAGTTTTCAGTGTTTTGTTCAAATTCTTGACATTGAGTTCCGGCTACTTGCTGATAGTCATTTTGGTAAGACTCACTTGGAAATATTTGATTGGGATCAGGATTAACATATCCGAAATTATAATCCATTTCGTTAAAATGGCTTGTATTTGCATAGAAATTTCGTTGCATCTTATTTATTGGGTGTGTTTGTTGCGTAGCCGGACGCTTTTCTACGAAATTAGGTCTATTTTGGAAGTCTTTCCTTCTAGTATTCATTGACCAGTCGACTTCCATGGGTATAGGGGGTTTACATAGGTGGCAAGAGCGGTCTGTTATTGAATCCAGATTGGTTTTGTTGGGCAAATTGGGTTATTGGTAGTAATCTCTGTGGATTATTGATTGTAAAGTGCTGATAATTGGGTTGGAGTCTGTGTGGATTAGAATTTTTATAGTCTGGCTGAAATGGACGATTATTATTATTATTATAATGATTCCTGAAATGAGGGACATGGCCAGTTCTGGGAAGAATTTATTTCCAGATACTTGTGGAGACAATTGATTTTGACGCGGTGGTCTAGGTGGTGGTTCATTATTTTTATTGAAATGATTTGAACTATTTTGTGCATAATTCATGCAGTATGTCATATTATCGAGTTTTTGACACAAGTGTAGAGCTTGTGGCAAGTTAGTAGGTTCTCAAATACTGAGTAAGCGGGGTAAGTCGCCATTGAGACTGCGGATAAAGATATCTAACGCCTTTTCCCGATAAGAATTGGTCATTGAACGGAGAGATTCCTCGCTTAACCCTAAGCAAGCTATTTTATCTAGAATCAGTGAGAGGTGCTTATAGACGCATTGACAAAAGTTTTCTATAGTGGTATTACGTTGGGTTAATGTTGTAATTTGGTATTCCACCGTCCCTATATCTCTTTTATCTGAATAATGCATCATGAGGTACTTCTTAATTTTGACCCAGTCGAGTGGGGTCGTAAAAGGTTTTCCAATAAGAGGTGTTATTTTGAATCACCCAGTATTTCTGTCGCTGTTCACCTTTGAGGCTTTTATTCTTTGACAGTTGACAAGTAGAAACTACGCCATTACTAAAAATGGAACGATACACGCTTCAACAACGCATTGAAATTATTAAAATTCACTACAAAAATGGTGAAAATCTTGCAGTCACAGTTCGCAAAACTAAAGCATTTTTGGGTGCTTCACGACCTTGTCGGACCGCAATACAGAAATTGGTGGAAAAATAGGAGCTGTTGGGACAAGTTAGTGATGTGAAGAATAAAACCCGTGCACGTCGCTCAAGAACAACTGAGAATATTGCTGCTGTAGCCCAAAGTGTTAAAGAAAACCCAGGTTTGTCCATTTCTCGTCGTTCTTTGGAATTGGGCCTCTAATGCTGTATCTGCTTCTCCTACGATTTTATGTCGGACAGTATGAAGAATCGCATAATACCTTGGTGAACCTTCGTAAACGGAAAAAATTCTGTCAACAGACTTTCGCCAAGAGTTGAATTCTTCTGGTCGGCTATAAATTAAACGGAGTTTCATTTTTAAAAAAATATTTTCTTTTCGCGAAGTGCGAACTTTATTATTTAACTTCTAAAATTATACTAACTACTCGTATATATATATAATATAGTGTAATTAACTATTTAATACATGTCACATAAATTAAAATTTTTAATAAAATGTTAGCTTTAGTTTATTGAAAACAATCTAGTGAGAAATATTTTGAATAGTAATGAGAATAAAATCGACTTTGAATTTTAATCAAAATTACAAAACGAAATTTTCTTCTGCGGCATCTTTTAATAACTCTGTGAATATTTACTTGTTTTGTTATATTTTGTCAATCCTAGTTTATTTTCTATTTGTTTCATTTTTTTTTTGTCTGTTAATGGTTTTTACCTGCTGCATAAATGGATTCAAAAAGATTAACATTCCATTTTCACCACCTACCAAGGACTAAAGAAAAACGAATTGGTCTTTCTTTCTGACATTGCAAGTGTATGTTGTTTTGTTGTTGTTGTAGCTTTTCCGTTTTTGTGTTTCCAAATGAACGCTTTTCAAAAGCATAAATTCTCTTATAAATTCCAAAATCAACTTATCATACCCTAACACCCCCTGCCAACGGCAGTGCCTTCTCTGCTCACAGTCTGGAGCTCTATACAGAAATTTATGCTTAACATTTTCTTAGAGTATAAATTTGTGTGCCCTGCTCGACACTCACCTGCCTTAAGATCTTTTATGAAATTCCTTTTAAGACGACATTTGCATACGTTGGCAATTATTTTGTTTGTTTCCTTTCATTACTCTGTCTACTTTGCCCTTATTATTGTTATTGTTGTTGTTGACTTTGTTGCTGTTCTGTTTCTATTTCTATTGCTATTGCCATTGTCACTATTAGTGTATTTGTTTTTGCTTTCTGATAATTAATTATTACTTTTCTTGTACGGTGCTCTGTAACGCAAAGGTAACTGTGGCTGCTGTGTCTTCACTCTCATTTAAATGCGTTTTCACCTTTGTTTCCGGAATATCTTACATTCTTCTTAGCATAACAAAAGTCCTTTCTTCATGTTTCTGTTCGTGTTCGAAACCTACTCCTGCACTTTCACCATCCACTCATGGGCATATTTTGGTATTCAAGGTACAAGGTTTAAATTACTTGAGGCGACATCGAGTGCAGCATGCTCCTACGTACGCACCACACTTTTAATACAGGCGACAGTGGCGTTGAGAGTGTTGGGGAGTGCAACGCATGCTACAGGTTGATAAAAGTGGTCAATACAGTGGTGGTGGTAGTCATATTGCTGCTTTTCAATACATACAGAAATTATTACATGTGGATTGAAAATTGTTCGCTTAAATATTACCAGAACTTCAAATAGTTTAGTGTATATCTTGAAGGTTTCTTATTCATCCAATGTAAGAAAATCATATTCTTTGGAGTCTTTGGAATATATAGTTAGTTTAAGTTAAGCCAAGCCAAAGAACTTCGTTGTTTGAGTAGACTGGAAAAATTCGATGTACTATTGCTGTTTACATATTGTATCAGTATCAGCGCTTCTAAATCCACTATCTACATATATTCCGAATACTAGGCATGATTGCAAAACTACTTTGGTGTTCAGTTCCTCGGTGACAACAGTTCTTTGGCTTGTATTGCGTATTTCACATGTTCTATGAAAAGTTTTCGGTTAAAATAGTGTTTTCAATTTGATAAAATAATATTATGTGAATCATAAGTGTGGTTGATAATAACATTTGAAAAACGTGAATCATTCGAAAATGTTGCAATACAAAGAGGCGACTTTGCTTGTTTGTGGCGCCCCAAAAGTTTTTATATGTTCTCTCTTCGATAAAATTATACAACAAATACGACAACTCCAGAAAAGTGGAATCTTTATAATTTGCTAATAAAAAGGTTATTAAGCTGAGTTGATTTTGTGATATTTCCGAAGCAAACGCTACTGTCTTCTTGGCAAGGAATTCCCTTTCAACACACAGTGAGTAACAGTGTTAAGCTGCTTAAAATTTATTACCTCTTTTCTTTACGGCATTCTAAACAAAAACAATTTGAAATTGAAAAGATAATAAAATATCACAGAACAGCAACTCAAATAAATAGGAACAATAATAGAAACAAGTAAAGTTTTAAGCTAGCATACGCATACATTCACACACTCACATATTCTGACTTATTTGCTATAATAATGCTACGTCTTCTACACTTAATAGTATTATGTTCGTTATTTAAAGACAATAACAACTGAATATCTTTAATGGGTCATACTGCCTATAGCCAATTTCCACAAATTTTAGTTGCCCTATCTTTAGCATTGTTGCGGCTTCTCCTAGAAGTAACCGGCATCTGCAAGAATGTAATAATAATCATTTCAGTTTTCACAATTGAGCATGAATTAAGGCCACTTTCAAATTACATCTGCAAAATTCGACATGAACTTCTGTTGATTTCTCGTTCTCGGCTATTATCAATAGTGTTCAGTCAGGAAATGATGATCATTAACGAAGGGTCAACAAAGATGCGATTTCTATCGTTCTAATAGGCTTAGTTCTGGGATATATCAGATTGATCTCGATAGCAATTAAAATAAATGAAAAGGCAGGTATCTTGAAAGTTTATTTCAGTTATAAATTGAAAACGGCAATAAAACTAACTTACAGCTGCAGTATTTACTTAACTTTTGTTAACGTGGATATTAAATTGAACTTTCATACAAATTGCTGTACTTGACGAAGTCTAGTATTTCGAACTATGAGCAACTAGTTTATATTCGTGATAATAACTTACAGTACTACTTCATTTAATATGAGATATATGCATTTGTAGGCGGATTTGTACACGTGATAGGATCCACAGGTTTGCAGTTTTTACTTTTTTGAAATTTGATTGTGACAAAAAAATCAGATGCATAGAAAGTGGCTGTATACGTTGTCCGATTGAGGAAGCTGCCTCCTAGCCTCATACGTGCAGCACAATAACGCTAACCGGCCTATCATACATGACAAGGATAGAAGCAGTTAGAGATTTATTATATCCTTGCATGATAGAGATTTATCATATCATCGAAAGAACAACACTTAGCCAAGATATTCTCGTATATAATATAAAGTAATTATATGTAAATGAAGTTGGTCACAGTTATACACATTCTCTCACACACTCTTCATATATACCCGTCGTTAGAACAAGTGCAGACAGGCAGTGTAAATGTTTACACAGTTCTAGTGAGATTATGTCCTCCTATAACTAATATTTTGACTCTGGATCTTAAATAGGAGTTTACTTTTTACTCACATTCATGGTGGTATCTGAGAAAAGCAATTACCTGATAGAGAATGTGGGCTTATGGCTAATTTTCGAAGTATAAAAAATATATTTAAGTTACGGCACGCATGTTGGAAATTCGAAAGCAGTCGTAATTATTATTTATCAATATCTACATAATAATACTTTTTTATTAAATCGTTACATGTTTAAATAAACGGGTATATAATATATATATACTATATAATATATACTATATATCCAGCTCTCGTGTTGTTGTTGACAATGACGAAAACTAGTCCAGAATACGTCAATGGTGGGGCAATATGCCTGTTGATCCAAAGTTGAGAGATGTAAAGTGGAAATAAATGTATTTGCTTTCGTTACAAATTTTTGTCATTGTTGGATAGCTTGTTATAGTACAAATTATTATGATGCATTATAATGCCAATTTATTAACTTACTTACTTACTTAGGTGGCCCTTACAACCCGCGGGCGGGTCACGTCCGACTTGAGCAGCTCTCGCCAGGAGCCTCTGCTTCGCGCGCGCCTTCTTCAATCAGTTACACCAAGCGTGGTCAGTGCTTCATCATCAGCTTCATCACCATCCATCGGAGGCATGGTCTCCCTCTCCGTCGTCGACCTTCAGCTTTCGTCTCAAATACCTTTTTCGCTGGAGCTTCTTCATCCATACGATAGACATGACCCAGCCAGCGTAGTTATTGAATGTTTAAACGTTGAACTATGTCAATGTCGGTGTAGAGCTTATACAGCTCTCGAGTCAATCGAATGCGATAGTCGTCGCCAACTCGAACAGGGCCAAAGATTTTGCGAAGGACTGTTCTCTCGAATACCCAAAGAACGGCTGCATCTGTTTGCGATTCCACCCTTGCCTCAGGGCCATAAAGAAGCACCGGCAGAATGAGCGTCTTGTAGAGTGTCAGCTTCGTCGATCGAGAGAGGGCTCTGCAACCCAATTGCTTACTGAGCCCATAGTAGCACCTATTAGCAATTGTAATTCTTCGCGTTATCTCCAGACTGACATCATTATTGGTGTTAACGGCGGTGCCAAGGTATGCAAATTCCTTGACGACTTTAAAGTTGTAGTTGCCCGCTGAAACGTGGGAGCCTAGACGCCGCGCTCCTCTGTTTGCAGACAGTATATACTTTATTTTGCCCTCGTTTACCGTCAGACCCACTTTAGTTGATTCTTTTTCGATAGCAGTGAAAGCAGCAGTCACATCTCTCTCGGTCCGACCGATAATATCGATATCATCAGCGTACGCAAGGAGCTGGACACATTTGTAGAAAATGGTGCCATTGCGATGCACACCGGCCTTTCGCAGGATCCCCTCCATGATGAAGTTGAAAAGATCGCAGGATAACGGGTCGCCTTGTCTTAAACCTCGCTCAGTATTATAGGTTTCGGAGAGGTCAGTTCCTACCTTGACGGAGCTGCATGTTTTGCTCAACGTCATTCTGCAGAGTCTGATCATAGTGTGAAAATCTGGTCTATGGTGGATTTACCAGGTCGAAAGCCGCACTGATAAGGTCCAATCTGTGTTTTTGTATGCGGTTTCAATCTTTCACACAGTATGCTCAACAGGACCTTGTATGCGATGGAAATAAGGCTGATGCCTCGGTAGTTGGCGCAGATTGTCGGGTCACCTTTCTTTAATACAGGACAAAGCACGCTGCGATTCCAATCGTCGGACATGCTTTCCTCTAGCCATATTTTGCTGATGAGTTGATGCGTACACCTTATCAATTCGTCGCCGCCGGCTTTAAACAATTCGGCAGGAAGGCCGTCAGCACCCGCTGCCTTGTTGTTTTTGAGTCGCTGAATAGAAACTCGAACCTCGTCATGGGTAGGTAGTGGGACTTCCACTCTGTCGTCGTCGATTGGTGGCATCGCACTGCATTCCTCTTGGGTGGAATTGGTTGAATCGTCACCCGTGAGCAGATTTGAAAAATGCTGTCTCCATAATCTCAGCGCGCACTGCACATCTGTAACCAGATATCCATTTTAATCTCTACAAGTGGACGCTCCGGGTTTGAAACCTTGGGTTAGACGCTTAACCTGTTGATAGAATTTTCGTGCATCCGTCTTGCCCTTATATACTTGTATCTTCAGTTCTTTACGCTCACGCTTTTCTTGCACTCTTTTTTGCGTCTGAAAATGCGTCTCTCTTCCTTCCTCTTTTCGCGGTGTTTCTCGCACGGCTCGCGTTACAGCAGACTCCAGAGTTTTCTTATATGCGCCGTTTTTTGTTGCAGTTGCATCGCGACACTCCTGGTCGTACCATTTATTTCGGGGTTGCGGGCGCCGGAAACCAACGACTTCCTTCGCGGTGGCGCGCATGGAGTGGGAAATGTGCGCCCTTAGTCCACCGGCGTCGTCGGGTCCAGAGGTTAGCTGGTTGAGCTTAGCCGAGAGTTGAGCGGAGTAGGACTCGGTCGTCAGTTGTGATTGCAGCTTAGCGACATCCAGGCTTCGTTGTATGCCTGTGCGTTCATTCTTCGCATTGCACAGCCGCATGCGGATCTTGGCTGCAACAAGATAATGGTCGGAATCAATATTGACTCCCCGAAATTTACGCACATCAAGCACACTGGAAGCGTGCCTTCCGTCGATCACAACATGATCAATTTGGTTTCGTGTTTTTTGATCCGGGGACAGCCAGGTTGCCTTGTGGATGTCGAGATGTGGAAATCTGGTGCTACTAACCACCATGTTTCGCGCCGCGGCGAAGTCGATCAGTCTCAGACCGTTGTTCGAGGTGGTGGCATGGAGACTGAACTGTCCGACTGTGGAGCCAAAGATGCCTTCTCTTCCGATCTTCGCGTTAAAGTCGCCGAGAACTATTTTTACGTCATGGGCCGGACAACGATCGCACACGTCCTCTAGACTTGCGTAAAAAGCATCCTTGGCAGTATTGTCCTTCTCTTCCATCAGGGCGTGCGCACAAACCAGGCTAATGCTGAAGAACTTAGCCTTGATGCGGATCGTAGCCAACCTTTCACTCACCGGTGTGAACCGGGAGACAAGGTGGCGTAGTCTTCGGCTTACTACCAATCCGCATCCAAATTCTCGCTTCTCCGTACGGCAGCTGTAGAAGATGTCGCAATCTGCTCGTTTTGAGCAGCCTTGTCCCTTCCATCGCATCTCGTTTGCGGTGGTCGTCAACGTAGTGGGGGTTATCATCCGAGCCTGGCTTTTTGTTTTTCATTGGAGTTTGTTTTTTTTACGTGGCGGGTCCCAAACCCTGCGCACAACCCGTTAACGTCGAGGAAGACGCGCTGCACACATTAGCTCACTATTCAGCGAATGCCGAGATAGCTACCCAGGTGGCGCCACGTGGAGGCTGTGTGTCAACTTGCTAATAAATGAGACAGAGATCGCTCACCAAGTTGGGTTATTAACATAGATTTATAAATTGTTGTGAATTCAATCAAAATTGGCCCGAAATATGGTTTTAATATTTTAACAGCAGATTTTGGACCATTCATTGATGAGGTACTTAAAGAGATCATTGATCTCACATGTCCAATTAAATAAAAGAAATGAATAATAATAATAATAATAATAAAAACGAGTAAAAAAGTCTGAAGTCTGGCTAGACCGACTTCGAAATAGCCTTTGCCTTTATCTGTGTGCGCGTTCCAACAATGGCGATGCTTTTTTCATAAGCCAGACTAGAGTGGTTGAGTTTTTCTCTCTCAAATATATTGGAGGAGGTTTCACAGTCTTTGCCAGATTGAGTGGCCCATCAGTTAAGAGATCAAACCGGTTTCAGTCGACAATAGCCGTACGGGCAAATTTTTTTGATTGATTGTCTACCACTGCCGATTTCGGGCTTCTCTGTCTTTTTTGACTGTGATGAATTTTATT
The DNA here is from genome assembly GCA_920105625.2 of Clusia tigrina. Lineage (NCBI taxonomy): Eukaryota > Metazoa > Arthropoda > Insecta > Diptera > Clusiidae > Clusia > Clusia tigrina. The sequence continues at coordinate 170,285,978 of OV050032.1, forward strand.
TTTGGTCGTGTCATATGGAAAACATTTGCTCAGTGAATGTGAACGGATGCGTACAATACCTAAAGATATAACGGGTAAAGAGAAGTTACTTATCGGCTCTGCTAATGTCTCTGCAGTACTATTCATTGTACATTTGAGTTGCACAAGGACGTTAGGTAGGTAGGTCGGTCAGCCGCATCATCAATAAACCAGTGATGCCACTTAGACCACCAGTTGGGTCCGTTGGGAGCCGCGGATGCGAGGCATGGCTACGTTTCCCCCTCCAGATTGAACCACCCTGACCCTTTTACAAAGCGATGAAGGTTCTTAACACCTGACTGGCATAGACCATCTATACTTGCTAAGAAGTGGGATCCTAGCAAACGCTCCCTATTTCTAGCAAAAGCTGGACATGTACAGAAGAGATGTTGGATCGTTTCTAGTTCCTCCTCGTTCCTGCAGCTGCGGCAGAAATCATGTGTATAAACTGCCATTCTTCTTGCATGATTTCCTATTAGACAATGTCCCGTGAGGGCTCCTATTAAAGTCATAATTTCTAGCCTGTTGTGTCTAATGATATTCCTGGATAGACGCAGATTTAGCCTCGGCCATGTTTGCCTGGCGATTTCACAGGTAGTGGCACAGATCCATCTTTGATTGGTAGAATTAATTAGTGTCTCCCTTATGAGAAGGTTACAAGTCGCGAGAGGTACACCCATGTGCCTACCAACATTTGGCATACAAGTGCCATCTCTTGCACGTTGATCAGCCTTGCAGTTCCCTGGTATATCCCTATGGCCTGGTACCCAAAACAAATGGATATGGAAGTTTTTAGCCATCTCATTTAGAGATCGGCGACAGTCTAAGACACTCCTCGATGTTATTTGGAATGCATTCAAAGCCCTTAGTGCAGCTTGGCTGTCTGATAAAATACAGATTTTCTTGATGGTTACCACGTTTATCCTCAGCCAATTCAAGGCCGCTATTCAATTCGTGAATAGCGGTTATTTCCGCTTAAAAAACAATGTAGTGATCCATTAGTTCGATGGATTCACTGATTGAGGGCATTACGTAATAAACTCCTGATCCTACGCCGGTATTCATTTTTGATCCGTCTGTGTATATCTTGATGGGAGTATCTGATGATGGATCCCCCTCGAGCCATTCCTCTCTGTAAGGAATCCTAACCCGAAAATTTCTTTCGAAACAGAGGGAAGAAGGAAGGTAATCAATATCACTGGGTATGTATGTGTAGGATTCTAATATGGTCGCATGTCCATACGGAACAGCTTTCCATTGTGAGCTCGCCTTGAACCAAATGGCGGAGCATGCCGTTAAATATTTGCAGAAGAGATCTAAGGGTGGCAGATGTAGTATGATATCCAATGCCAAGGTTGGCGTAGTTTTCATTGTCGTTACCATTATTTGTTTCTGGTTCATTGTTAGATTCTGAGTCTTCACCGACGATTTGAAGATTAGGGATTTTTGAAATTTAATTTAGTGTTATCCATTTGATTCCCACGAGTGCAGGGGATTTGCATGCTCACCACATCAGAGTCCCAGATAATGTGGCAAGGTCATAGTTCTACCCCGAGGCTACCAGTTATCGGACCAGTTATCAATTAGCCCGAAGTTATATGAATTTTAAAAAAGTTGCCTAAAGATGCATTCAAAGGAGGTAAGTATGGTCTTTTCTCATAGACAATCTGGTCCAGGCTATACATTTGCAAAGTTTCATTAAGAAATCACTAACAGTGTCGAAAGCTGATCTGAATGATTTGGTCCGCGATTCGCATTTATCCAAAGGAAATGCCGAAATACTGGGATCACGTTTGCAATAGTGGAAATTTCTCTCGAGCGAAACGAATATCAACCATTTTATAGAAAGGAATAAAGTGCTATTACCATTCTTCGAGAAGATAAATAAAATTTTGTTTCTGCAAAGACATGAAAGGTTTATTTCAAACAATGAATCAACCATACGTCAAAAATGAATGGCGACTTTTCTTCGCCGTTTCTAAATACAGTTTGAAGGACGCTCTCTTGCTCATACCGTCAACACCAAGGAAAGTTACGAATCGATGAAAGAAATTTTGACATTGATCAAGTACAACGAACATAAATGAAAATTTTGCGCCGATCTAATGGTATTTGATGATTTCGAAGTCGGATATTAATTTAAACTAATTGATAGCGGATATATACTTGGTTATTGGCATGTTGATTGGGATGCACAGCGGCTTCACGAACAACTGTTGCTTTCTTTGTCTGTGGGATAGTCGATCAACAGCGCATCATTATGTAAAAAAAGAATGGTCCTCTGGAACCTTTATTCACCAGGAAGACAAAACATCTCTAACAATTCAATGATTGATACAATTAACGTTCTACTTCCTCCACTACATATTAACCTGGGAAGAAAGGATTTTCGTTGGACCTGACATAAGGAAACTGATGGCTGACGACAATTCTATGCAACGTCTAACACCCACAGAAAAGGCAGCATGGGCATCTTCCAGAAGCGTCGACCATAACTTCCTTGGCAACGGGAAAATTGACAACTATAGGCAAATTGTCGCGGAACTATTGCTGAATTACAAGAGAATCGGTGCTCGTATGTCCCTAAAAACTCATTTTCTGCATTCCCACCGGAATTCCTTCCCAGAAAATTTAGATGATCGAGTGACGAGCAGGGCGGAAGATTGCATCCTAATTTAAAGAGAACCAAGGTTTCTGGTATGAGGGCATGAAGAGCGATTATATTTGGAGTCTATTACATGAAACAGACCCACAAGAATACAAAAGAAAAAGTTACACCGCACTTCCTTTCTAAATTTTGATTTATTATTGAATTAAATGGCTATGGAGGGAAATTGCAAAAAATCGCCATTTCAAGTATCGCGAAAAACTGATGACCTAGGGAAAAACGGAGTCCGGATTCGAAATCAGCATCGTAAATTACCCTTTGAACTCACTTTAGTTGCTTTGGTACAAAACTGTGCATTCCTGTGTAATCAGTCATATATTTGAAGTCAAGATTGGAAGTCCTGTTTCTACAACGCGATAATTTTATGAATATGAATATTATGAAATAATGGAATGAGTGTTAATTTATATTTTTAAACTAATTACAATATTTATTTTGGTATTTTATAGAATTCTCCGAAAACACAAATTTTCCCTAAATCAGTTGTGATTATTCTGAAAAAAGTGATTTTAAAAATTTACGATCACTCCAACCAATGAAAACAAAGATATTTACTACACCAAAACCGTCCCCTGATATGAAAGTCCTATCAATGGCTGGTTAGAATCAGCTACAAATCGAAATATGTTAATTGCGAAAAATATTGAATTGAAAACAATTGGCCAACTAATTTCTGCCACTAATAATGAATTATTTCTGCTCACTTCTGGGAGTGTATGCATTTTGCCAGATCTTAATCCAGCCCAGTCCATAATATGTAATCGTACAGAGTTATATAATGTATAATGTACCACCTCCACCTTATACTAATATTTATTGTATATGAAAGCAAGTTTTAAGTCAAGTTTTATCTAAGACTACAGAGTTTTTCACGTTCTCTCTCTTCCGATTTTGACTTCTCGCCGGCATTGTTAGAAACTGTACTGCGCATCAAAATTATATAAAATATTTCAAAACCCATTCTTTAATTCATAAATAAATATATATTTATATCTTTGTACTCCATTAATCTGGATTTTTTAAAGATCGTCTCATGTCTTTCATGTCTTCAAATTTCACCCTTATACCATTATTTTGCACATTTATTTCCCAATGTAAATATCATCGTCCCAAACAATTTAATCACTTTAAAGGACTTCCTCAGGTCCATATGTTTTAAACACCTCACTTTGCTGTCATATAGCAGCAGGCAATAAATAAATAATGAACCTACTCAGTGCATATGCAGTTGTGGTATTTATTTCTATGATAAAACTCCATGGTAACCAGTATTCACATGACTAAGCTTCCACAAAAACGAAAATAATAATAAAAAATTGAAACGTAATGCAGTCCAATCCCATCCAATCCAATCCAAGCGGAAGAAGTGTCGCACTAGAAACTTTACTTTAGCTCGGTTTCCGGTTTTTGCGGACACTTCCGCTCGCCCGCACCTACAAATTTGCACATACTCCCATGCATGCTGCACTCAAGATAGTCTGCACTCCAGTCATACAATACTCACACAACTCTCAAACACAAAACTAACACACACACATGCTCCATCCCTTTCATACTCACTCCCACACACATTAATTCATTCTATGCATGTATTTTGTTTCTTTTTTTCTATGAGGAGTGTGATATGATTTTTCTCATATAATTTTTAAGTGCTTCCGTTTGTACTCTGACAAATTTTTTTGGGTCCAGCCAATTGTACTGCACATTTTTCCACTCGCTACACCTGCACCAATTGGTTCTATACTTTTATTACATTCGTTTGTAATGTATTGAACAGATGTGTGAGATGAGTTACATGAGTACTCATAACTTATTTTTATTAAAATAAATTAAAATAATTTTTAATGTTGTGTTGCTTCTGGTTATTATGAAGATTCAGATATAGGGAATTTGATTTTATAATGACTGGAATGTTCGTTACGAATGCTTCATATATCTGATTTCAAAAACGGTGATACAAAATTTAGTATTCAAGATCTTACCACAATAAAAAATATTATTATTATTATATCTTACACCATAATTAAGTATGAGTGCAAGGTGTTGGGGGAATGAGAACTAGCTACATAGGCCTCCGACTCGAAGAGAAAAGGATTTTATAGAAAGAAGCATTTTGGAGACCAAGCCCGTGGCAGGATTTGAACCTGGGGTGTGAGTCTAGTATGCTTTCCACTAGACCACAGAGGCCGGCAACAAAAAATAAAAAAATCTTAATTCGATATCACAGCTTAGTAACTAAGAAATGATGTAACTAAGTCTCAGATATTGCAAACATAGATTAAATTAAATTATTAATTTAAAAGAAGGTATGTACCAGAGTAGAAGAAACTCAAAAACAATTAAATGAAAATTGCACATGATAAAATACTCATGTCTCTTCCAAAAAATTCAAATGAAACATCAATTCATACGAGCTTCTATAAGGGGCTAAAAATTCATAATTTGTGTCTGACTCCATTGAAACTAAAAACATTTCGTTATAAAAATCAATTTGTGACTATTTTCAAAAAGTTTCATTATAAAAATGTATACATAAATTGACTAAATGAAATCCAAATAGAATACGAGAAACGTATACAACACACTTAGAATCTTGTTCAAAAATTCACTGTGATATACACAAGAAAATAATTTGAGCTATGACACTCTATATCTCTATATCTCTTTATCTCTTTATCTCTCTCTATCTTTCTATTTGTCTATATCTTTCTTTATATTTCTCTTTCTACCTAACTATCCATCCATCGCCATTTCTCTCTATTTCTCTGCTTCTCCTTGTTAAATATATCTATATTTCTATAATTTAGTTTGTCTCTCTGTCCATATTTCTTCGTAATCATTTTCTAGTTAGACTACAAAACTTGCAGAGATATTTGAAGTCCAGGCTTACCTACACCATAAGTGCAATTCAAAAAGTGACACGTCTGCTTGTCCTTCATCTGCTGTTCCATCTTCACCTCCACCTCCTTTTATAGTTTGCTTTGGGACTAGAAGCTGCAAGAATGAAATACAATAATTCAATTTAACTAAAAATCATTGTAGCGCATAAGAAAACCTCAAATAATGCCCCAGTCTGCTACGAAAAATCTGGTGGGGAGCGCGTGAGTGTGTGAATTGTCGTAAGTAAAGTGAACAGAATGAAACAAACACACAAACGACAGGAAAAACCCTTTCAACCGACCACCAACACCTGTGGTCGGTCGATATTTCGGTAGTTCGGTTTATGCGATGCCACAGTCGTCCACATACACACACGAACTCACACACAGAACACACACTAACTATTAGTGCACGCACATATGATTTATGACTTCCGGTTTTTGTTTGTGTTACGTTGAAGCTCACATATTTTTGCCCCGATATCTCAGCTTCCTCAAATTGGTACGCATAAGCAATGGAGTTAGCCCAGAGTGGAAGGTGAAAATTTTATGAGTTTGTTTATTTCGTTTTTTCATTTTTGTTTTTTCATTTTTGTCTTCCAAGCTCTTTAACCACTGTTCCGGCTTTCGCTCTTGCATTTTGTGTGTGGAGAATCTGTTGCATCTACTCTGGCGTTCTATTTTATCCTAATTTCACGAGAAACACTACAACTAATTTATGCGAGTTAAAAATATCATATAATTGAAGAGACTAGGAGGGAATTGGAGGTTTGGATGTGTGAATTTGTAGCATTCATTTGGGCCCACAGCTCGTTTTTAATAGCAAGGCATATGCTCTTCAAGTCACTGCCTGCAACTATGGTTTCCTTTTGTTAGGTTAACTAGTCCCTTCCTCGCTGAACACCGCTGTACGAATCAATCAATTTCTCTTTTCTTTACACTACACACATTTTATAGTGTATATTTGACTTGAAACACATATTTGGATCGGACATATATATATATATATATATATATATATATGTATATATATGTGTATATATATATATATATATATATATATATATATATATATGTGTATATATATATATATATATATATATATATATATATATATATATATATATATATATATATATATATATATATATATATATATATATATATATATATATATATATATATATATATACACATATATATATATATATATATATATACACATATATATACATATATATATATATATATATATATATATATATATATATATACATATATATATATATATATATATATATATATAAACATATATATACATATATATATATATATATATATATATATATATATATATATATATATATATATATATATATATATATATATACACATATATGAGGAGCCGCAGAACAAAAGGGGATTTCTGGCATTTTTCAAAAAATTGATATAAATTGATGTTATGTGATATCAAACATCCTTAACATTTATTGTGGATTCTTATTGCGGTTTGATGTATCTTATGATAAGTAAAAAACTTCTTACTATTTCCAAGTTCATGCTGTTTTAAAAGGGGACGAAAAAAATGATCCTCAATTTCGCAAAAATTTTAAATGAGCGATAAGTCCCCTTTTGTTCTGCGGCTCCTCATATATGTATATATATATATATATATATATATATATATATATATATATATATATATATATATATATATATATATATATATATATATATATATATATATATATATATATATATATATATATATATATATATATATATATATATATATATATATATATATATATATATATATATATATATATATATATATATATATATATATATATATATATATATATATATATATATATATATATATATATATATATATATATATATATATATATATGTATATATATATATATATATATATATATATATATATATATATATAATTTTTAAATTTTAAAATTTACATAAAATTTTAAATCTAATCGAGGGGAATTCTACCGAGATTGAACTTGTGTGTAGTGTGTTTGTAACTGTCCACACGACCGCCTATAAACTTTCTTTATTTACTTTCTTTTGTAATTTCCAATTTGAAAAGAAATATATTCCAATTAAGCAAACAATGTGCAATCTTATCAAATTTTCGACAAATGTCAAATCAAATGTAGTCGTCGTCAAGTGGTGTGCTATTCAGCCAGGCAACTTCTTGAAGTCAGTGGCAGCAGCTGTAGTGGCAGAATTTGAGTGTGAGAGACATAGCGAAACGAAAGCATATACCTTTCAGTTGGAGTTGTCCTCCGTACTTGAATATGTGTCAATTTAGACAGGAAGTTTTGCGCGCTTCCTTCCGTTCGACGCCAATGTCAATCGCAAAGAAAGCAGATATTGTCATGGTTGTTGCTGTTGGGTAACAAAGCGCTCAGGCATTGAGATTACATTATAAAACAACATCAAATAGGAAGGAACACACAAAAATATAAAATAAAATAAAATATAGAATAGAAAAGAAAAAATAAAAGAAAAGAAAAAAAATAGCAAAGGAAAAAAATAATAAAATTGCACATGTCAGTGGAAAAGTAGATACGGCAACGTGTTTGACACTCAATTACTGGGGGAAATCAAAAGGAAACTTTTGTGATGGAACCAAGGCAAGGTGAAATGAGGTAGATACTATAAATTCACATCTTTACAAATATAGCAGAAGCGGCTTCTCACAGGTGTATCTCTGTGTAGTCCTCTTTGTAAGGAGCACGTGTGTTTGCATGTTGGCCCTAAGTAGGGTTGCCAGACAGTCCATTTGAAATTTTTCGTAAAAAAAGCACACCATTTCGAAAAAGAAATACATTTTTTTGCATTTTATGCAGTTTTATGTTAATAAAGTTACAACAAATAAATTCACAGCTTTTCAGACACTTATGTGTATTAAAGAGATCAATGTTAGTTCTTGAGCTATTTATAAAACCAAACATATACAAGCTAAGGGAACTAAGTCTTGTTGTTATTGACTTCATATTTTGAAGCCATACTCCATTGAAATCGATTCAGTCAATATTTAATTACATTTGCTCTTTCCTAATTCAGAATTTGCTCAAAACAAATAATTTATAAAAATTTCAAGTACAGAGTGCTGCTAATTAGTATTTATTTTAGTAATAGTGAAAAAGTACATTGAACGCTTTATTCAAGTAATTAGAAGCAATAAAACAGACTACAAAATAAAAAGGGCGTTCAATTTTCGCGTTAAAAACTAGAACAAAAAAAGTACAAAAATGTAAAAGGAGTACATTTTTTGGGAGTATAAAAGGAGGACATGCCTAAAAAAGCAACACTTGTACTCCGTAAAACAGCACTTATGGCAACCCTAGCCCTAAGGATGGGTAAGTCACTGCGCCCACACGCACACACGCACATTTATATACGCATACAAAGGCCGGCTTCATTCAGCCTTAGTTGTCATGTAAGTTGGCAATTTCCCTAAAGCAGCAAAAAGGAAAGTTTTAATTTTTATTTTAAGGATGCAACAAACTTTAAAAAGAAACTTATAATTAACAAAAGAAACAGCCCGAAACTTTTATGTTTAAATTAAGCACAGAGTAATTAGTACCAGCAACTGAAAAATGTTAACATACTATTTTGGTTAAAAACTGCCAATTCTGCTTCATATGTCGGACTATGAAGCATTGTGAGTTGTGACGTCTAGAACAGGAAATGTTTCAATTTAAGAAGGGTATGTTCAGCCCAATTGTGTTCAACGGCAGCATTGTCAGAGGACTGGGCCAGATACCGAAAGATATACCCAGCTGAGGGTATTTATATGTGCATCGGAATCGGCTATGTTGACTGAAGACCATAATCTATTGTAAATTTATGATAAATCTTTAACCACATTTTGACTCAAAGTATATAACAAGTATTAGTGAAAAAGCGGGGTGAGAAACTGAAACACAATCTGGAACTAGGTAGCCGTGATGTGAGTTTTTGACGGGGTTTGGTGTACGCAATCATTGCGATATTTTCTGTAACTACACCCCTTCCGGCCTATGATCTGACTGTTGTTTATTTAATACTAGATTTTCAGTTTCATTTAGATTCCGCCATTCCTAGTAAATAGTATCCATCGTAAATGTTCGCCTTCAATTTCAAATTCATGTTCATTACTGACATTAAAAAACTGAACGAAGATGATCACTAATACAACATGGCTTGTATCTGTTGTGCAGTCTAGAATAAATGAGAAAATAAACTTACTTAAATTTGAAAAATAGCTCACCTGTTTATATATATATATTGAATATCCGTCTTACAGAACCTTACGTATCCGCCTAGTTTGCTATTTTACTGAGATCGTCCCTGCTTTTAAACATAGAAATATGGGATTGGGTTCACTTCATACCTTTTTGTTTTCAACATTTTTATACCCTTTACCTTTAAAAAAGTTAATAAGGGTATACAATTTGAGGTATGGACATATATATATACAGATATGATCAGAATTACTTTTTAATCAATTTTTATTTTGTCCGTCCGTCTGTCCGTCTGTCCGTTTGTCCGATTGTCCGCTTGTAGTTACTTTTTTCTACACGGTTTGAATTATCTTAATGCAATTTGGCAGAAGTATAGTCTGAACAAAAATACAGAACCAGATTTCTATATGGGCCGATTTAGACAAAGACCACGCCTACCTCCCATAAAAGGAACTTTTTTCACCTTTTTAAAATGACTTCGGTCCAATTGATGGAATCGCGACGCAATTTGGTAGTTATGTGGGTCCTACTAAACACTGTGCGAAAAGTGGGCGGTATATATTAAGTGCCACGCCCACTGTTAACATATATTAATAACTTTAGATCTGGTAGAGATTTCCGGACGAAATTTTGTGAGAAGGAACATGTGGGCATTATTAAGCTGTCTGCAACACACTTGGTTGATTAAGGAAAAGAACTTTCGAGTCTAAAACTAAAATTAGCCTACCTATGTTCGTATTGATTCCAGTGGAAATATACATGGGTTTCATAACAGTGTGTGTGCAGAATTTGGAGAACATAATACAATTGCCACGCCCACAATTAGTAAAAATCAGTACTAAATTCCTATTAAAACTTTATCAACGAAATTTCACAGGAAGGTTGCGCGTACTAACATTAAACAGCACACAAAAATTGGGCGTATTATTTTTTCAGCCACGCCCACTACCGACATATTATTATAACTTACGACCTATACAATACTTTTGGACAAAATTTTATATTAGTACGTATATGGACCTTACAAAGCCACATACAAAATTCGGGGGAGATCAGATGAATGATACTCATCCCTCCCATATAATGAACTTTGGGGACCCCACTTAAAAGCAATTACCCTATCTATGCTTCTAGGGCTGATATAGGAATACAAATTGGTAGATGTATACATTGGATCTGTACTAGCATGCATTCCAAATATGGGCCGATTATTGCGACTGCCACGCCCACAATTAAACAAATATCATTACTAGGTTCCTATAGAAGATTTATCAACGAAATTTCACATCACACAAAAAATAGGCGGTTTTTTAGAGCCACGCCCACTATCATCAATATTATAACTTACGACCTATACAATATTTTGGACAAAATTTTATATTAGTAGTTATATTGACACTACAAAGCCATACACAAGAAATAGGGTCGATATAATCAATTCAAGGTACCCTACCGAAAATTACCGTAGATATGCTCCTAATGATGATCTATGAAGAAAACATCCCCATTATTGAACTCGCACGCACAAGGAAAGGTAAAGGTTATTTCAAAGTCAGTCTAACCCGACTTCAGACTTCTGTACTCGTTGTTAATGGTACTGCGAAAGTTCTGCGAGAAGAGGCGACTACTTTCCGTTAGTTCTCATTGACATTCGATATTAAAAGATTTCCTTTAGTCAAGTCGTAAGGAAATCAACGCTTGTCCAATGAACACCAGACAACACTTCCGAAGCTCGGGCTGAATATTACACAAAATAAGAGATCTTGTCTGAAACCTCGTACAATATCAAATTGGTAGAAGGTGGACTTGCCAGATCTTAAGACACACTGGTAAAGTTCAATCAGTAGTTCGGCAATTCGATTAAATCTTTCACACACCACAATTGATAGGACAATTTATGCTTTTTCCCCTATAGTTGCTACAAGTTGCCGTTTTCAGGACAGAGAAGATGGTGATGAGATTCTAATCGCCGGGCATGGTTTCTTCTAAACAGATTTTGCTTAAGAGTTGATACATACTCCCTATCAACTGCTCGCCGCTGGCTTTAAACAGTTCTCCAGTCAGATTATCTCCGCTTGCCGCTTTTGGCTCTTCAATAGCTGTATAGCGATTTTCACATCTTTATGGCTAGGTGGAGGTGCGGGCAACTCGTCGACTGGAGGCACAGGTTCTCTCCACTCTGATTGCTATTGATGGTGACGTCACTCGACAGCAAGTGTCTGTAACAAACTCTCTGCATCTGTAACCAGATTCCAATCATTATAATTCCTCATCATTCCTGTTACTGTGTTCTTCATCTTCCACACGCTCGTGCTTTTCTTTTTTTCATTTTTCGCGTCTAAACAGGTGTCTCTCTTTTCTTGTCGCGATATCTGTCCCTTACGGCTCGCGTAGCGACAGGCTGAAGGGTTATTCTATAATCAGCGTCCTTCCCTGCAGTATGAATACGAAACACTTAATCGCACCATTGGTTCCTCGCTGATGAGCGTTAAAATCCAAGTACCACTTGCGCAGAAATGCGCATTGAGTGGGAATATGTTTTCACTGCGACCGTTCAACAACGCTGGAATCGTGTATTGTTTGCTGTAAAATTCAGAGAGTCGAGCCGAATAGGCAGTGGCCGACCGATGTCATTCGCTGGCCACATGCCTTGCCTCTATGGAAATGTGATCATTTCATTGTTGTAAGTGATTGCATAGATAAATACCCCTTGCTTCCCATTATTTGCGTTAAAATCCCCGAGAATAATTTATCGTCATGACTGGTCGTACAGAGTGTCGTGTCCCGCATAATTTTCTTTTTAAGTACCTACATTTTTCTCTTCCGTCGGAGCATGCGCACAAATAAGGTCAAAAATCTTGCTTCAGCGCGAATGGTTGCCAGCCCTGCGTTCACAGGATGGACCTTCATGACTGAATTCCATAGTATTTTGCCGACAGCAAATCCGCATCCAAATTCACGCTTTTCCGCATGGGAACTAAAACATCCTTGTCTACGGTATCCGCCAATTGGATAGAGGCACCTTCCTTATAAAGAGTCCGGACATTCCATGTGCATATCCGTAAATCATTGTCCTTAAAACATTTGCCAAGGTCGTCAACAAGCAGGGGTCCGTTATCCGAGGATTTGTTTTGATGTTTTTTATGGCAGGCTACTGACCCAACGCAGAATCCTAACTTGCGTCCTCAGATTTGGACTTTCGCCCCACACATTCGCTCACTTGATCCAGCAGATACTAACCGGACACACCACTGGGAGGTTGTCCGCCGACTTCAGGTGAACAGAGACAAGGATCGTTGCTGGCATTTCTACGTGAATGTGATCATCAATTTCATTCTATTTGCCACTTCACGTCTCCACTGATGTTATCCACTGTTTTTTTATTTATTAAAACAAGTACTAGCTCCTTTTGGTATTAGTATGAGACTCCAATCTATATATATATAGTGAAGATCTTCTCGGTGATTAGTGTATACTTTTTTTTTATTATCATCCTCATTGTAAAATATGACACCAATATAAGTTTCATGTAAATATTTCACTTTTTGGCACAGTAACTCGAACTTTCTATTTGAAATTCGTGCAGCACGATAAGGCTCTCCACCTCAACCGCTTTACTGGAATACTATCAGCGCGAAGCACTAAAATAGTTCTCCTGTAATTTCCTTCAACGAGCTTGGGATTAGGCTTAAAAACAATGGATTAAAGTGTTTGTGTAGAATTTATGTTTTTGCGTCTCTAAAGTTTGGAATTAAAAAAAATTATTAATTTTGCTGACATTCAGCGCAGATGATGCCTTTCAAATGCGTCCACTTATAATACTATGATTTTTTATCTAATTTGCTATGAGTCATGAGAAGATCTTTCAACTTGGCTTTTAATATAATGAATGTTGCTGTAATCGTAATCTGCATCAATGCAACTCACAGCTCCACCTGTGTTCTGCTTATTTTGCAAGAAAACGTATATTATATCCTCATGGTGGAAGACATTTGTATATATAAGTGAAAATAAAGGATAGACGAACCCGCATTTTTAAGATCACTGAGCACTTGTTGCCTACTAAGCTACATACGAGGTGTGATCAAAAAATAACCGTTATCTTCAAATTTCGTGAGTTACGTATGTTCGATGTTCGCATTTTTTTCTGTTATGTTGGCACATGTCTGTTATATATGTTGGCAATACCAACCATTTTGAATTGTCAGTTTGTTTTTGACAGATAAAAAGGTTAGTCGTGTTTTGGTGTGCTCTTCGATTTTGTACTATTCGAAAAAATGGATCAAAGAAACTGTATTCAGTTTTGTGTAAAAAATGAAATTAAATGCGCAAGGACATTTGAAATGTTGACTGTGGCCTTTGGCGAGTCTGCTATGAGCAGAACACAAGTTCAATTGTGGTATAACCGGTTTAAGGAAGGCCGAGAAGATGTCAATGACAATGCTCGTCCTGGTCGCCCGAGCACGTCAACAACCGATGAAAACATTGACGCAGTGAAGAAAATGATTTTGGATAATCGTCGAATCACTATCAGAGAGGTTGCTGATGATGTTGGCATATCGTTCGGCTCAAGCAATTTTTACGGATGTTTTAGGCGTGAAACATGCGGCAGCGAAGATTGTTCCAAAATTGCTAAATTTTGAGCAAAAACAACGTCGCATGGACATCGCTCAGGAGCTGTTGAACATCGTCAACGACGATCCAGATTTCCTCAAAAACTGGTGACGAATAATGGGTGTATGGCTATGACATTGAAACCAAAGCCCAATAATCCCAATGGAAACGTCCAGATGAGCCAAGACCGAAAAAAGCACGTCAAGTTCGGTCGAACGTAAAGGTTTTGCTTACAGTTTTCTTTGATTGCAATGGCGTGGTGCATCATGAATTCTTGCCACAAGGTCGTACGGTCAACAAGGAATACTACCTTGAAGTTATGCGCCGTTTGCGAGAATTAATTCGTCAGAAACGCCCAGAATTGTGGAAAAACCAATCATGGATTTTGCACCATGATAACGCACCAGCTCTCACATCGATGCTTTTGCGTAATTTTTTGGCCAAAAACAACATCGTTATCATGCCTCAACCACCGTATTCACCGGACTTGGCCCCCGCTGACTTTTTCCTCTTTCCAAAACTGAAGACACCGATTAAAGGAAAGCATTTTGCTACGATTGAGGAGATAAAAGAAAAATCGAAACAGGAGCTGTTGGCGATACCATAAAAAGCGTTTCAGAAGTGTTTCGAGGATTGGAAAAAACGCTGGCATAAGTGTATTATATCTGATGGGAATTACTTTGAAGGGGACAAGATAGTTGTTCATGAATAAATAAATACTTTTTGAAAAAAATTGAAAATAACGGTTATTTTTTTATCAAACCTCGTATAACATAATAAAATTCCATTTAACTTCATCTAAGAAAGTGTTATGATCCACAACAGCTTAGGCAATTATAAAGTTTTGGTGTCTTATAAACATAATTAGAGAATGCCACCTTTAAATCATCTTATTGAGGTCATCTCCCATATCACACAGTTACACGTCCGAAATAAGTTTTGTCAAAAGTCCTTTACAGTGCAAGCGACTTGTTCATAGCTTCACATGCATATTTCATGTTCGGTAATTATCAAGTTATTGCAGTAGTACAAGGATTTTGTCTCAGTGCATTAGGTGTCCTGTCTTATATAAAACAAAAAATTATATCTTCCGTCCATATTTATATTACAAAAAATTGGAGAACGAGAACACCAACAACAGAGAGACTCGTAAATGTGTTATTTCTGTAAGAATAATTTCGGAATAATATATATTTCTTTATGAGTATATTTAGATTAAAGTACTGGAATCCAACAAGTTCATTTAAGTGCAAGTAAAAATGCATACTTTCAAGTGAACGTCTGATGATGCACACCACCACCCTCCGCCTTATAAAAGTTAAATGTATGCTGTGTTTAATACTCTTAAATAAAATTTGTGCTAATATGTTCTTTGTATATTGAATTTTACAACACATTGTGCTGAGCAAAAATTTCCACATAGAGCAGAGAATCCTTACAAAGTTCACAGGAACAGAGAATAAATGTACTAAATAAAGCTCATAGTTAATGTGCATATTCCAGGGAAATACAGTTGCTACTAGTTACTTATAAAATACATACCAGTGGCTGCGCAACGATTTTTTGTAGGGGGGGCTTACATTTAATACTTTTTCAAGGCAAAGAACATCGATAACCGCCAAAGTATTATATTTATTTATTATAATAAATTCATTTTTTTCAATTGCTCTGATATGTGATAATTTGATATACACATTAATATTACACAGATGATAGTTCTGCAGTTAGGGCTCGATGTGCTCGTTTAAAATTTTTCTTTATGTAGACATTTTGAAAATTAAAGGAAGGTTCCATGAGGAGGAAAACTATCCTTTTCAATTAAGTAGTTTCAGATGTTATTGACAATAGAGAGACCTCTGGGACCACAGATGGTCTTGTTTCTTCAATTAAGCACAACAACACCCTCCGCTAACAATGAAAAAACTGTCAAATTAAACAATTATCACTATCTATCTATGAGGCAAATTGTATTGTCTTTTGTGTGTTAAACTAAACATTTAATTTAATTTCATATATTAGAATAAAATGTGTCAGCTAAGTGGAAGCTTTTAAACTGTAGGTCACCCCCCTAGAACCGCCACTGATACATAAAAATATGTGTGCAAAACTTAATATATTAAGTAACAGGTAATAAAGTGTTTGCGATTGCCGACCTCATATCAGTAGTGTACTAGTTCTTGATCAGTTAAGAAGTGTTATTCCAGAGATAAAATCTTTTACTACGCTATAATCGATGCAACTGCTTATAATTTTTATGAAGATTAAATAAAAAGTTCGTTGATTAAAATTAAAAATTATTATTAATATATAAAGTATTGAAACGAGAATTTATATTAAAAACAACAACAAAATATATGAACACAATAATTACTATTCACAATATTATAATATATGTAAAAAATTGCAAAAAGCAAATTATTTATTAAAAATTAAAATAAAACTAAAAGTTTGAATCCATATATACCACATTTGGTGCTGTCAACTGTTTTCGAGACTCAAGAACACTTTGTCAAAAAAATACTCAAAAATAACTAGGACAAAAATCTGCAAACCTGGAGGAATATGTGAGTCACTTAATTATTTATCAAGCTCAGAGCTTTAAAGTGGAGATCGATTAGAATAGAAACATTTTTTAATATATATTTTAACTTCAAAGATATTCCTCAAAAGTATTTTTTCCGTATTCGGTGTAATTTAGGATACTGAGGTTGTATTATTTAATACTCTTATGCTTGCATGTGGTTTATGTTGGAGTATTTCTCATTGTGAAAACATGGCATATTCCACCAGGTACCCAAGGCAAACCAAGACACACTTTATAAATTGTGTGATATTATATGAGAAATGTCTCTGGCATTTAAAATCAGACAGAGTGTATAATCAGTGTCATTTCAGAGTGTCATTTATCCAATATAAAAACTTTTGAAGAAATGTCAATTATTTATAACTACTGTAAATTGATTCTTTTAATGTTAATATTTGAAATAGATATATATATATATATAGAAATATACGTATAAATAAAATTGTGTTATATTTCTTATTTAATAGAAAATATTTATTTTATTTAATATCAATTACACAATTTAAATTACAATATTAAGATTATACAGATAGCGAAGTTCCTTTAAATGCTCCGTAGTATGAAATTAATTAAAAAAATATACATTAAGATATCGGATCCGGAAGTTAATAAGACTCCTGGCCGCCCTCAGTGGTCTAGCGGTAAGCATGCTAGACTCACACCCCGAGAGTCGCAGGTTCAAATCCTGCCACGGGCTTGGTTTCCAAAATGCTTCTTTCTATAAAATATTTTTCTCTTCGAGGCGAAAGCCTCTGTAGCTAGTACTGATTCCCCCAACACCTTGCTCATAATTAATTATTACGTAAGAGGCAATAATGATAATAATAATAATAAAACTCCTATAGTGGTTTCCAAAGCAGCAGTCGTTTCTGGGTTAAGAAATAATCCAAAGGTTCCAGGCACGATTTTGCCATCTATTTCTAGAAATAACATTGTCTCATTGAGTAGTGCCTTCAATAAATACATTATTTTGCCCGATGTTTGTCGCGTAGCAACATCCTGCTTGTACAAAATATTGACCTCTTTAATCTCTTAAAGGTATAGAGACATAAATCATGATCACCTTACGGTATGAAGCTATTCTAGCTGGTTTACAAAAAATAGTGATCAATGCACATTGATCACGTAGAAAACTATATTTTTGGACAGATTAAATTCACAATTGATTTTATATTAAATATTAATTTCCAAGTACAAAGTTTATGCTATTTAATTCACAAATTGATTCAACTAAGTATGTTTGTTCAGCTTCGAAATCAAGAACGGAAAGAAAGAGTCCGTCTCGAAATTTCTAAAGCAGACTCTCTCTCGCAATATCTGCAGCAAAATGTACGGCAGTGGCGTGATTATAAAATAGTTTGCCAGTGGCGTGAACACACATCCTGGGTAGCGTGATATATATACTGTAAGACCACTCTATGGAATCCAAGTTATTTGTGGTAATAAGATTGAAATACTTTTACAACTTTTATTATATGCTATAATAATGTTTTATCAGATATAATAACTTATACGATGATTGCTTCATTAAAAAGCAGTTGGCTATTTGAATTAAATTTCGAATTTCTAAACCAGGGTCACCATGCCATCAAATTGGTTCTAGACTACTTACCAACGCGTATTTTAAGAGGATTCATTGAGAGCTTTCGCGTATTGGCATTTTCATGCACATTTTACAGAGCAAATATATATTGAAGAGAATTTGTGTTGACTTACTTTCATAGTACATCCCACTCTACATATACCAGTATAAAGGGTTTATTGACAAAATGAATAGGTAGTTCTGGAATATGTCCAAATAACTTATTCACATATTTGGCCAGCGAAGATTTCTGCAAAAATAATGAGTTGAAATTCTGTGTACAAGCTGCAATCGTATTTATAGAGTATTCGTTAATTTACAGTTTTCCTCACACTGGAGAAAATGTAGTAATGTTCGGGATGAAGGGGCATTTCATTCCTAAGCTGATCAATTGGATTCGTTTATAAAAACTTCACTGTAAGCAGTTTTAGATTTGCAGCTAAATGAGGCCGCAAAATTTATTTTTGTTTGCATAAAAGGAAAAATTCCTCTTCACTAAATGTCTCACCCTGTAGTTCTCACTCTACTGCTCTTTTGTTTTATATAACAATATCTTTAATTGGAAAATAATTTTAATTTTACGCCAGATTTATCACCCAACGCAACCGAAAAATTAAAAAAAGCCAAGCTGTTCATATTACAAACAGAAAGCCTGGCGCTGCATTTACTTTGATGACTGCTAATCGCCTCAACATATGATACAGAACAATTATTGTTAATTTGAAAAAACAACACTGCTGCCGCTGCCACTACCCTAAAAAACAACAATAACAAGAAAGGCAGTAAGAAACAACACAAACTTTTAACGCCTAATCAATTATTTGACTCAAAGTAATTCATTCAATTTAACGCGCGCACATTTCATTTGTTAACATTTATTTTGCATTTCATTTCATTTTCATTATATAAAATGTTGAATTACACGCATAATTTATTTTTACCTAAAAACAACAACCCCCAGCCTAAGACCAGGCCCAAGCTCCAGTTACCGCCCTCGCCCATTACCCAACACTAAAAAGGAAGCCAGCAGAAATTAGTAGCCCAGCCTCTTACAGAGCCGGTGGCAGAAATAAAAGGCGCAGAAACAAAAGAAAATTACGATAAAAATATCCAAAAAATTGCAACAGGGCATGTAGTCGGGTGCGCGACCACACCCTCAAATACCCACCCAGACCATAATGCAAAAAAGTTCAAAGAAAAAAAAGAAGCAAAATTATACAAAATAAAATAAATTTCCATATAAAAACCCAACAGGAAGCCGTGTCACTACACACACACTCTAATACATGCGTACTCACACATATGCACTGCAGCCTCCATACACGTTAGCACACACACACACCCGTACCTAAGTAGTGCGCGACGCCCGCACTTCCGTTTCATTTCACTTTGTTTCATACGCTTAGCTGCTTGTGGCGCGCTGTAGTCGCCGCTGACTTGCACTTACTACTACTACGGTTGCCACTACCACTGCTACCACAGCTGCTGCTGGCTTCGCTGTTGGTTTTGTTGTTGCTGCTGCCGTTGGTGTTACCGCTGCTGCTGCTGTTGCTACTTGTGCTGTGGCTTAATTTTGGTCCTAATGATAAATTGCTTTAATTAATGCCGCCATATTGTCTATCAACGTTAAATTAAATAAAATAAAAATGCCAACAACACTAACAACAACAAGAGTAACGGCAACAACAACAAAAACAATAACAAGAAAAAGTATGAAAGAATTCTCTCGTGCTATGTGTTAACGAATTTCGCTACTGTGCGTGGGTAGATTTATTTACTGACTGACTTGGCATGTTGCCCTCATTTATCCTGATAGCATTCTTGTCATTTTCCTTTATGCTTTTGTTCTGTTGCTGTTGTTGTTTTTGCTTTTATGTTACTACTTGAATCCTTGAAGCAACAATTCGCATGTTTGCTAGTTTGATACGCATAAATAAAAGCAACAGGCTGGCCCGTTTCTCGCTGCCATTTCTCCTTCCATCATTCCTATCATTCTTGCTTCGTTCTTTGCTTTGTGCAATGAAGTATATGCGTAAGAAATTAATGTGGCATGTCTTCGCTTCCATTTCTATTTCTTATTTGCTTTGTAGGCAGTTGGGGGTAGTTGGATATTGGCTCGGATTGGATCGGTATTTTCCTCGCAATAGGCAACCAACCAGAGCAGAAGTGTTCAATTTGTATGTATGTTTGTTCGCTTTCGCTAATGCCTTTTAATTGCGTTAAAATGCATCGGAGCGGTGGGGAAGCGCAAGGGTCAAGGGAGTACATGAGAGAGCCATTAAGAAGAACAAGTTTACGATATTTGCGGTTTCCGTGGCACAGGTTCATCAATTAAAAACAGCTTAATGATAAAACTGAGAGTAACATTGGAATGCTACTGAAAAAAGAATAAAGAGGGAATGTTTCAAAGTTAGTTACGGAGGGGAGGGGTTATTTACTAGCCAGCTCTTCGAAAATACAATTTTCCGATTGTATGAGAACATGCTACAGTTTAACAAGGAACTGCAACAAAGCAAAGTATTGAGATTATAAGGAGTAGAAAGCAAGTGAACAATTGATAAATTGAGTAAAAGGAAAATTGATATAAAGGATAGAGAGGGCAATCCAGTGCTCTTGCAAAGTAAACTGATAGGCCAAAACTTTAAACGTATCCGTCAAAATCAGTGTCACTTTGAATACGTTGGCTCTTGGAAACAAAATCAGCTGGTCGCTTTTCTTAAAAACTTTGGCCAATTGAATTGAAATAATTTATATATACTAAAAACTTGGATATTGAAGTAGCAACCTGTTTAGAAATTATTTTTTTGCATATTGCATGAATGCATCAGGACGGCCTCAATTAATTTAAATTCCATAATATTGTTTAGGCCAATAAACGAAAACTAAATTTTACAAAGAAACGGGAACTGAAGATGGGTGAGACCGACGTCGAGGTACCATTTACCATTACTTGTGTGTGCGAGCTAAACCATGGCGATGTGCATCACTACCCAAACGTACTCACATATCATCATTAGGATCATATATTTGGTAATTTTCGGTGAGATGCGGGGGGGTGGAGGTAGATTGGCAATAAAGGGTGCAGAAGTAGAGTCACAACTACATAACTGCCAAATTGCGTCACTATACCATGGACCGTAGTTATAGTCGTTGTGAAAATATGCCTACAGTTGTATATATAGGAGGTAGGCGTGGAGCTATCTGGTTCTCTCTTATAGTTCAGACTATACTTTTGCAATCTTTTAATAAAATATCTCTACCGATATGTATATATATGTCCATATCTGCCACGCGATATTCTGGTAGTTGAAAAACAGATCAACCACCCAATCTTTATACGAGTATATCCTTTTTTCTAGATCTCATCAAATCAAACTCACGCAAAATGGAAGTGTGGGTATTAAGTCGTCATTAGTTTGATTTATTTTAACATTTTAATAGTATGTTCTTAGTCTAGAAAATTATAGATCTCAAAATTATTCTGAGCGCAGTAAAATATCTCGAAATATACTGAAATAATGATAAGTGAGGAGAGTAAAAGTTTTAACATACTCGTATATGGATGAAAATATTATAATGATTATAATATAATGATATAATGGATCGATAATTTAGGAATGTGTTTAGATATCAGGAGTGTGTGATCATGTTATAAAGAAGCAATTAAGGAACATGCGTGGTAAAAGTAAAATAGGTATAATTCAAATTCGGTAATATTCTAGAAATAAAGAAAATATACCTAAGGTACTAGAGCCGAGGACACTAATAGTTTAACAGTCTTCTTGGCGGCAAATATCACCACATCAATATGGACACTGAGAGAATGCTAAGAGTTATGAGTGGTTTTTAGGTTTCTTTTCAAAACAACATAGTGGAAGAACATCATATTGTCCTTGTGCCACTTCGCTAGCATATTTGCCTTGTCTTAACCTTCTTCTTTTACTATTATAAATATATTATTAAGTTGGTGTTTTTTTATTTATCTAATTTTAAATAACTGAAAATGAAGTAGACTTATAAAACTGCTTCAAGACCATTTCGTTGACCTTTTGCGATAGAAAAAAGGAAAAATAAATAAAGAGTTAAACAAGAAGAATAAAATAAAAATGTATTTTTTCTTTCTTCCACCAACGCCATTTGCAACAACGACCGCATATTGCAACACGTGACCGACATACCATATGCATCGAGGAGAGTGCGTGAAGCAAAAATCCGTCCGCAAATATTGGCACACGAGAAAAATTCTTTGATAAAAGCAAAAAATTAAGAAAAACATTTAATTCCAAATTATCCAAAAAGGCAAGCTTAACATCCTCACACAAGCTCTCACAAACACGCACAGATCCAAAAAGTGGGAGACGCAAACGTAGGGTGGATAGCGACAGAGGCAGAGACAAGTGTGTTGTTCCACATTTAATTTAAAATTCCAACGGTGTAGCCAAGTAACAGGACACACGACGCAAAAATCAACTCAAGTGAAACCAGGACACACTTGGAGCAGGAAAAAGGAAAAGACTGAAACTGAAAATAAAGTAAAAAAATTATCGTTAAATTAATTCTGAACATGAAAAGCAGAAATGTTGGTGCTGCCGCCGCCGCCGCTTCAGAACGAAAGCGAACAAAACCAATTTTCACAATTTCGCAGCAAGCGAACTTCAATTTCAATTCTACTTTCGTCGTAATGGCAATCCGCAGCGCTGCATTTTCAAGTGGGCAGGAATCCGTTTAGTAAGTGTACAAACGGACCAGCGAGCGACGGGGCGCGAAGCTCCAATTGTATGTGCCTGATGCAGCAACGAACGCGAATGTGGCACATACGAAGAAAGCCAATTTCGAAAATGTCCATTTGTAGCGAAAGTAATAAGTAAAAAGGCGCAAAGGATATGAAAGGATACTTATAGCGAACGAGCATATAAATGGGGACGACAGCCAGCGTTATTGAGGGCCGACCGATAGGACGCTATTGTGCCTGGGTGCCTGCTCTATGGTCCGACACTACTTCTGCTGCGGCTGGTGATGGTCTGGTTTTGTGGCTGCGAGCGAGCGTGTATGTGGTGAGGCTAATAAAGTGTCGAATGACATTCAACGCACATTAAATATTGATGGGTTGTTGAAAGGGGTTTAAAAGAAAAGCACAAAACAAAAAAATTAAAAAAATAAATGAAAAATACTAGGGAGTATACCTTATAAGTGGCTACGCTCTCCTTCGAAACGAAGATACCATTGACGTTGATGTGGACAACACGAACGCTACTGCATTTTATAACAAAACGAATAAAAAATACAAACTTTAGGCGGCTGGCAAATCGCTGCCATTATACTCGTATATGAACAGGGAGTTGTGTAACAAAACGATAATTGACCATGATTGAAATATTGACGGCAATTTAAAGTGAGAAGAACATGTTAGCAGAATTGCAGAGAGCGAACAGAACGTATATTAAAATATTATTAGTGTTAGGTGTACTCGAACAGGAAGTATTCATAGCTTAAGTGTCCTTTCTATTAAATATAATATGCTCATCAATTTGAGGAGTCAAATGTTTGAAATGCACCCATGAAGCCTGTTGCATTGAAAAGTTACGGTCTATTGGAAATTTCTTACTTGTAGATAAGAAATTCCGAATAGGCCAATGGAACCATTTCCTAAATACACAAGAATACACAGTTTTGTTCTTGAGCAACCAAAGTAAGTTCCTAGGGTAACTTTCGATGCTGATTCCGAATCCGGAGTCCGTTTTCCCTAGGTCGTCAGTTTTTCAAGATACTTGAAGTGGCGATTTTTTGCAATTTCCCTCCATAGCCATTTAATTCAATAATAAATCAAAATTTAGAAAGGAAGTGCGGTGTAACATTTTCTTTTGTATTCTTGTGGGTCTGTTTCATGTAATAGACTCCAAATATAATCGCTCTTCATGCCCTCATACCAGAAACCTTGGTTCTCTTTAAATTAGGATGCAATCTTCCGCCCTGCTCGTCACTCGATCATCTAAATTTTCTGGGAAGGAATTCCGGTGGGAATGCAGAAAATGAATTTTTAGGGACATACGTGCACCGATTCTCTTGTAATTCAGCAATAGTTCCGCGACAATTTCCCTATAGTTGTCAATTTTCCCGTTGCCAAGGAAGTTATGGTCGAAGCTTCTGGAAGATGCCTATGCAGCCTTTTCTGTGGGTATTAGACATCGCGTAAAATTGTCGTCAGCCATCAGTTTTCTTATGTCAGGTCCAGCGAAAATCCCTTCTTCTATTTTGGAGTAAGAATTGTTCGGAAATACACGAGCTAAGTACTGGAAGGCCACCCCGTCTCGATCGGGCGCTTTAACGAAATTCTTTATGAGGCCCAGTCTTATATGTAGTGGAGGAAGTAGAACTTTATTTGTATCAATCATTGAATTGTTAGAGATGTTTTGTCTTCCTGGTTCCAGAGGGCCATTCTTTTTTTACAAAATGATGCGCTGTTGATCGACTATCCCACAGACAAAGAAAGCAACAGTTGTTCGTGAAGCCGCTGTGCATCCCAATCAACATGCCAATAACCAAGTATATATCCGCTATCAATTAGTTTAAATTAATATCCGACTTCGAAATCATCAAATACCATTAGATCGGCGCAAAATTTTCATTTATGTTCGTTGTACTTGATCAATGCCAAAATTTCTTTCATCGATTCGTAACTTTCCTTGGTGTTGACGGTGTGATCAAGAGAGCGTCTTTCAAACTGTATTTAGAAACGGCGAAGAAAAGTCGCCATTCATTTTTGACGTATGGTTGATTCATTGTTTGTAATAAACCTTTCATGTCTTTGCAGAAAAAAATTTAGTTTATCTTCTCGAAGAATGGTAATAGTACTTTATTCCTTTCGCTAAAATGAATGACTTTCGTTTCGCTCGAGAGAAATTTCCACTATTGCAACAGTGATCCCAGTATTTCAGCATTTCCTTTGTATAAATGCAAATCGCGGACCAAATCATTCAGTTCAGCTTGTGTTTCTAAATGTTTTTCATTGAACACCATTTCGCTGCCACTGCTCGTATTGGGATCAGAAGTTCCCACAGAGAGCTGGCCGAGATGTCAAAAAGAATTTGTACCAAAGAATGGTATGTGGGAATATACAATAATGCGTGATGCGATACGGCGAGATGAGGCATTTTTAAAAAACTAGAAATTCCTCACCCTCTCGACCGAGATTTGTGAAAGTAATCAACGGTTTTGTAATACGCATTTGATTAATTCTGTGTTGCTGTTCGTGGCTCCGCATTTATTTTATTTAATACAAAATGTCAAAACATTTAGTTTTTAATAGTTTCTTAACCCTTTTGCTTTTGTGTAAATATGGTTCGCACTTTGTTTATTGTATATTAGAATGCGAGACAGTGCAAAACGAGATATCGTCCGAGACTCGGACTCGCTCTCGTCTCGGTCACTCGCTTTATTGTATACGGGCCTTGACGTTTTTGGGAAAAATTAGTAGAGACCAAACGGAGAGAGAGAAAAGCAAAGTTTTCTCGAGGCACATACTTATATTAATTTGTTAATTAAAATTATTAAACATATATTTTATATAACAACATACGGGTATATCATAAATAGACGAATAAATCTCACTCAAAATAAAATGTGGGATACGGTTCTCATTAGGCATGGGTACTGAACGACCGAGTGAATACTAAATGCAACGATGATCATGATACTAATCTGGACTAGAACTTCTCCCTGATATCGGATGTTAATACTGTATCGTATGACCAAATTATTGTTAAGCTATGCATACTTCCGGACAACTTTGACAATTCTAATATTCACAACGATATGACAGTTAATGACAATAGCACTGAAAATGTCGGTGGGGATGAACCAAATGCAGAAGCTGCTTTACTTTGCGGTTTAAAGTTTACAGACTAGACTTAAAAAGTTTAACTGCTCAAACTGCAACCTGAATTTGGCGAAATGGGGGAGCTCTTTGCACTTGGATACCGAAAGATTCATTAAGGAAAAAAATACAATCCAAATCTTCTCCAAAAAAATTTTTCTAATATATCTTTTCAGATCTGCCAAACAGATGTTAAAGTATTTGGATACTTATTTCCATCCATCTATCACACACGCTATTTGAAACAACAAATAGTTGTCTCTTGTGTAACCGAAACTAATAAAAAGTACCCATATTGGTTTTCGCATGGAATATGCGCACACATAGACTGGAGGTGCTGAAATTTCCAATAATGCTGATACTTACGAGGGCGGATTGATATTGAAGCTACCTAAGTAGGAAAAAAACAATATTTTTTTTCAAAACCCATTTATTTCTCAACATAGTCTCCTTTTACTTCGACACACTTAGTAAGACGATATTCCAACTTTTTTATACCATCTGAATAATACGATTTCGGGAACTCCTCAAAAGACGCGAAAGTTTCGGTAATCACTTCTTCGTTTGAGATGAATCTTTTTCCTGCGAGCCATTTTTTCAAGTTTGGAAACAGGAAAAAGTCACTAGGAGCTAAATCTGGACTATAAGGTGGATGATTAACCAATTCGAAGTGTATTTCACGTAATTTTCGCATCGTATCTAATGCTGTGTGAACCGGTGCGTTGTCTTGAAGAAAGAGCATTTTTTTCTTCTTTAAATGTGGTCGTTTTTCCTTGATTGCATCAATCAATTGATCCAATAATGCACGATAATACTTTCCTGTGATTGTGGATCCTTTTTCAAGATAATCGATGAGCAATATTCCGTGTGCATCCCAAAATACAGTGGCCATAACCTTGCCAGCCGATTTCACTGCCTTCGCCTTCTTCGGAGCACTTCCACCAGCTTCCACCCATTGTTTCGATTGATTTTTGGTTTCAGGTGTGTAGTGGTGGACCCACTTTCCATCAGCAGTTATTAATCGACGCCAAAAATCAACAGGATTACGCTTTATCATGTCCAAACACCGCTGTGAAGTGGTCTGTCGAACTCGGTTTTGTTCGACACTGAGCAAACGCGGCGCCCATCTTGCCGATAGCTTTTTCATATGCAAATGTTCATGCAAAATGTTAAACACACGTTCATATGATATGTTTACCATTTCAACAATCTCACGCAACTTGACTCGGCGATCATTCATAACGATATCGAGTATTTTCTTGATATTTTCTTCAGTAACCACCTCTTTTGGCCTTCCTGTTGATGGTATTGTTGCAGTGCTTGTTCAGCCGCGTTTAAATTCAGTAATCCAATATTTTACCATGTAATCTGACGGAGCAGACTCACCTTAATGTTTATCGAGCTTTTCTTTTGTCTCTTTCGCCGTTTTCCCTTTCAAATAATAGTGGTTAATCACTGCACGAAATTCGCTTTTTTCCATTTTTCAAGAAACACAAAAGTTTCTTACTTCAAACGACTACAACAAATAAACTAATCGATGAATTTGGGTGAAATTTTAACAGCTGACGTTTGACAGATCGCAATTTCTGTATTTGTGCTGCCATCTAGCGCTAGGTAGCTTCAATATCAATCCGCCCTCGTAGAAAACACTTGCGATGGATGCTTCAAGATAATTTGACCAAGATCAGGCATCAAAAATTGTGCAATAGAACTTCTGACAACAACCACATGGGGCAACCAAATAATAAATTTGCCAAATTTGGGATCTAGTCATATTGTGGTCAGATCCATATATGAAGGATCGTTGTTTATCTATTTCGAGAACACGTATTTTGCAAGTTAATTTTGTTCAACGATAATGGTACATATTCTCGCACATATCGAGCCCTTACAGCCAAAATAACGTAAGTGACAAATATGTCGATTTTCTTTTTCCGATAAAAATCGAAAATATAACATCACACACATTATCTGCCGAAATTTCGTAGCTAAAAGTTTACCGTTACGTAGATAAAGCAGAAACAAACATTTCTCAAATACGCATTCGTTTGTGTTTATATATTCTGTGACTGCATGGTATTATTTGCTTTAAAATTTGCAGAAGTAGTACTTAAAAGAAATTAAAATGTCTGAGTTTTTATCATGCGTTTGTCTGTCAGAGGTAGTTATTCCAAAGAACATACAAGAATAGACAGTTAATTTGAATGTATTTGTGCGAGCTCTGCTACTGAGAGGAGTTTTTAAAATTGATGTATGTAGTGGTAAAAATACAGTGCACCCCCCTTAACTCTTCTTTCGGCATTCCTCAATTCACGTAACTTCTCAAAATAAATGAAAACATAGAATTTCTTTGATAATTTCTCATTGTCAATGAACCCACAAAATCCACAAGTCGAAATATTCCAGTTACGTTTAAGTAAAAAAATTAATTCGACAAAATAAAAAATTGTTTTCTACATTATTAAAGAAAGAAACACTACCTCTGTTTAATTAAAAGCATAAAGCGGTTAAATTAATTCGTTTAGGTGCATTTTTGACCTATTTTGAAGATTTTTCTGAGATTATTGAAACTGTTGTTATTTGTGAGAATACTGTAAAAACGTGGAATTCTCTTTTGACCGTCAATTTCTTAATTTTTGTCTCCTTCTGTTCCAAATTCTAATATTTTTACTGTCCCCTGTGCACTTTCATTTGTACATGGCCATGCATATTGAACCACGCTTGGGGTACTACTGGGGCAGTCGGACCCCATTTTAATATAAATGAATTTTTATTAATTATTTTAGTTATTAGTAGTATAATATTATGTCAAAAAACCAAATAATTATTATTCTACATCTTATGATTACTATGGTGCGTTTACAGTGAACAGAAGTGTAAATGGAAAGCAATTGGATCAGATTTTACATTGAGAATAGTTATAATTTATGAAAAGAACTTGTTAACATTTGAGTTTTCAATACCAAATTAAATAATACAATTTTTTTTGATTTATTATTTTATTTTCTTTTTAGAAGTTTCGCAGTTCTTTCTAAAATACAAATGAATTGACCCCCTAAAAGTTTAATTTAAACGTAGCCCTGATTTCTTCTGATTTTTTTCTCCGAATATTCGCTATTTTAGACAACATCCCAGCAGTGAAACCAACTAGTTAAAATACTAGTAAAACTCAGATTATATGTAAAATTCATAAATATGTATGTACATAATATAATAATGTGTACTCTACATTAAATCAGCCTGTTAATTCATGGTGCCACATTTCCACTCTTCTTTGCGGACACTTTGCGGATATTTTAAAACATGCGTTAACTTGAAGATTTATCTCTAAATTGAGGAATTACAAAAAGTGCTTGAAATTATAAAAATAACTGTTTTTCTTCAAATTCCAATGTTTGTCTTTACTTCCTTTTTAATTAAATTGACAAGAAAGGAAAAATTTAGTATACACGGCAATGAAGTGCCGCAAAAGTCAGTAACTGGTTAACTTATAAATAAGTTTTGAACTAGTAAATTAACCACTTGATTTTTTACTATTCAATTTAGTAGTACATTTTGAAGACTGCCTATAATTTTCACTACAGGGATTTGGAATATTTTTACAACAAACACAATAAATTCACATACACTATACGTGTGACCAAAAAAAATGGTCGGAACGGTAAATAAATTTGGAGGGAATTGAATGTCTTTTCTTTGTCTTCTTTGGTTATACGCTCGCCGCACTCTAATGGGTATGTCGAACGCACCAATCGAATCATATTGTCTAAGATATTACCCTCTACCGATAACGATGAGCGCTGGGATGAAAAACTACGCCAAATACAATAGAATATTAGCAGGATGATCAATAAAATATGTTGTACTTCTTGTCATCTTTTACATTATAGGGAGCCACGGGACATTCTTCAAAAATCAACAAATTTAAGCTTTACAGAATGATAAAAGCGAGAGAGAAGAGCAGAGGTTTGTCGAACATATATAAATTTTTTTTATTAAAATTATTAAACAAATCTTGTATATAACATCATATATCATACATAAACGGATAGAATAAATGTTTCTCTGACACAAAATTGGTTTCTTTATATAATACTCGTATAACACAATATAAAGCGGAAACAAAATTTAAAGCAAGTCAATCGCTATAGAACAAAATCATTCTATATAATATAGTGATAATTTGGTTGAAGTGAATTCGAAATATGAAAAATATTATTATAAACTGGAAACGTCCCTGCCTCTATCTACATTGTGCCTTCACATTCATCTTTTTATACATTTGTGACGGAAATTTTCAATGATCCAGACGACAGGAGCAGTATAAGTCAGATAAAAATTTAAGATATAACAATTATATATAACCTGCATCCTTTATAGCTCAAATTTCAAATTTAAGATAACTCTGGCCAGTCTTTCATTTTGACAGCTATAGAAGTTTTAGCTTATTCTGCGAAAATTTAAAAATAAAACGACTATTTTGAGGGATTCAATCGTGTACATTGGAAGGTATAGAAAGATTGGGTTAAGCGTGCGAAAAGATGACTATGTTGAGAAATAAATTGGTATTAAGTACAATTTTTTTTTATTTCTTTGTTTTATTTTTCACTGACTTATCAAACCTCCCTCAGATCCTGCACAACTCAGTTGTTAGTGAGAACTGGAGGTAGGACTTTCTTAATATCCTCTGTATGTTTACTTAATTTCCTCTAAACCTTGGGGAACCCTATAAATATCGGTGTAAGGCTGGTCCGTTAAAATCAGTGTATTCACTCTATCAAGTAAAATCATCCATAAGGACGGAATGGCACATATCGCCCCAATTGAAATTTTATCTAAATATTATCCGTCCATACTCAATTCATGCCACTGTATGACTTTTAACTATGTACAGTTTGGTTC
Organism: Clusia tigrina; assembly: GCA_920105625.2. Taxonomy (NCBI): domain Eukaryota; kingdom Metazoa; phylum Arthropoda; class Insecta; order Diptera; family Clusiidae; genus Clusia; species Clusia tigrina. The sequence goes on from OV050032.1 coordinate 170,317,357, forward strand.
GAAATAATTTCCTAGTCTACATGCTGATCCAATACTTTGTTTACAGAAATTTGGAAATAATTTTAAACTTTTCTCTACGTATTATGTTTCCATTTATATCTCTAACTGTGCAATTTAAGTCATGTATGTTGTCTCCATATTCACTGCAGAAATCAAGCACACAGATTTCTAATAAAAAATTCTAACAATACCAAGTACAACTCAATTTTGTATTTTTCGTCTGGCATCAAATTGAACAATTACCGCTTAAGCTGTCATTTTACCTCAAATACAACACATCCTGTTGTTCATTGCAACTGAATTACCTTTATTTTGTGTGGTATCTCCCCTGAACCACACTTTTTTCCTGTTTTGAACAGAAACTTTTTATTTGCTCAACGAATTTAGTCAAAAATGCACGAGTCACTTTGATATTTAACTGCATGCGTGGAACTGTGCGTGGGGGAGAGTGTTTACATGACTTTGTGTGCGAGTGTGTGGTCGTGTGTATTTGTGCAGTTTATTATCCTTTGAAATTATAAACCGCACAAATTGTAAGTTAAACACACTCCTACAAACACACACACACGGTCGCATAAACAAGGGTTCACACACGCAAGCACACGCATGCACACACATACACAATGTGCATTCTTACTGCTAGCGATTTACAAACACATAAAAGCAAACAAATGTCAGTTGCAGTTGATGCACGAGCGCTTGAAAAGGATGTGCAAGGATAACAAGACAACAACAACTACGACGACAACAACAAACTGCAAATAGCGAATAACAACAACAGCAACAACAACGAAAGCAGAATTGCAGCTGGGTTGCCAGTAAAAAAATTTTTCTTCTTTGATGGGGGGTAATAAAGCGATCCCAAAAACGAAATTTGCCGCAGTAGCAAGGAGCATCAACAACAACAAAAACAACAGGAACAACAACTACAGCTTTAGCAACAGGATAATGCCACCGAGGATAAAAAAAGCGGTACTAAAATTGGAAAAGTTCTTTTTTCTTTTCGTCTCGTTTCGTTTTTCTGTTGCTTGTTACCATAGCAGTTGGCATGAGTCAGTAGCAACAGCAACAACAACAACAGCAACAAATCCAACCATCTCTTTAAGCTGCCGAAAAATAAGCTGAGGTCCTTTTGTGCGTATTTTCTCGGTGCGTGTTTCTTTTTTTGTTTCCGTAATAAATTACAGCAGATTTCATATTTTTTCCATTCTCCTCAACCTCGCTCTCCGATAGTTGTTGCTGTTGCCAAGTCTTCCTTAGAGTCTCTGCTGCTGATTGTAAATTTCCGAAATTAGTGTTATTTGACAATTTCATACATTTCTTTTTTATACTGTTAAGTAGTCAAGAAGTTTTCATATAAATTTCGCAAAACATGCTGCTTCACTTTTTCGAACAAAGCACTTTGAGAGAGAGCAACCGAGCAGCAGAGCAGGCATCGCAGGTAAAGACTGCAGCGAATAGGTTTTTGGGTCGGGTCTGTTGTCAGTTTCTATCTAAAATAAATGAATTTGCGAGTCATATTAAATGCGTGAAAGTTGAGAAATGAAATATTAGCTAACGTGCCTACATATGTGTAGTGGTGCTCGAAGTTCCTCTTCAAATCCATATACGCTCATACGTTCGCTATGGTTTGTATTCTGTCCAGTCAAGTAGCATAGCAGTGATGAGTGAGTGATCCTTATTTGGATGCTGTTGTTCGATAAAACAGAAACACTACTCAAACTTCCATTCACAATATATATCCGAACTCGAAGAAGAGAATTAAGTAATCTAGCAGAAAAATATTCAATGAGAAGGAATGCAGCATGATTCCAACGAGTGGAATAGAATTGATTTCTTCAAAATATTGAGTAACAGATTCTTGCACATAATTCTCAGAAATAATCAAATATCGTACCCTTATGGATCATACACTGGAGTCAAAATTGAGATTCGGCTATATTAAAATTTCCGTCGATAGAAGACTTCCCTGATTTGTTCTTTGCAATTTTTCAAAAAGTTCAAAGGCAGTCAGGGGATGCAAAAAAGTCACTATCAATTGGAAATTATCGATTTACGACTCATACCACCTTGTTGCACCTGGTTGCAGATTAGAATCCAGAAAATAATACTCCGATGAATTAACTAGGAATTAGAATCAAGACTCTTGTATATTACAGTCTAGGTAATAAAAACGGAAATAGTAACATTTCATAATGAAATTACAAAGCAATAAACTAAGCACATTATACATATATGCAACTTGAGATTATTAAAAGCACGGACTAGTATCATCAAAAGACAAAGTCATTTATATATCACATGAGACACAAAAAATTTGAAATAAACTTTAAATAAAATTAAAATTAAAAAAATGCTGATAATATAATACAACGCTATCCATTCATAATCAAAATAACACCCAAAGCAAATTTTTTTAACCCTACAGTTAATGTTTCATCTGCTTAATTTTTATATTTTCGATAAACAAATTAAATGTACTTGATATGGAGGTCCACTTCAAAAACTTGTGATTTGTTTATTGTCATTGTCGATACATAATGAAAGAATTTTTCGCAAAAACAAGCTTCTTATTTGAAAATGATCTCCTTTTTGACTAGTTTTTCTCTTCAGATCGAAGGCTAGTTTTGAGATTGATCCAATGTTTTGATGAGTGATATTTGTTTGGGTGTTTATACGATGAGAATATTTTTCAAAGATTTTAGAAAAAATGACGAAAATTTTATTTGTACGTGAAACCTTTATATAAAATATCCTATAAAAATTAGCAATGTTTCAATTTATGAATAAAAAATAGGTTTTTCTGATGAATCTTCTGATGAGCAAAATTTTTAACCATTTCATATCCCTACAATCTATCGGCTTAAAGATTCCAGTTCTCAGACGGGATCGGTGGTGCAGGAATTCGGAAACTTTCTTCCAATGATGTGCCATCCACTTCTGCTATTGTATATTTGTATATATATTGTATATATTGTATATTGGTATTATCTATCCAAAAGGATTCAACTATTGGTAGTCTGTGACTCAAACGCACGCAATACCATCTGGGGTAGCAGTGACACCAATAAACGGGGTGAGTTAGTTCTAGATTTTTTATTATCACTTAATTTATATATACTAAGTAAGGGGACACACCAACTTTTTGAAATGTAATTAGGGAGGAAGTTCTTGATCTGACTTTCTGTAGTCCAGGGCTAACTGATATTATTAACAATTGGAAAGTTTCGGACGAATCATCTCTGTCGGACCACAGCATAATTGAATTCGATATAGGAGGTTTCGTCACAAAAACGGTAGTTTTTAGAAATCCTACATATACTAACTGGGAATTCTTCGATAGTTCAGTGCATTCACTAATCTCATCCTCAAACATCCAAAGAATATATAAAAATCCGGTGGAGCTAGAGGAGGGTGTCAATGAGATGAATGAAATTATTTCCGAATCCTATGTTTTATCTTGTCCTCTAAGGACAAAGAAAACAGCAGGAATGTGCCTTGGTGGAACACTAGTCTGTCTACTAGACGTACTAAGGTGCGTAAGCTATTCAATCTAGCTAAGCGTACGGGGGACTGGGAAGAATATAAAAAAGAGTTGACGATCTATAACAAAGAGATCAGACAAGCCAAAAGTGACTAGCTTTACATCCTTTTGTGAAAGTGTAGAACCGACTCCTGAAGATTTGAAGCTGGCATTGAGATCTGAGGATGGGACTTTCACGGCAAATGCAGAGGATCGCACTCTCCTTTTGCTGCGTCTGCACTTTCCTGGGAGCTCGATCCAGTTACCGCCATCTTTGCAGATAGATGCTCTTCCTAGAAGAGCAAGCAAGATTGGTTGGAAGGTGGCCAAAGAAATTATAACTACTGAGAGGTTGAGATGGGCCATCAGCTCTCTTTAGCCATATAAATAACCGGGTGTGGATGGTATTTTCCCAATCCTTCTCCAAAGGAGTGGTGAGGTACTGATTCTGCGCCTGGTGAATATCACTAGGGCAAGTCTTGCTTTTGGGTATATACCGGAAGCAGGGCGCACAGCGGGAATGGTATTTATCCCCAAGGGAGGCAAGAAGGATATGGTCCATCCCAAATCCTTCAGGCCAATCAGTTTGATATCCTTTGTACTAAAAGCAATAAAGAAAATAGTGAATATACATCTCCTTGAGACCGTATTGAAAAAGGAGCCTTTACATCCTTGTCAGTTTGCATATATTGCGGGAAAATCGACTGAAACCGCACTATACCATCTGACTGATTTTATTCAGGCAGCACTGCATAAAAAATAAATAGCACTTTGTGCCTTTCATGATATTGAGAGGGCTTTTGACAACACTCCTCACGAATAGGGATCTTAACAATAGAGAAATAGATAATACCACTTCCAATTGGATACGAGCTTTACTCAATAGTAGACTGACTGAAGCTGAAACAGGTGCCAAAACTGTTAAAGTCAAAGTCAATAAAAGATGTTCGCAGGGTGGGCTACTATCACCCATTTTGTGGAGCATAGTAGTTGATGATCTTCTGGTAAAACTAACAAATCTAGGCATAGCATGTCAAGGACATGTGGACTACATTGTGATAATAGCTAGAGGAAAATCTGCATCCACCCTTTGGGATATTATCCAGAGGGGCATATTATCAGCAAGTGAATGGCGCAGGGAAACAGGATTGAAAATCAATGCCTCGAAGACCAGCATTGTGCTGTTTACTAGAAAAAATCTTTACCATATATGACACCTATTCTTCTAAATGGTACACAGGTCAATATTAGCTCTGAGACAAAATACTTCGGAGCCATTTTCGACAAAAAGTTATTGTGGAAGGCTCACCTAACAGCATCCACCAAGAAGGCTAAAGCTTCCTTAATGATATGTAGACGGCTTGCTGGTAAATCTTGGGGATGTGACCCATCACCTATCGTTCTGTAGCCTGGTAAAATAGAGGCAGACTTAAGACAGCGAAATCTGTAAAGTAAAGCGCCTTGCCTGTCTTGTCAGCACTGGAGCTAAGCGCACCAATGGCAGCAATGGAAGCTATACAACATCTAACACCCTTACATCTAATAATGCAAGACTCTGCTAGGAAATCTCTTTGCAGAATACAAGAAATTATCTGGAGAGGATCAAATTATACCCAAAATATATGGGGTAGCAATTCAGCTCAAGAAAATGGTACACTAAAATCTCACAAAAAATTTTTTACAAGAAAATTCAACTTTGCACACAAATACAGAACAATGATGAGTTTTAAAAAAGAATGGAATGGTCTAACTGAGACGTATAAAATTATGGAACTGTATTGGGAAGCTAAACTCCCTAGGCAGTATGAACAAGTTATCTCTAATGTGGGTACCAGGCCACATAGGAGTAGAGGGAAATGAGAAGGCTGATAGCTTAGCTAGAAATGCTGCGGCCTCTCACTTCAACGGCCCTGAAGCCTTCTGTGGACTATCATCCAAAACCATGCAAAAAGAAGTCATACCTGGAAAACTCTTCCGGGATTAGGACAGTCCAAAGCTTTTAATCCTAAAAGAGCTAAGGAGTTATTAAATATGCCTGGGAATATATTAAGAATCATCAGAGACATTTTAAGCGGATACTGTAGACTCAAGTACCATTTGAACAAGTGGGGTATATCTTCAGATGCCATCTGTCGATTCTGTGGAGAAAGTGACGAAACCTCACTGCACCTGATCACAGACTGCGGACCATTGGCACACAAAAGGTGTTTGGAGGTGTTTTGGAGAATATATCTTAGATATGAGCAAGATCCCTCCACTTGATTCCTCTAAAATATATGAATTCCTGTCGGGCATCAACCTGACAGAAGATCTGTGGATGAGACTATCCTCATCTTTCAGATAAATAGGAGCATCACAATAGATCTTTCAGGTCGCGGGTTATAGCACCCTTAAATAAATCTAATCTATTCTAATCTAAATAGGATCGCCCGTCGCTCGCGCGAGTTTTTCTAGGGTATTCCGTTGTTTAACAATAGAGCCATTTTTTATTTTAAAATCTATTTATAATTTAATTCTCTTCATAAATAAATTGGTGGCTCTGAAAATAACCTTTTTTCTGAATATCCTGTTTCTTATTTTTGTATATGTTCTGGGTTTTCTTATATTATTTAAAGAAAGTAAAAGAAGAAATATTAGGAGCATTCGATTCGTCACTTGTATTGAGCTCGTAACGACTTGTGCGAATAACACAGCACCCGAGTAAGTGGTATACTTGGCAGCACTGCTTCAAATATTAAAAATCCCAGGGAATTTTTATGTGTAATTTTTATTCTCGTTGATTTTCAAGAAAATTTCAATTTGGAAGCACTTTTCTATCGAGGATGGAAAAATTCCCTCTTTTAATAGTATAATTTACTCGATATATTTTCCATACAAATGTCTGTCCTATCGTCGATAAAGTGGCGAATCGAATGCGTATATTATAAAATAATTTTATGTACAACATTCTTCGTAAATAAGCGTTCATTGTTCATTAAATAGCCCTGTCCTGGATACTCTGAAATTTTAAAACGAAGACCGTCAGATGTACGAACTCTACTGGTAGCAACCTATAATTGACAATGACGGAATACTGGTTTTTGAAGATGAATACCTACTTCATCGGAAGTTTGCCCTAGTGATTTGTTAATGGTAATGGAAAAGCAATTATTATTGGAAATTGCGATCGTCGACTTGTATATGGTAGTAACGTACCAGAATAAGTTGGTATCAAAACACGTTGCCCATTTGATACCCCTGATAAAACTTCACAGTCAAGACTCATTCTTGTACCATTAACTAACGCATTTGCAGTTTTAAAATTATGAACAATGCAAATTTCTTTCAAAACTAATTTATGTGGAGGTAACCTACTTAGTGATAATAACTCTAGGTATTCAATTGGAACATTATTACGTTCTCTATCATCGTCAGTTACAATAAAATCGCAACTATTGTAAACATGCTGTTAAGATGTGATCGTTAATTATACTACAATCGTAACTTTAATTAAAATTTGAGGGATATTAATTGTTGCAGCAATGTTACCATAAATATCATCGATGATAGAATCTGTGCATAATAAGTTATTCAGTACTTCAATTATATTATCGCTACCCAATTGTTGAAAACTTGTGGAATTACAGGCAATGTTTGACGAAAATCGCCACTCATTAAAAGAGGCATACCTCCAAAAAGTTAATTTTTGTCAAGTGGATTGATTGAAATATCACACAATACTTGATCAATAAACTGTAGTAGGCACATTGAAATTTCATCTATAATGATCAAGGAAGCATTGCTGCACTATACACTCGAATGCTTCAAGTAGATGTTTCCAAAACTGGAATAGAAATTTTGAAAATATTCTGCAAAGTTCTTCCACCAGGTAATAAAGTAGAAGCTATACCACTATATGCACATGGGATACATTCAAGTTCTAATGACTTTAATTTAGTTCTAATGAGTAATAGCATTTTGAATAAAAGTTTTTACACAACCTTCATAAGCAGTCAAACAAAATACATTGCTGCCAGTATTATGAAATTGAATTTCCTATAAAATTGTATCGATGATATTACGTTGTTCGTTGTTAGCAGATTCATACATTTCAAGAAACAGCAATCGTTCTGCTACAGTATCAATATTTTGAGGTGCATCTTGATTTGAAATATATTTTGGAATAGGTAAACCAAGGTCTCGGCAAGAGGTATAATGTGTAAATAATATTTCTTCAATTATAATTGAAGCTTTATTTTAACAAATTTCATCATTAGAGCCCTTTAGAAAATTTTCCGATAAGAAGTATTTAAAATCATTCCAAAGTAATAATGCATTTGCAGGTAAATGTAAACCACAAATGAAACCGAATAATTGTCGCAATTAAAATGCACTTTGCAATTCTTTTGTTCATTCAGACAATCATAGCAATCATTCTCATTTGTTGCTATCCGTCGAGAATATACTACTTCATTAAAGTAGTAGTAACGATATTGCTGTAAGATCGTAAGTTCTCGAATGAAATAGGACCTCGAAGGTACAAAAAGAGCAATCTCAAATGGAATAAATCAACATTTTTAACAAAAGTTGTGTAGAAACGTGAAATTACACTTTTGATAATACACAATATTTTCGACCATACTTTACGTTGCTCATCCCAAACGTTGCTCATTTTTCAGGAACTTCTGTATACAACAAACTATTATCAGAAGGGTCATGTTGGCTTAATTAGTAGAAGGCTAATAATTTTGTATTTCGAAGATAATTTAAAACTTGCTCTTCAATTCCTTCTGAGAAAACGACACATTCTCTGTTTAGCAAATGACAATCAAATCGAACTATTGCGTTTGATAGTGGATTTCGTATTGGAATATACGCCATGTTGCTTCATATGAACCAATATATTGACCATTCAAGAATGAATCAATTTCATCGTAATTTCCGACTTCATCATTTCCATGAACTCTTGTAAAGCATACCATGACCTTTATACACATACTCATAAATGTATTTGACCCTTGTGACAGTCGTGCAGACTTCAACACTTATGTGGCAATCCAATTTAGCCGAAACGTAAGGATTGTATGGCACTACAAAACGATGCATACAGAAGTAGGTTTAAGAATACCGCAAAGTCCAAGCATTAGGTGAAAAGTCACTAAATCATGCAATCTTGGATTTGAATTGAAATCAGAAATTTCAGCTGGAACACATCTATCAATTTTTCCTATTGATTGTATTCTACCGTTGGCATGTAATGTGAATACAATATAGGCATGTGGTAAGCTACGTTTTTGAATTTCAGTAATATATAATACCTTCAACTTTCCCAAGGATTTCTTGTTTGATAATTTATTAAGCTCTTTAGTTTACAATGAAAAAACGCAAAATAATATCTGATCGAAAGTTGGAAGATTTGGTTGGCGCTAAATCATTTTTTATTTCCTGCTAGTTTGGATTGCATATCATAGTGATAAATAATGAAGGTTTGCCATATTTTTGCATAATGGACATTGCATCCAAGTAATTTTGATGCACAATCCTTGGTGATCCAATAAGTGTAGAAGGCCAAATTAACTGACGTCCAATTCTAACATGATTATTATCTTCATTTCCTCTCTGATATAGAAAATCCGTTAAATTATTATACAAATCAGAACGAAGTGCTAACTGGTTGATACGAAGATATTGCAATCGTGAACCTTTAATTACATATCAACAAACCATTCTAAAAATACTTTTGAAAACGATGAAGAAGACAAAGTATTATTTTCGCCAATTGCAAGTCGATAAGAAGTATATTGAAACATTGTCACTTTTTGATCATTATTATTAGAATAGTAATTTGTTTGGATGCCAACCATCGTCACCATTTAGAAATAAAAGTGTATAAGCTAATGGATCAACTGAAGAATTTAATGTAGATATACGACGAGTTTGGTTGGAGTTTTAAGAAAAAAAAAAAAAATGGCAGAGCACCATTTTCTGATTTAAAAATTGTAGAAATATCAGTTGAAATAGCACCATTATAATGTATTCGATCGTCAGATCTTTTAACTGTTATATACATACATATTTCAGTACATTCGTTCTCTTGAGAAATTTCAGACATTGTTTTAAACGACTTTTTTTTCGGTGTCGGTAAGCGCAGTGCTCAGACGGAGTATATATCCATGGTACTGCACTTAAGGTTCCCTTTTACTCTGCTTTAAATCTACCCGACCTCCGAAGAAATAGAAGTAGATCCTGTGGTGCCAAGGAGCCAAGTTGGTAACTTCTCAGCACATCAGTGCCAAAAATCCCAAACTTGATTTGTGCAAAGGCAGGGCAGACGCAAAGGAAATGGTCCGCCGTCTCGTCTTCTTCTCCACAGGCTGGGCACAGCGCACTTTCTGATATGCCAATCCTTTCCATGTGCCTAGCCCAAGTGCCTAGTCATCACGCGAACCAACAGCCTGCAGTCCCTCCTACCTAAAGAGAGAAGGAACCTTGACCATTGGTCAGAGATAACAGGTAGCATAATTTTCGTCCATCCGCAGCCTCTCTCAGCCCGCCATGCTCGCTTGTGGGTCGAAACAACCCACTTGTTTGCAGTGGCTTTGATGACACCAGAAAGGATTGTTTAAACGACTTAATAAATGGGTTTATTGATTGAAGGTGATTTGATATATCGCGCATTGTATTTATGCCACATTCTGAATTTGATCTCTGTTGCATTTTATATTTTTTCTACATCGTAGAAATACAATTGTGCATATTTTACCGTAGGGTAGAACTAATCCACCAACACGATGATACATTTTTTAAAACCGAATCATCTAAATTTTCTTCAGAGCTTGCCAGAGACAAACTACTCCGATTAATACTAAGATGTTCGTAAGAATACTTCTAGCTTGACTGAATTCACAATTCAGTTCGAAAGAAGTATTATTACAACTCTTTCTGTAGCAGTCTATGAGAATATTTTTTCTACAGCCGTAGGCCTATTTCTATCAAGAGGTCGAAAAATTTTGAGAATATATAAGCTGAAATATTCTGGAAACTTTCTATTATTCCAGGGATTTAAAATATTTCAAAACTAATCTGTCATGTTATCGTTGCGAAACTATTAGTAAACTTGTCCAAATCAAATAGATTCAGCATTCCTTTGTACTTTTGTTGCCCTCTTGTAAAATCCTTTAGTCTTCAGTTTGAACATTTCAATATCTCTATTAATGTGAGTACCACACCGCTATAATTGGAACGAAATCTTCTCAAATGAAATAATATTAATATAGGAAAGAGTCCTTATATGCACCTATTCCTGTCTTCTCTATCTTTGTTTTTCCACAAATAATTCAGACTTAGACTTTCTTCATTTTAAAAATACAGTCTGCAGAGTAATGTAGAAATTTCCATTAAAACCACATTCCAATGCGATCTGATGTAATTCTATTCTTTTCGTCTACAACAAACTTTGAACGTTACGAGGGATGCTTTAGAGAAAATTTTTTGGTGAATTATAGAACATACTAAGAAAAGACCAATTTGTAAAATTTTCCAGATTTGCCGTCTATAAAAAATAATACAAAAAGAAGAACGAGTAAACAATTCTGAAATAGATTAGACTGACTTCGAAATACCCTTTACCTTTCCATGTGCGTGCGAGTTCAACAACGGATATGGTTTTATAAATCATCATTGGAACAATATCTACGGTAATTTTCGGCACGTTACCTTGAGTTGATTATAATAGAGGGAGGCGTGGTCCTTATCTGATCGTCCTCATTTCTTGCGAATGGCTTTGCACTGTCAATATACGTACTAATGTAAAATTTCACCCCAAAATAGTTTATAGATCGAAAGTTATAAAAATATGTCAATAGTGGGCGTGCTTCTCAAAATAACCCGTCTTTTTTTTGTGTGGTGTTTAATGTTAGTACCCGCAACCCTCCTGTGAAATTTCGTTGATAAATCTTTAATAGGAACTTAGTAATGATTTTTGGTTAATTGTGGGCGTGGCAGCAGTATTATGATCCCCATAATTAGCCCACACACTATGGACCCCATATAGATTTCTGCCAATTTTCATTCCGATAGCATCAATACGAGCATACGAGTATGTAGGCTAACTTTCATTTTATACTCGAAAGTTCCTTGTATAAAAAGTGGGCGTGTCCTTTCTCTGATCAATCTCATTTCTTGCAGTTAACTTTATAATGCCCACATGTTGCTTCTCGGCCATAAATCTCTTATAAATCTTAAGTTATGAATATTTGTTAATAATGGGCGTGGCAGTTAATATATTCTGCCCACTTCTTACACAGTGGGCAGAATATATTTACATAACTATCAAATTGTGTCACTATACCATCAATTGGAGTGAAGTTATAGTAATTTTAAGAAAAGTGAAAATAGTTCTTTATATGGGAGGTAGGCGTGGTCTTTATCCAAATCAGCCCAGATAGCAATCTGGTGCTGTATCTTTGTCCAGAGTATACCTTTGGAAAGTTTCATTAAGGTTGCTTTAACGGTGTAGAAAAAAGTGGCCACGGATGTACAGATGGACAGACAAAATCAAATTTGTTCAGAAAGTGATTGTGAAAGTGACCATATCTGTATATTTTAGTCCATACCTACCACGCCTCCTTCTTGTAGTTGCAGCCCCTCTCAAAAGCACAAAATTAGTATACCCTTTTTACCTTTTTTAAAGGTAAAAGGTTTAATGAAAGAAACATTGTTCATAGCTAAGGAAGTACTTTTCTAGGAATGTTGGATTTATTCGAATTTGAGATGCTGATTTCTAGCAATTGAGCTCCCATAATCTGAGAAATGCATGGAATCCAAGAAAAGAAAATTAATATATTTGTTTATTTTTTGTTTCCTTTGATAATGTTTATGAGAGAGTTGTGAAAAATATTTCAAATTTTCAGCTATTTTATAGATTATTTGGTATATTATCGTGGCAAATCGTGGCAATCATTCAGCAAGTGAAATACGGGGCCAAGAAATCCCAATTAGTAAAACTGGAAACCAACCGTCCTCGAAGATATGCCCACATAGCGAACTGTTTTGCACGTTCTGCTTCATCGTGTGTGGGGCAATCAGCAATCAAACCGGAGCAGACCTGATCAATGAGTTGATGATTCCTTCTCTGTTTAGTATAAATGAAGAGCAATTTACTGTGGAATGATTACTTTTGGTGAATTATTTGTACACTTACGAATACAGCATAACTGACAATGCAATATCCCACACGAATTTGTCGCTTATGCCAAAAGTCAGCCCACTCCGGTTTACGGTCTCTGAAGTAATTTTGTATGGCTCGGCAATGTGCAAAAAGGGCCAAAAGTCGGTTAGGCGCGGTTTCTGGATTCTCATAGTAGAGAGGTGCCTGTGCAATGATCAGGCGGAAACAGAAACAGACAATAGAGCGATTTTGTGGAGTTTCGACATATTCTGCGTTTGTCTAAGAATAATTAAAAAAGTAAACCATCGAAAAAAGCCAAAATCGATTATTAAGTAAACCAAATATAATTGAAATTCCCTTCTCCTTTACCTGAAAGGACATATCGATTGTATTTAGCTGATCGAATGCTTTGATTTCCAGGCTCAGGATATCGAAGTTTCTCAGTTTAATTAGGAGAAGGAAACGCGTAAGCCAATATTGCATTGTAAGGGGTGTGTGGACGACAACCTTGTCAACGTTGGTATTTTCAGCCAAATTATGTCCACTTCCATTCAAAATGTATGCAATCCAATTAGTCGCATCATTATAGCAACCCATTTCAATAACCGTTTTTACACCAGTCGCATCTGCTGGCAAATATTCCATTATCGGAGCAGGAGCTACAGCATTGCAATGTATCAAGTGTAGTACCGGGGTAGTGCGTTCGAGCTCATTTAACCCTCCTGGCCAGAAATAGCGTAAATTTTCACTTACGTTGGTCGATTCAGGCAGATCGTGAACTATTTCGCGATAGGAAAGTCCGAATAATGAACAATTGGATCCACAAATGACCGAATTGGCAACACACGAATTGGCTCCAACTGCGCCTGCTGGAGTCGATACTCTACCGTGTAAACGTTTTATGAACTGCATGCAATCGTCGACAGCTTCAATAGTCATACTCCTCTGACATAGATAAGTGGTCTTCATAGCACTCCGGATAAAAGAAAACTTACTCCAGTTTTCCGGAACTCCAATTCTTACACTTTCACGTACTTCACTGTCATAGTAGGCAGTTGCCTCCGCTTGATTCTGATTATGGATAGCACCTACTATCTCGCTATACATACTGCCATTAGACTCAACAATCCCAGAATTGTTTGAAAAGTTTTTGCGCGGACCTATATCCATTTTGAAATCTTACACAACTTTTTTGTGCGTACTTTTCAAGTGATGACAACGCAATTTTTTTCTATAGAGCAGCAAATAGTATTTGTCAATTTCGTCACAGGGTTGTATTTTCGGTATGTTCAATGTGTTTATTTACTTTTTCTACCAGTTATGCATATTTTTCTGTTACTTTCACACTGAGATTTTTTTTCCATATAAGAAGCTTTAATAAAGCCAGCAAATTGCTGCAAAGATAGCGACGTGCCTTGAAATGTATTAACTATTTATAGCAAACTTTGATTAAGTTCTACGATATCATATTTCCCCCAATTAATCAAGTCTGCCAAGGTTTGGATTAACTAACTGCACCCTTCGAATCAAAGGGAAAACTATTTAGAAAGAAGCATACCCAGACTATATCTTGGCCAGGATACGAACGTACCACCTCACAGCTCCACGACTGTGAGACCTCCATGTCTACCATTAGGGTAAGGAGTATGGCTGGTATATATTTACTGCTGGTTTGATAACTGATGTTATTTCTTGCTGTCAGCTGTTTGACTTTTTGGTCTAAATATATGCTCCATATTCGACCTAGACCATTAAATTATATGATGGAACGCCTGTTAGTTCACACCGCAACAAAGCAGTTGTTATTACGTATATGCCAGCGACCGTACCAGAGAAATGATCAACCAAAAATTTGACTCAGGAAACACTCACTATATCGGTACTTTAATCAGTATGCCTACTTAAAGTGTGAATCGCAGTTGCAATGTTTTCTGGCATTTAATAGTGAATTATTGAGCCACAAACCTTTTATCGTTCAACTGATATTTAAGTTCAAATGCAACCTGGCGTGATTTAATGTGTCACAGCTGTGTATAAATAATTTTGAAATAGCCATCCCTAAAATTTTATGTAACGGTCACATAAATTATGTTCCTAATTAATTAGCTTATGGCGGAATTTTGCTTAGGGTCATGTTCTGTGCAAGATCATCTTTTGTAGTTGTTTTATGAATTAAACATAAAAAAATAACTTTGACGAAGACAGAAGCCAAACTGTTCGCTGCACGGTACACCGAGCAACCCAATATCTTCTGTTACTATAATTAAAATAAATTGATTGTTGGAAACTGTCAACAGTATGTGACTCTCTGAACTGACCCATTGCTCGCAAACATAGTCACAGGAAAATATACACAAACTGTTCGAGCCTGTTCGTAAATATAAACACAGGATTACAAACAATCCAACTAAATTTTAACATTCCAATTGGTGTTCTTCATAAACTAATCTAAAAACGAATATAGTTAGAAAGAGCAACTAAACTCAATATAGTCCACAATGCATCAGTTACAATAGAAAAGATGAGAACTAAATCTTGGCAAGCGCATATTTACTCATGCACAGAATGCAATAGTATGGCCAAAGAAGACAAAGAAAAGACATTCAATTCCCTCCAAATTTATTTACCGTTCCGACCATTTTTTTTGGTCACACGTATAGTGTATGTGAATTTATTGTGTTTGTTGTAAAAATATTCCATATCCCTGTAGTGAAAATTATAGGCAGTCTTCAAAATGTACTACTAAATTTAATAGTAAAAAATCAAGTGGTTCAAGTGGGTCATTGCCGTGTATACTAAATTTTTCCTTTCTTGTCAATTTAATAAAAAAGGAAGTAAAGACAAACATTGGAATTTGAAGAAAAACAGTTATTTTTATAATTTCAAGCACTTTTTGTAATTCCTCAATTTAGAGATAAATCTTCAAGTTAACGCGTGTTTTAAAATATCCGCAAAGTGTCCGCAAAGAAGAGTGGAAATGTGGCACCATGAATTAACAGGCTGATTTAATGTAGAGTACACATTATTATATTATGTACATACATATTTATGAATTTTACATATAATCTGAGTTTTACTAGTATTTTAACTAGTTGGTTTCACTGCTGGGATGTTGTCTAAAATAGCGAATATTCGGAGAAAAAAATCAGAAGAAATCAGGGCTACGTTTAAATTAAACTTTTAGGGGGTCAATTCATTCAATTGTATTTTAGAAAGAACTGCGAAACTTCTAAAAAGAAAATAAAATAATAAATCAAAAAAAATTGTATTATTTAATTTGGTATTGAAAACTCAAATGTTAACAAGTTCTTTTCATAAATTATAACTATTCTCAATGTAAAATCTGATCCAATTGCTTTCCATTTACACTTCTGCTCACTGTAAACGCACCATAGTAATCATAAGATGTAGAATAATAATTATTTGGTTTTTTGACATAATATTATACTACTAATAACTAAAATAATTAATAAAAATTCATTTATATTAAAATGGAGGCCGACTGCCCCAGTAGTACCCCAAGCGATTTTAAATATACATGGCCATGAACGAATGAAAATCCACAGGGGACATAAAAAAATTAGAATTTGGAACAGAAGGAGACAAAAATTAAGAAATTGACGGTCAAAAGAGAATTCCACGTTTTTACAGTATTCTCACAAATAACAATAATTTCAATAATCTCAAAAAAATCTTCAAAATAGGTCAAAAATGCAGCTAAACGAATTAAGTAAACGGCCTTATGCTTTTAATTAAACAGAGGTAGTGTTTCTTACTTTAATAATGACGAAAACAATTTTTTATTTTGTCGAATTCATTTTTTACTTAAACGCAAGTTGGATATTTCGACTTGTGGATCTTGAGGGTTCATTGACAATGAGAAATTATCAAAGAAATTGTATGTTTTCAGTTATTTTGAGACGTTAAGTGAATAGAGTAATGACGATAGTTAGAGTTAAGGGGGGTGCACTGTATTTTTACCACTAAATACATCAATTTTAAAAACTCCTCTCAGTAGCAGAACTCGCACAAAAACATTCAAATCAACTGTCTATTATTGTATGTTCTTTGGTATGGCTACCAATATTTCCCAACTAGCGATAAACTAACTGTTTGCTTGTGGGGAAATCATTATTTAGGGTTGTCATTTATTGAAATTTTAGTAATATTTTAGCTCCAAAAATGAACAAATTTAAATATCGTCAAATATTTTTTGGATTGACAATTATGATCATTACTACTACTAGGTATTATAACTTATATTCTTATTAGAAAAATTTATTAAAACTAACTTAAAATTTGTTGGTTGGTTTCTTCTTTTCAATGAACAAAAACACAAAACATTCAAGTAAATATTTATCCATCCGCACCCATTCGAGTTTAATAAAAAAAGAATAATTTAGTAAATAATGTAGCTAAAATTTTAATGTTTAGTAATAAGCAGAAAGACCAGCAACACAATTCGGCTTCAACATTAAATTAAATTAAATAACAGTCGTCAATCATCTTTCATCGAGTACGGTCGACAACTAACTTCACTTACTAAATTTGTCTCCAACACAAAAAAGTGAATATTAAGGTAAAAAAAACGAAACAAATTTTATTATTACTCTCAAAAAGAAAAAAATTATAATAAAAGTAACTGTTTTACACACGTGGTAACATATACTCTACTGGCAGCATAAACAATTATCAACAATGCACCAACCGCTGGACGCCGGCAGGCAGACTAATTCTGCACAACCATTAGTTGCAAAGGATAATTCAAAATCATTAATAATAAGGTCTCCAGGTGCTAAATACCTCATAATGATCCGCAAAGACAATGAAGATACCCTAACCAATGTTTCTCCTTTTTTAATAAAAAAAAGTAATTGATAACATATGTAGTGGCGAAATTGACATGTGCAAGAAACTTTGCGACGGAAAAATTCTCCTTAAAACAAAAAACTTAATCCAAGCAAATAAATTAATAAAGCTAACGGCGATAAACCATCAAATTAAAGTCGAAATCACCGAACACAACTCGCTGAACTTTACAAAAGCTGTTATTTACTGCATCGAATTAAGAGGAATTTCTGAAGAAGAAATCTTGTTCGAACTAAAACTACAAAATATAACTGAAGTCAAAAAAATTTGTAAAAAAGAAGGGGAAACCTTTAAAGAAACTAGTCTTCTCATATTAACTTTTTCATCATTAAATCTTCCCGTCGAAATCAATATCGGTTACCAAAATGTGTCGGTTCGACCCTATATCCCCCTCCCCCTAAGATGCAAAAATTGTTATCGCTTTGGTCACATCACAAAATTTTGCAGAAATATTGAACTTTGCTTCAATTGTGTTAATGCAGAACACGTAAACCCTGACACTAACGATACATGGGAAAATACAAAATCTTGCATAAACTGTAAAGACAATAAAATACCCAATAACCAGCACAACTCTTTGATAGAAATTGTCCAATTTTCATTAAACACAAGGAGCTACAAGCTATAAAAACTCTTCAGAAAACTGACTTAAAAACCGCCCACAAAATTTATAATGAACGACACCAGCAGGCTTCTTCTTACTCTTCCACTCTTCAATCAACCTCCAACAACAATCAACAAACTTTAACTCAATAGAGCAACTCACTTACTACAATAAGGCCAGTAGACAACAACAATACAAACATCTCACCACCAATCAGCTCCAGCACAGCACAGCAGCACGACCCACTTACTGACTTACAATCCCAAAAATGTATCAAAATAATATTTCAAGCCAGCTTAAGTCTCAACTTAAAGCAAAAAAACCAACAAACCTAAAAACAATTCCACTAACTCCTCAACATCTGACAGAACCCTAACCGCTAACAGTGACGAAGATGATCACTGGATGCAGGAAGCATTCAATTACCATAAATATATTTTAAGTTACCTTAATATATCTATGGCTTTATAAGCACTTATAAGTATATAATATTCTTTTTATTTAACTTAATCTTTCATAATGACTATAATTTTACTACAATGGAATATGAAAGGATATTTTAACAATTATGATCATTTGCAAATACTTATTAAAAAATACAATGCCTAAATTATAGCGTTACAAGAAACTCATCTCCATTCAATCGCCAATATCCCTATTCCAATCAATTTTAAGATTTATCTGCTCAACTCATCCCAGAATTCTTTTGGGGGAGCTGCACTACTTATTCACAATTCCATTCAACATCAAACAATGATACATCAATACTTTGACTCAATCGCAACAATAATCCACTCAAAAATAAAATTCATAGTCTTTTCTTCCTACATTCCACCCAATAAATCATTCTCACTCCAGAATCTACAAAACGTCCTCTCTTTAAACAACTCTTCACTCCCCTGTTTTATTACGGGCGATTTCAATAGCTGGCATCGTAAATGGGGTTCTCCCAAGAACAGCAGTAGAGGTAATACCCTCTCAAAATATTTAGATCAATCCAACTACATAATTCTCAACAACGGATTACCAACTCATTTTAGTACACACAACACCTTTACACACACTGACCTTACATTTTGCTTTCCTATACTTGCTATTCAATCCGAATGGAATTTAGAAGACGATCTCTCTGGAAGTGATCATTTTCCAATAATCATATCCTTGTTTCAATCACATATTAGTTCTCCCCTCAAACCTATACCTAAATTTATAATAAAAAAGCAAATTAGCCTCTTTTTCAAGTACTGACTCACAAAAACAATATAAATCGTCCATCAACCAATAATATCAATAAAGAAGCAGCTAATATACAAAAAAATGTTCTGCAAAGTGCAAACGAAGCAATACCCCAATCTCATTTTCAAACACAAAAGCCCCACGTTCCCTAGTGGAACAGTAAATTAGAGGAGCTAAAATATGAAAAAAACAGATTGTGACACGTACTTAATAGAAACATCTCTACAGAAAACGAATGCCATTCTTCGGCGACAAATAAAAAAATCTAAAAAAGAATCAAACTATGAATTTACTTCAGAAATTGACCCAAACACACCTCCTATAAAGACATGGTCTAATATCAGACAACTTCCAACCAACTACTCATAACAAACAAAGAAGCTATTGCTAAACAATTTTGCAAACACTGGTCGAAGGCATCTGCAGACCACAACTTCCCAAACCTTTTCCAGGAAAAAAAAAATTTAACAGCTGAAAATTTTACGTACACACCAAATAGTAAAGCATTTGTTATAGAAAATGACATAAATTTTCTTGAATTATGGATGGCTCTTAACAAATTAAAAGGTAAGATCCCCGTCTTAGATAGGATATCTTACCCTATGATCCAAAATGTATCACTATCCACAAAACTAAGACTTTTAATTTTACAATAACATATTTAAAAACCACATACCACATATTTACAAAATCAGTACTGTTATACCCATACTCAAACCTAACCCAGATAAAACCATGATTTCATCCTACAGACCTATATCGGTCAATTTATACTGCTCAAAAGTTCTGGACAAAATATTAGCTAACCTACTATGGTGGTTTGTCATTACTGGAAAACTAATCAATAGTCGACAAATAGGTTTTAAGAAAGGCAAATCTGTAATTGATTCCCTAGTTTATCTAGATTATCAAATCACAGATTCGCTATAAAAAAACACATATCAATATTATCTTTAGACTTCGCTAAAGTATTCGACAAAATCGGAATTCACTCCATTATCGAACAGTTAATGGAATGGAATTTAGGACAAAAGATTATAAACTATATAATAAACTTCATGAAAAACAGGCAACTCAAAGTTCGAATCTCTAACCAACATTCCAAACCACGTTCCCTCTTCAATGGAATACCACAGGGCTCACCTCTCTCTGTATTTTTATTCCTTATTGCGTACAACAAACTAAGTGACATTATCTCATCGCACAAACAATACGATTTTTGCGCTTACGCAGACGACTTCCATATTGTAAAAAAACTCAATAAAACAAAAAATATTATGCTTGACATCAGTGACCTTAGGTAGGTAGGTAGGTAGGAGTGGCCGCCCAGTTTGCCAAAAGCACACTTGAGCACACATAATGGCCCATTGTGATACCACGGTGTGGCGCCGTTCAAGCACTGACTAAAAAGGTTCCCATACTTGGGATGGTGATAGTCAGCGCAAGGACAGCGCCTGGAAAGGCACGACTCCCCCGTCATGTTTCAGGAAACCATCCTGATACTTTGATGAACCTGGCTATGTCCCTAATATTAATGGATGACAGCTCCGTCAGGCTTGTAAGAAATGGGGCACCAAAGGTGCGAATTCTTCTTCTGCTCAAGGATGGGCAGTGGCATAAGAGGTGGAAAACCGTCTCGTCCTCCTCCTCGAAGCCACAGCCTCGGCAAAAGTCATTTGAGGGTAGGCCCAGAATTTCTGCGTGCTGTCCCATTATGCAGTGGCCGGTCAAAACCGATACAGTTGTCGACAGTGATACGCGATCAAGTCGAATAAGTTGATTGGTTCTGTTTTTGTCCATGCTTGCCCAAGTTAGTCTAGCCGTGTGGCAGGATTCCTCGTTAGCCCAGGATTTGTAGGCGTCAGCCAGATATTTCCGTTTGATTTCGAGCTTGGCTGTTGCCAGTGGAATGCCGATGTTTACAGAGGGGTGAATGTCGTGCATTAGCGTGCCTGCCTTGGCAAGCTCGTCCGCCTCGCAGTTTCCCGGGATTTCGCTGTGTCCGGGAACCCAGACTAGGTGTACCCGAGAGTAACTTGCGAGCTCATTTAAAGATGTTCGACATTCATGAACTAGTCTTGATGTGGCCGTGGAGCCAAAAAGAGATTTAATGGCGGCCTGGCTGTCTGAGAAGATAGATACGTCAACTACGCCGATATCACTACTCAGCATCCATTTGGCTGCGTGGTAAATGGTCATGACCTCAGCCTGAAAAACGCTGCAATGGTCTGGGAGACGTAGGGAGATGTTTAAGTCCAGCTTGTCGGAATAAATACCGCTGCCGACTCTACCTCCAAGCTTGGAACCGTCGGTGTAGATTTCGACTGTTTCACCGACGATTCGGTTTTCTGAGGTCCAGTCGCTTCGACTTGGAATAGTGAGGTCGAATTCCCCGTTCAAATCGGGATAGACCGACATATAATCGATAAAGTTGGGGACAGGTGGGTCCTGATTCAGAATTGATGCATGGCCTGTCAGGGTTATGCGCCAGTGCGAAAGAGCATTAAGTCTAATCGCTGTCAGCTTGGCTTGTTGCTTAACCAGGATCCCCGAGGGGAGCCAGTGCAGCATGGCAAAAAGGGCTTTCGTAGGTGTGCTACGAAGAGCGCCAGTGATCAGTAGAGCAATGAATCTTCTGATTTTATCAAGGAGTTTGATATTACAGGCTTTTTCGAGAGCTTGCCACCAGAAGACCGACCCGTATAACAGGTTTGGTTCAACGATGGCCGTGTAGAGCCAGAGCACGACTCGAGGACGAAGTCCCCATCGTGCACCAACTGCTCTTTTACAGCAGTATATAGCGCATGTTGCCTTACGTGCCCTCTCAGCTAGATTGGCTTTCCAATTAAGCTTTGGGTCGAGAATCAGGCCTAAGTACTTAACGTGTGTGCTCAAAGAGAGCGGAGTGCATTTTAGACTAGGCATTGTAAACTTTGGAATTTTGTACTTCCTAGTGAAAAGCATAGTCTCGGTTTTGGATGGGTTAACCCCAAGTTCGAATTCGCGACACCAATTCGACACAATAGAGAGTGAATAGTTCAGTTTTTCGGAAAGTGTTTGGGGGAATTTGCCGGATGCCGCGATTGCTATGTCGTCCGCATAGGCTATCACTTTGCATCCAGTAGATTCCAATCTCACCAGTAGTGTGTTAACTGCCAGGTTCCAGAGGAGGGGTGATAAAATACCCCCTTGTGGCGTGCCCCTGTTAACCACCCTCCTGGATTGGGAACTGCCGATCGTCGAAGTGATGATCCTAGATTTTAGTAGAAGCTCTATAAATTTAAGAAGACCTGAATTCAGGTTAAGATTATAGAGTGCGGAAATGACAGCGTTGGGGCATACATTGTTGAATGCTCCCTCGATGTCCAGAAATATGGCAAGTGAGAATTCCTTGTACGCCAAGGATTTGTCAACTTGAGAAATGAGAGAATGAAGTGCTGTTTCAACCGATTTGCCTTTAGAGTAAGCATGTTGAGATACAGAGAGAAGAGAAGGGTTGATCGATGTCCTGATATGTAGGTCAAGAGCTCTTTCTAGAATCTTAAGAAGAAAGGATGTTAGACTTATGGGTCTGTAATCCTTATGTTTGGCTTGCGAGGCCTTCCCAACTTTTGGTATGAAGACGACCCGAGCCGTGCGCCAGCGTAAGGGAATATATTGCAATCTGAGGCTTGCATTATATATTTGTAGCAGCCATGGAAGTATAATCTCTTCCCCATTTCGGATATCGGCAGGAATGATGCCGTCCGGTCCGGGGGACTTGTATGGCTTAAAGGTTTGAATAGACGCACTCAAGATGACTTTTTGTCACTTGGAATGTGGGGAGGCTATCATGGGAAACCTGCTCCACCTGGTAGAGTGCTTGATCAGCTGAGGCTAAACTCCCTGGGAAGTGGGTGTCTACCAGGATATCAAGGGTTTCAGCGCTTGAGTGAGTCCAGCTGCCATCTGGTTTTTGGATACAGTCAAGGGCTTTGTTAGAGGAGTGGAGAATTTTACGAAGACGGCTAGCCTCGGACGTCGATTCAATGCTTTCGCAAAATTCCCTCCATGACACTCGTTTCCCTCGCCTAATGGCGTATTTCAACTCTTTTTGTTTATTTTTGAAAGGGGCCCAATCAGCTGTAACTTAGCTTTGTTGAAAAGCATTCTACAAGTTTTGCGAAGACTTGCAATTTCCGAGTTCCACCACGGAGGTTTAGGTTTGCCCCGTGGTTCGGGAGTGATGCAAGAAATATGAGTTGCTTTTTTAAAAGCTGTGGTCAGATCGTCGACCGCCCGATCAATGTCGGGACAGTTGTGGATAATAGGGGGAGTCGTTGCTAAGCATGACCCCAGTTTGAGCCGGAAAAGAGGCCAGTTCGTGTTTTTTCTATTGACTGGTTTAAGAGATTCTGTATTGCCTGTAAGCTCCCTCAAGTCAATGTCAAAGGTGATATAGCAGTGGTCCGAAAAGGAGCATTCCTGTGAGACGAACCAATTGCTTATCATGTTGGAGTAGTTATCACTGACGAGGGTGATGTCAAGCACTTCCTTCCTGACGGATGTAAGGAAAGTCGGCTCATTTCCCCGGTTAGCAATGCCTAAGTTATTTGAAATGATAAAGTCGAAAAGACACTCACCTCGATCATTTGTGCCGGAGCTGCCCCATATTTAGTGATGGGCATTGGCATCGTCGCCGATAATTACCGGAATCTATTTCTGGTGGGCTACAGCAACCATTTGCTTCAGTATGTTTGGTGGCGGGGAGTCGCCATAGTCATGAGCCATGTAGTTCGAGGAGATCCAGAAAGTCCGTGGACCCATTTCACTGACCATGGCAACATTGTCTTTGTCACTGAATCTAGGGAGTAAAAGAGCGTTAACGCTGTTTTTTACCAGAATGCAGGATCTGGGTTTACCTTGATCCTCGATATATACCATACGATATCCGTATGCATTGAGTCCAGAAACCCGGTCATTTATGACCCAAGGTTCTTGGACGAGAATGAGCTCCTCCCCTATATCCGAGAGGCGGAGAAGCAGGGCTGCCGAGGCAGTTTTCGAATGCTGAAGGCTAATCTGTAGTACCTTCAGCATTGTCTGGAAGAGTGATTATTGTGGAATTCAACTCCTCCTCTTCGGACATTGGAGAGATGTATCCACCAGCCGCATCCGTGTCCATGTGGTCGAAGAATTCTCCGACCAGTTCAGAAGTTGAGAAGCGGCTGCTTCTGGTTGTAACGGAGCACATACTCTCATTGTCACTACCCGACAAAGGGGTGAGAGCCGGGCCCGAGCAGCTAGGCTCTTTGGCAGTGGCTTGTGGGGCAGCACCAGCTGGGGGAGGCTGTTGGGGGGCTTGGGCATCGCACTTGTAGATGCGGAGAGTGATGGCTCCAAAGCCATAATTAATCACCCCCTCGCGGGAGTTGATGGGAACAAGGGATTGCTCGTTCAAAATGATGGTGACCTCACGCAAAGTGCCTCTGGGGTCTCCAACTTTTGCGACCTTCCAGCCATCGGTGGGAAGATTGCCTCGGGCTCAGAGGGCTCGGCAGGAAGCCATGTTTTGGAGCGAGGGCGTTGGGGAACCTGGTCCAAAGGTACAGCGTTGAGCTGTGCACCCAGCCATATCTCACCTACCCTATTGATCGCTACCTTGTAAAGATCCGCCGAGCGTTGGTCCGAGCAAGATACGATCTTAATATGTCCTTGATACCACCCTGCGTCACGGCAGCTGGGTGAAGGACCAGGGTTGAGGGACATAACCTCAACGAATATTGGTAACAGTGCCATTTCGACCTGTCTCCAATTGGCAGGAGTAATGGTCCCATCGGCATTGGCAGAGTCGACCACAGCCCATGTGAGGCTCTCTTTCACAATCTCACTAAGCGGTTTGGAGAGCTTAGGCTTGGGAGTAGCCAGCCTTACGCGCTTAGGGATGCTTTGGGTGGATTGGCCCGGGCGATCGGCTGATCTCTGCCTCTTGGACACGCACATCAGCGTGTGCTTTTGACCACTCAAGCTTGCCCTTGTCGTATTCTGACAGTTGAGATGGTTCTGAAGCGTTGAGCCTCGTCAAAATACGGTAAGCCGCTCTACGCGTCCTGTACGCCCTTGTACTCGGGTTCACGTTGGTAGGTGCACCTGAAGGAGGAGCGGTACGGGGAGCAGTTACCATCGACTTGTGAGGCGTTTGCTGAAGAGGGCTTAGGCGGAGCGACTGCTGCTGGTTTGTGAGTCAATACCCTAGCAGCCGCTGAAGAGCCTGGAGACAGCGAAGAGCTCTTGGGTGGCTTATTAGCCGAAGCTGTGGTGCTTGTTGAAGGGGCAGTGCTTATGCTGCTTGTCTTCGAACCAAGGGCGGGGGTGTTGCTGGTGGGCATTTGCCTAGCCAGGGTTTTGCGTGTCCCTGAGGGGATATGCGCGGAAATTTTGTTTGTGTTTGTGTTTTTATTTTTTGTTGTTTCCATGCAATATGGGTCCCCACTCAAAGACGCTATCTCAGTCCGAACGTGTGGTCACTAAATATGGTCCCATGGTTATCTGTGCAAGCAGGGAGGCCATGCGAGGGTTGGCACAAGCCCTTATGGGGTCAAGTGCTCAGAGCCAGACCAGTGCTAATCGGGAGTTCCACTCAACCGAACCCACACTACCGACCTAACGGTAACAGACGTCGAACGTACTTTGAGGCCTGCCAAGGTTTTAACGGGACGGGGGCAGCTGCAACCTTAAACTGGAGCCGTTCACACTCAAGTTTCACCTTGGTGCTACCGTGACAAAAGACAGCTAGGTCCAGAAAATTACAGCTACCAGCCCAGGGCAATCAGAACAGTTACATTGGTCCAAAGAGAAGCCCGAGGACGAAGGATGGGGGTCGTGCCAATTGGTGCTACTTCCCGTGCAAGAAAACAGCAGCACCTGGGGGAGTGTAGACCATTTAGCGTAACCCAGGGTGCACCGCGTGGAGGCGGTCTACATTACACCCCAGTGACCTTATCAATGATATATCTTCATGGTGCACCTATTCAGGAGCTGAGCTTTCCACTTCAAAATGCAAACACCTGCAGGTCTGTAGAAAACTAAGCTACTCTTGTATCATTCAATCCAACAACTTCAGAGTCGACAATGTGGATAACTAAAAATACTCAGCATAATTTTTAATAAGAGATACAGATGGAACAGATATGTAGACTATTTGCATTTAAAACTATCAAATAGACTCAACATCATTAAATGCTTGTCCAGCCACAAATTTAACTGTAGCACCGTCTCTCTTATATCAGTAATAAACGCACTTTTGATTTCACTAATTGACTACGGACTTTTTATGTACGGCTTCTCTCCTAAATCAGTTAAAAACTAAAATAAGAACAATGTTGAACTCAGCATTGCGAATACCATACGGTGCTTACAGAACGACCCCAATAAATAACCTCCTTTTTGAATCAAACACAAAAACTTTTGAAAACAGAAGAGACTTCATTACCACTAAGCTTTGCAAATCATTTCTTTCTAGTTTAGGCACTCCACTGATGCCGCTTATAATTAAAGCAGCCAAATTAAAAAAAGAACCGAAATTATTCTCAGTAATACATAGAACCATTATCCTATGCAAGAATTCCAACTTACCATTTCAACCGATAAAAACTACTCCGTCTAAAAATCCACCGTGGCTTCTCATTTCCACCACTCTTAACACTTTCATCCGCAAATATAATAAAGCTTCAACCCCTCCATTAGTAGATCAACAAAAATTCCTTGAAATTCAAAACCAACTACAAAACTATACCATGATCTATACGGATGGATCAAAAGACCATAATACAACCAGTTTTAGCATAACATCATCACATTCAATCATAAAAATGTCACTTCTCCCTCACTATTCTACAGTTTTTACCGCCGAAATAATTGCTGTTTATGACGCCATCATTTACCTAAAATATAAATCTGGTAAATATACTATTTGTTCTGATTCACTATCTGCAATAGATTCTATTTCCAACCTGGATAACAATTCTTACTATCCTAAAATTATAAGAGATGCACTAACAGAAATTTTTCCTAAAAAATAGTACTTACCTGGATCCCTGGTCATGTCCAAATCACTGGAAACGAATTTGCCGATAAAGCTGCAAAACTTGCTGCCAAATCCCCCGTTATTCTTTCTTCTAATAATGATATACAAAAATATACCAAATCAGTTTTCCGGAAAATACAAACACTTTTGTGGCCTCTCACTTCAAAATGGTATCAAGACCTCAACCAAGACAAATCAAATATAAACAGCTTTTTAAAGTTTGAGCACACAGGCATTAACAGACTTGATCTAGTTAAATTTGAGCGCCTCAGACTTGGGCATACCGGATTGACCCATTCCCACATCATAGACAAAAACTCTACCTTTCCTCATTGTCAGCACTGCAACTCTTCAACTCAAATTACCATCTATCACTTTTTAACTGAATGTCCTCAGTTTGAAAACAACAGGAAACAAATCTTCTCCAACATCGATCCCCTTGTTTTCCTTTCCCAACCCAATTTAGAATCCATAAAAAAGTAATATTTTTCCTTAAATCCTGCAACCTATATAACCTAATCTGATCTCTCCAACATTTTTTAATAAGTATATGCAAACATAAATTTCCCCATAATTCCATTGTAAACATTTTTTAAGTCTTTATTCTCCCCAATGTAATTTTTCTACTTTTTATAAACCTTAAGACTTTGTTACCTATCACTAATAAGTAAGCTGAAAGCCTCGATGCTATTGCTTCAATGTATTAGCTTATAGTTTATAATTATAAGTTAATCAATAAATAGTAATAATAATAAATTAAATAAATATTAAAAAAATATAATAAACTGAATAATCCAGATTTTTTGATTTTAAATTTAAGTGAATCTAATTTATTTATTGACTTTTATACAGTTTGACCGAAAAGCTAATACAAATTAAACCAATAGTATCAGTTTTCTTATATATATTAAAGGAATGTGTTAAGAGTGGAGCGTACGACCCTGCCATCGCTGTTCCAATACTATTCACGCACGTAACCATTCCTGTAGGACTGAACAGGAGGCACTATTACGGTCCACCCATCACCGTTCCAACAATAGTACATGTCCGCTTATAGATACATGCACAGCATACATGCAATAGACATCCACATTCTATATGAATGACTGGGATTATGTTTTCTTGCGGTGCAGCCATCGCTGGTCCAACAGTTCCATAGGTACCAACCATACCTCTACCATCAATTACGTCTATTGTCTACTCCGGATCGCTGCTACATAAAAAGTGAAGTCAGACGTCCGAGTGGAGCGACTTATTTTTGAGATTTAAGGATGGCATATTCCAAAACTTTGGCTATTCCTTGGAAGTGAATGATAGAATGAAAATCTGGATTTAAGCAATATGTGTTAGAGTGAATATCATCATGCTCATATGTGATAGAATATATTCAATAAGTGACAAAATGAACATGAGAGTTAGGGAAAATTCAAATTAATTTGACATATAAAATCTTATTGTATATCTGATACAAAACATATTTATTCTAACTTAGTCACTGTTGGAGAAGCTGCACATTTGTAAAGGACTAATACTAACGAGTACAGAAAACTGAAGTCGGGTTAGACCGACTTCAAAATACCCTTTACCTTTCCTTGTGCGTGCGAGCACAATAATGGGAATGTTTTCTTCATAAATCATCATTAGGAGCATATCTAGGGTAATTTTCGGTAGGATACCTTAAATTGATTACATCGACCCCAGTCCTTGTGTATGGGTTTGTAGTGTCAATATACGTACTAATATAAAATTAAGTCCAAAACTATTGTGTAGGTAGTAAGTTATAATAATATGTCAATAGTGGGAGTGGTTCTTAAAATAATAAGCCCATTTTTTGAGTGCTGTTTAATATTAGTACCCGCAACCTTCCTGTGAAATTTTGTTGATGAATCTTCGATAGGAACCTAGTAATGATTTTTGTTTAATTGTGGGCGTGGCAGTAGTCTGCCCTTATTTGGAATGTATACTACTACAGCGCCAATGTATACAGCTACCAATTTGTATTCATATATCATAACTAGAAGCATGGATAGGGTAATTGCTTTTAAGTGGGGACCCCAAAGTACATTAAATGGGAGGAGGGGTATCCTTCATCTGATCGACCCCGAATCTTGTATATGGCTTTGTAGGCTCCGTATACGTCCTACCTTTTTTAAAGGTAAAGGGTATAAAAAGCTATTATTTTCTTTGAATGCAGAAATTAATGGAAATATACGTGGCAATGAATCAAAGCTTCTTTTATAAAATATGTGGAACAAAACGTGAGTATTCTAAAAATAGGTATTAGGTAGGTATCATTGACCCTTTGTGATACTGCATGAGACACAAGGTCCCATTCCTTTTAAAGGCCGAGCCATTTAGACCTTTTAATGAAGCAGGTGATGGAGATAATCTTTTTTTTGAAATATCTTCCAAAGAGCACAGAAAGTGGTCGCCCAAGAAAGTATTCCTCCTTCTGGACACCGCTGGACACGTGCGAAATAGGTGTTCAAAGGACTATTGGTCATCCTCATCCATGGAGTTATTCCAGAAGTCGTTAGAGGCAATCCCCAGCCTAGAACCGTGAGTACCCAGGGTCCAGGGTCCCGTTAGGACACTAATTACGGAACCTATACATAGTCTGTTTAGAGACACCAAGTCCTTTGTGTGCTTGACACTTATTAGTGGACAGGTTTGTCTAGCTATTTTGCATCCTGTACCTTCAGACCAGCTCTGCCAGCTATGCCTAAGGATATTGCATTAATTAAAAGCTTACAGCATGCACGAGAGTTACTCTGATGTTGCCAAACGTGCTATACAACAAACTGATACATCAAGTGGCACATTCAATACTGACCAGCCGAACCTAATGCAAACTCTTAAAACATTTATGACATCTATGCAAGGTGTGATGACTATGATGCAACAAATGATGTAAACGCAAGAGTCGCTCCTGCAAAAAATTCTTTCCAAGGTATGAATTTATCGTTTAAATTACGCAAACGGTCTTACGAACCATAAATTGGAACTGGCTGATTTTCTGACAGCTGAACAAATAGATATAATGCTAGTATCTGAAACCCACTTAACAACAAACAACAACTTTAGAATTACAGGATACACTTTTTACGATTCAATACATCCAAACGATAATGCGCGCGGAGGAAGTGGAATACTTATACGTATTAGAAATAAGCATGTAGACCTTGAAGATGTTAGCGAAGTCTACCTGCAAGCAACTAACACCAAACTATTAGAAGGAAATATCACTATATCCGTCATCTACTGTCCACCAAGATTTTCAATTAAGTCTATAACCATCCAACGCATTTTTAAGTCACTCTGGTAGAATTTCATTGTAGCCGGTGATTTTAATGCAAAGCATTTATTCTAGGGCTCCCGCATAGTCTCACCGATAGGTAGACAACTTTCTGATGGCATAAGTACCTTGGGTCTAGAGGTTATATCAACGGGTGAGCTAACCTACTGGCCGTCTGATATCAACAAAAGACCAGACCTCATAGACTTCGGTGTGTTTAGAAACATAAAAAGGAAAACATTACCACAGAGACTTCGTTTGATCTTTCGTCTGACAACTCGCCAACCTTCATTCTTCTGAAAACCTCATCAGTGTCTTCAAATTCCAACTCTGTTCACCTGACAAATAGATGCACTGACTGGCTTAAATACAAAAAATTTATAAGTACTCACATATATAATAACTATAAAGCCTCCCTAAAAAATGATCGTGACATCGAAAATACCTTGAATGACCTGGTAAATGCTTTAAAGGAAGCCGCATATTTATCCACAACACCCGTAACACAAAAAGCTTCACTATTGTACCGTCCGAGTGATGTGAAAAAACTCGTTAGAGAATAGCGACGTGTTAGAAGAGAATGGCAAAATCATCGGTCACCAAAATTGAACAGTGAACTCGCGAGTTGCACCCGTAAACTAAAAAATATATTGAAGCAGAAACACCAAAAATCAGTTGCAGACTATTTTGGAAGCTTAAGTCCTCAAGGCGGCAATGAGTATTAATTGTGGCGTGCTACTAAGAAGTTCAAAGGTCCAATACAACATAAGTCACCACTTCGTAAAGATAATGGGCTAATAGCGATGATGAAAAATGCACTGCCTTCGGACATCACCCGAGTAATGTCTTCTGTCCAAATCCCCCCATTATATCGTTTAAACCTCGTGAAATACCGAGTAGTAGAAACAGTGAGCGCCTGAAAACTTCAAGGAAGGAGGTAAATAACTTCATTAAAGACTTAAATCTTAAAAAAGCTCCAGGAATGGATTAGATATCAGCAAACATGATAAAATAATTACCTTATATAGCTGTCACATAGTCACAGTATTGAACGCTATTTTACGCACTGGGCACTATCCTCAATGCTGGAAGATTATAATGATTCCGAAGCCAGGAAAGGATATTACACAGGTTTGTTCATATAGGCCCATTAGTCTGCTGCCCACCTTATCTAAAATCTTCGAAAAAATAGTTTATCGGCAGGTCTTCCAGTATTTAAATAAAACCAATGAAATTCCCCAATACCAGGTCGGCTTCCGTGAAAAGCATGGAACGATAGAGCAAGTGCATCGCATAGTAAGAGTTATATGCTCAGCATTCGAACAAAAGAAATACTGCTCTGCTGCATTCCTTGACATTACGCAAGCCTTTGATAAGGTGTGGCACAAAGGGCTCATTTATAAACTTAAAGAAATTTCACACACTATTTGAAACCTACATTAAAGGCAGAAAATTCATGGTAAGCCAAGGTGACTCTTAACAGACGAACAGACGATTACCTGGACTAAACACATTGACTCAAAGTGTGCTCAGATTAAATTGAAACTTCATACCTTGAACTGGCTACTAAATAGGCAATCTAACCTTGCCTTAGAATATAAGGTACTAATTTACACTAGTGTCAATAAGCCTATATGGACATATGGGATTCAATTGTAGGGCACCGCGTGTCCGTCAAACAGGGAGAAACTCCAACCCCTCCAATCGAAAATTTTGAGAATGATCACCGTTACTCCATGGTACTTGAAGAACATAAACATCCACCGTGACCTGAATATACACACGATTGAAAATGAAATGGTTAACACCTACAAGACCTACGCTCTTAAGTTGGAAAATCACCCAAACTGCTTGGCGAGGAACCTACTTAATCCCACTACAAGACGCCTCAAAAGGATATATACCTTAGACCTTATTTAACGTCTTAAAGAGTAACGGTAAAAGAGCTCCAACTTCAGGTGTGTCTCTGCACACGGACTTTTGGCCGACGCCGTCCCCAGCTGTGAATTTATTATCCTGCCACTAAGCATATTTTCAATCTACTTCCTAATGGCGGGTTCCACATCCAAATCTGTCAGTGCAGCGATTATTGCGTCTGATTTAATGTTGTTAAAATCTCCCTCAATGTCCAGGAAAGCAACTAGGGAGAACTCCTTGTTATGCATGGAGTACCCAATACCAGAGACTAAAGAGTGTAAAGCTGCCTCAACCGGTTTACCCTTGAATTAGGCATGCTGAGAGACTGACTGCTTCTATCTGTCTATGGTGAGCCTCAGATGAATGTCTAACAATCTTTCCAGAATTTTCAGACAAAAGGAGGACAAACTAATGGGCCTTAAGTCCCATGGAGCTGTGTGCGAGCTTTTGCCGGCCTTGGGTATAAAAATTACCCTCATATGCCTCCATGAGTCTGGAATATATGCTAATTCAAGACAACTTGTGTAGATCTTGAGCAGCCACTCGATTATAATATTCTCGGACTACTGAATTTCAATTGGAGCTATTCCATCTGACCCAGATGCTTTATATGGTTTAATGCTTTGGATAGCCCATTGCAATTTTAGCTTCGTGATTATATCTGGGTTGACTTCGAATACATTCACGCTCGACGTCGTTCTCCGCGGACTGATGCTCGAGCAACCAGGGAAGTGGGTATCTAAAAAAACTCTAAAGTCTGCTTACTATTTGAGGTCCATCCCCTCCTTAGGTAACCAGGTGGAGCAGTTGATGGAATCTTCCTCAGCCTATACGTCTCAGAGATGTCTTTTACGCCACCGCAAAAGTTCCTCCCCGTTTTTCTTTGGGCCTTCCTAAGCTTACTTTTGAAGTTTCTAAGTACTGCTTTGTATAAATGCCAGTCTGCACTATCTCTAGACTTTTTCGCGTTGTGAAAAGTCTCCTACACTTTTTCCCCTAACAGAGTCCACTAATTTGTTTCCCCCTGGGTCTACTGAGGGGGTAAGAGACCGATAGAGCTCTATTAAAAGCAGCCGTAGGAACCTCCACAGACCTATCAATTTCGTAAAATAAAATAGGTATTAAGGACACAAGTAGTGAGCTTTGTTTGCCCCAATATCAATTTATATCTGTGCTTTGGGTAGACAAAATCTGGAGAGTAGGGTGGATGAAAAATCACTTACAAGTTCAATTCGTTCAGATTTGCTATGGAAATTATACAATGTGGAATCCATGCATTGTGTTTTTGTTTTTGATTCAAAATATTTCAGAAAGTGTCCAATTAGTAGCGATTATATTCGCATTACTCGTTGTACTCTTTTGGAGCTAGTCGATGTTGATTATGGCGGCGATTTCTCCACGTTAACCATCTTTGGTACCGCTCTTTCATATACAGATGCTTCCTCAGAATATTATGAGCTCCGTCTACGAGTATTGCGATGCTCACAATCACTGCAATTTCGCACACCTACAGTCTCCGATAATACATAAGCACATCGTAGATTTTTCAATAAATTATTCTATCTTGGGTTCTAACTTGGGTGTCTTAGATATTCGGTATCAGCGGTGTTGATCTACTACAGCGAGAAGTAATAAACTATTCCTGAATTATTCATTCCAACGGTGCATATTTTGATTAAGCTCAGCTTTAGTTTCAGAGATGGATTTCCTTCTACAAGAAAATCTTAATTCTAATTTCTCCATTTTCATAAAACAAGCAAATTTAAAGTAGTGGTCAGATCTTTCTGAAGTTGAAGCATTTACGAGTCAATAGATTGTTAAAATAAGTTCGGTTTCAAAAGTTTGTGTGATATCTTGACCATTTCGTGGATGTATCAATGCCTTGTCATTCTGCCCCACACATTCCTATTTTTTTTTAAATGCATATTAGAACAGTTCGTTTGGTAAATCCCATAATATAAATTGAAGCAACTTTCACCAATTGGGTTCTAGTACAAAGATAATCGGGTGTACTCCCGATTCTCCTGCATCCCGTAATGTCGTAACTGCTTTAAGCTTAAAATTTCAGCTAAAAGAGTTTTGGTGTGCTATATGACTAGACCGAGTTTTGCATGATGTGCAGATTGTTGTTAGTCTGCTTCATTAGCTACACACCCATTAGCTACACACCTTCCACCAAGAGGATTGTATATCTTTTCGGCCAGAAATACGTTTATTTTATTTCGTCAACGGAACTCTATCTAGCGGTGCATTATGACGTGTATCTATTTTTCTAGGAACTGATCATTTCGGGCTCTATTCTGTAAATTTGCAAATTATCAGTTTGTGTACCCTGTATCCTTTTCCTTCCAAAGCCGCGCTTTGCCGTTTGACTTTTGAGTTTCGATAATTTTTCTTCTCTGATAATGAAATATTCCGAAGCGAACAGCTGCCTTCAAACTGTGTGTAAATCAATGGGAGCTATTAGTCTCTTACGGACAAAATGTACAGTTACGAAAGACCACAAAAAATTCCGCAGATTGCAGAATCTTCTGTTGGCGTTCGTAAATGTTCGGAAGACATTTGACACTTTTGAACGCTTTTTATTACTTCGTTGTAGTACACGGTGACCATTTTAACAGAGAACACCGAACGTGACGAATGTGTTTTTAATATTTTATATTTATTAATTGAAAAAAAAGAATGGAGTTCTTTCATATACTCGTATATTAATCCTAAAATATATATATTATACATGTTAAAAGCGCAACTACTACTTTTTTCTAATTTTTAGTACCTTTTCTCTTTATTTCATATCTTTTCACTTTATTAATTTATAAAAGAAAATTCGATCAGGCGATAAAGTTTGTTTTGACGGGCGCTCTTCTTCTTTTTCTTGGCGTCATAAATAATCGCTACAAACGAAGTTTTTGTAACGAAACGTTTGTTTCGTATGGTTTTATTTGTTTCCGTCAAGACTAACCGACCTTTACATGCAGCAAAATTTCTGGCATGTGTGGTCGCACGGTTAAAAAAGTGCAAACCAAGATTCAAGGTGAATTTACTTACATGGTGACTGCAAGGTGAATTTCGTACATCCGGAATTGTCAAACATAAGCAATGTGCGATGTATACGGATGCCAACAATGCTTTTTGGTGTCGAGGCTTAAAAGACCTGACCAGAAGCTACCCTCAGAGTAAGGAGTTCGCCACATCTTTTAACACGATAACAAGAAAGGAACTCTCAGAACTGCCTGTCAGTTCTTCAAGTATATTAACGTGATCATGTGTGAGTGGTTGTTTATGAAGATTGACTACAGATTTATTTTATAACCTCCGGGGGGTCATAAATGATAAAAAGTGTGAAAGTCGAGACACGACATTGAATATATCGACCGGATTTACTAGCAATAACCGTACACCAATTGATGGAAATTTTTTGATTTTTAGTATAAAGTTGTCAGGTATTGTTAGCGGTACTATATCAAATTGAAATGCTTGTTCAGGATATATAAGCCAATTCCAAAGTTATTTCACAAGTCGTAACTCTCTTTCATCGATTAGAATTATTCAGAATTATTGAAGAATATTATACTTCTTCAATACCCTCTAAAATATTCAGCCATACTGTGAAAAATCGCTCGAATTTAAAAGGACACAAATTGGAATGTGAATATTTCTATTAAAAACAATTTGAATTCTATTGAAAATTTGCTGGCAGATTGAGTGTTGGAAGTTTGCTTATGTTAAGATTAGTTAATCTTTAATTTTTAATTTTATAAACAAACAAAACTGCACATATGAATATGTGTTTTCTTCATGCATCCTAGGCTAGTAAAAAAGATGCTTCACTATTTTATTTCATCGGATTAAAGGTATGGAAAACTTTTTTATAATAATATACACTTCTACCCTATGAACATGAGAGCACTCAGAGAAGTATTTATCTATTTATTAATTGTTCTTTTTAATATAGGAAACAAATTTGCTCCAATTATTGCTACCTTTCCAGAGCCGAGTGTTGGTGAAGCTCTCACATACAATTACACTGCCGAGCAAGTATAGCAGGGACTTTGCACTTGTTAAAACAGCGTTCAGGTTGTTTTGGCTACCCGTATGCTGTGTATCAGTCCCAGAAAAACGTACTTAAGAAACAATTGAAAATCGGAATAATCTGCAAAAATAATTTAATGGATCTGATATCATTGCTAACTAACAACCAGCAACCACCGACCTACCAATGAAGTCTGATGGATACACACGTACACATGCGATGTGTTGAATTTTTATAAAATTTCATCGTTGTTAGTTTCTAATCAAAGCAGAGATTTAACAAATAAGAGTCGACTTTGAAACAAGACTCTGCTCCAATTATTTGCTACAAAGTTCTTCTCGTTGCTTTATATATTTTATTTGCTGTGTAAAGCCGTATACGAAATGTTAGAGAAAAGGTATTGAGGAGTGCAACAAGAGAAAACGAAAGAATGATTTGAAATTGTTGTCAAATTGTCAATGGAAGTTGGCAACACCAACAGCAGCAACACTAATGGGCAGGGGTTGTGATGACTGTCAAAATTAATAAACAAGATTCTTGTCAGGATTCAAGCAATCATGCGAATCTTACTTTTCTCACTTCATAAGACAAACAAAAAGAGACACGTGCAATTTTGCGTTGCCATGTGAACGCTGCAAAATAAAAAAGAGTGTTGCTGGGCGGCTGCCAGCAAAGGTAGGGCGGGAAGGGATGGGAACACCCAGCAAGCATGCAACATGTTAAAAAATCATTCAGTGCTTTATTAGGTGGGTGGTTGGATGGTTGTATGGGGTTGTCTGGATGTGAAGGAGGCTCTACCTACAAATAAGTTGTTCCGAAAGTATGTTTAGAAAGTGCGCAGAACCACCACAACAAACCTTTGCAACAACTATAATAAAATCATTGCAAAGTCAAGCAACGTCTGTCATCTTCCCCTGAGAATTGAGCATATGATGAGGACTTTTTCCAGCGTTTATTTATGTGTTCTTTTTGTTTTTTTTTAGAGTGCTTAAGTCAAAGCCGTCTTATTAAAAATATTACAACAATAACAAAGAGCTGAAAAAACCAAAAACTTTGCTAAAAAATGAAAATTTAGTGTAAAAGTTAAAAGTTAAGCGGAGTGTCAGACCGTTCCTTACTGTGGGTGGTGTTTTTAGGGTTGCTGGTCTGCGCTATGACAGGAGTGCATAACAGCGCCTTTTAAACGACATATTTTTCTGCTTCTTGGGGCTTTCGAACGAGGGAAAAGGCTTTGCGCCCAAGTGAAACTGATAAGGAAGCGAAAATTAAGGAAAAATTCTGGTATAAAAAAGACAAAAAACTTTGAAGGACTCAAAACTTGTGTTGAAGTTTGATTGCGATTAAGCACGCATTACAAAAGTAAAAATAAAAACAGCAACACAATCTGAGCCGAAAAAAAATTGTTATGGAAAAAGTTTGGTAAAAATTTAAGAAATTATTGAGTTCTGCACGATGATAGAGTAGAAAGATAATGTAAGCAGTGGCAGAGTCAAAAATATATCATAGAGATACAAATGAAAAACTAATGAAAAGCCAACTAATCCACTTATAAGTTCAAATTTCAGTAGCTTTACCTTTCAAATACCGAATAACGTACGTGTAGACACACAGACATAATCAGAGAAAATGTAATTTTGACTAGCAGGTTGGGAGAAGCAGGCATCATTTGCTACAACAACAAAAACCACCAAGGAACACGAACGATAACAACCATGCAACACAATATCTTTGCATGTCGGTGCGGCAAGGATAATAAATGCTAGCAAAATGAATTGAAATTGCTGCCAGAGCCTCTGCTGCAGAACTGCAGTCGTAATACGAACATCAAGAACAACCACAGCAGCAGCAACAGAAAAATGCATACAAAAATAATCGTTATTGTTATGAAGAAAGCAGCAGAAACCCCTCCGTCAACGGCTGTCTTCCACTGTGGCATTCCTTATGACTCAAGAAACGAAAGTAACTGAGAATTTTGTTCAAGAAGAAAAAAAGAACGGACACAAAACTTGGGAAAAAGCGCTCGTCTAAAAGTAAATCACAGCACCCACCAATAGCAGCAGCATCAAGAATAGCACAACTTGAATAAGAAGCGCAACAACAACAATGAAACGCAGCTGCAGGTAAGCAGGCGCAGAGACAGACTGCGCTCAGGTTGAAATCAAATTAAATTCAGCTTCTGCTGGGAGAGAGAGCAGTGGCGAAATGCACGCAAGTATACTAGTAAGAGGATATTATATGGGGAAATGGTGAAAGCGTTGGCAATATTTGAGAAATCTTAAGGCGCACGCTTAGCGGACTAAATCGTAGAAACGGCATTGCAAAGCAATGGAATGCTGGAGTGAGATCCGAATTAAACAGTCCGGAAAAGAAACTGATGAGAAGTGAAATGATAATGAAACTGAAATGAGTCGGGAATGGAACTGAAACAGCACTCAAATGAAACAAAAGCACTTCAAAATTACACAGAAATATTTTTTAGCTAATATTAAAATGCAAGGTCTCTATAGATCGTGATAGATCTCTTGAGGTTGAACGAGTCCGTTTTTAGAGTTTTCAATGATTCTCTTTTTAATATGATTGAAAAAAATTTAATCCACTAATTTGATGGTAATGCACATACAGATGTACAATTTTTGACGACTTTTGCGCGTAACTAAGGCGAAATCCACCAATTGCCCGAACAATATTCTACCACAGCTCTTAAATTGTTCATGATTAGAAAATTAGTCGTTGATATTCAAGTTTTCCATACGGGTCTAAAAAATCACAAATTCATTGCATAGTACATTTCGTAGTCGATGATTACCCCTCATCCTTGTGCATATTCAAGGAAGAAGGAGTGGATTGCGCCAACAGACAGGGAGTTTCTTTGGTTGAAGGATGCTGAAGGGTCCCACGAACTTTACTTTCGAACAGTATTGTGTATTTTGTTTATTGCTGAAGCCATTTAAAGCTTTGTATTCTGCAAATCATTTTTACACCAAATCGAAATCCGTTTGCAAATATTTGAAACCTTAATCAGTGCAGTGTTGGCTCAGTAAATGGTCGCTCGGACTCTGTTCTTGCGGTATCTTGATCTTAAATGGGTGAAGGACTAAATCTATTGCCAAATTTATGCATGTGGAGGTGCACGAACTCACAAATTCTTACGACTGCCGGGGTTTGTAATATTTTTGGGTTCCCATGCATGCTTTCCCCAATGTCAAGTATGTTTCCGTTTGGCTCAGCGTTATTCTGTTGATTTCTATTACTACATAGTTGATTGAATGGATATTCGCAACAATACGACAGATTATGGTGTAAGTTGGACCATTGCGTTGACGGAATTTTTCACATTAACAAGATAATGAAATTTGACTTTCTAAAGATGTTTTATAAAAAAGTGCGCAAAATACTTTCACACATCCATTAAATGGAAAAAATCTCAGATTTGTTGATTCTATTGGAACACCCCTTAAAAAGAAGCCTAAAATGTATGAAAATGTAACCAAATTTGGAAACCGAAGACGGATTGGATTATAATCTGTAATATAACTGAACAGAGAAAAAATCAAAGAGCGGCATATGCAAAAATAGAACGAATATGAAAATTGTACTGGGATGAAGAATACATAAATGGTATCAAAAGGGTTAGCTTTATGCATCTATAGCCAACAAATTCGGAACTGATACCTCTTGTTCCACCAAAAATCAGGTTGGGCTTGTGGAGTAAGCGGTTAAGGTGTTGAAACTATGCCTTTCCTTAAAAATCGCAGAAATGGCTGTACAAAACCTCAATTGTAGCTTTATAAGGGCTTTTAATATTTCTTTTAGATCTTGGAGCTTTCCATTGAAACACCTTTAGGCCATTCAAGGGTATAATGCATCTTCATTTTCGTCTCATAAACAGATA
The DNA here is from genome assembly GCA_920105625.2 of Clusia tigrina. Classification (NCBI taxonomy): domain Eukaryota; kingdom Metazoa; phylum Arthropoda; class Insecta; order Diptera; family Clusiidae; genus Clusia; species Clusia tigrina. The sequence goes on from OV050032.1 coordinate 170,357,939, forward strand.
TTCATTAGAGCTCCCTTCGCAAAATCGTACATAATTTTACCAAAATATCCTCTGTTGACTATTCAGTAATTGGATGAAGGAACCTTCGTCTGGAGAATGTAGGTCTAGCTTTATTCAGTGATACTAGTTAAAAGATCTGGAGGTGAAATTGGACTAAAGAGCAATATTACTAAACAGATATGAACCAATTTAAGTAAATCTGAAATTCTTCACTGTAGTGAAAGTTGGTTTTTCAATTAATTTCACAACTTGCCGTATATAAAATTAAATGAAGCTTGGGAAGCACTGCATGTTGCATGACCCCAACTATTTCAATCGCGTAATATGCCACTGCACATGAAATGCGGTGCAACAACAACAACAACAACAACAACAGCAGAAACAACTTTAGCAGCAGCAATGGTAGCAGCATTAAAAAGAAAATCAACAAACGGTAGTTAAAAAAGATGGAGGCAGCAACGACGTCATAACGCTTCCCTCCTCGAACTGAAACTCAAAGTCATCTTCAATGTCTTCGCTGTTGTTGTTCTTACATCGTTGGCGGCAGCGTGGAAAATATGAGTTTTAAATTATGAATTTGAAATTTTCGAGTGAAATTTATTATTAGACTAGATTACGTGCAGGGAGTTTGACTTTGGTGTTCATGTGAATTGCATTTACTTCTGCTGCTACAGCTACAAGAATACTCTCGAAGTTGTTGCGGCTGCACACAATGCCAAGACGAAACCATCAACCAGAACAACAATTCTCAACTAGCCACAGAATTGTCGTTCTAGCTGTATGCATGGCGCTCTTATATAATCCACCGCTTCTGCTGTTGCTACTGCTACCATTGCCGCCACTGCCGCCAGCACAGACGCGTCCGCCGCTGCTCGCATTTGTGTCAACCGCACACAGCCAGTGACTGATGTGGCATTACTAATATTGGATAAAGGTAAAAGCGTAATGCAGCAGCGAGCGCCGCGCACAGATTCATCAGAATTTATGTTCAGTTGGAATATGCGCGCATCTCTCCGATACCCCAGTGGTTCTACCTATTGTTGTTGTTGTTATTGTTGTACTAGTATCACAAGTAATCTTGCAGCTGTAAACGTAATTTCCTTGCATACCCTAGACTCGCGTACCTATCCATACATACAGCTAGCTCCGGTACCAGCTAGCATTCCATTAAAATCGCTCAACCCCCACTCCCTATATGTGATTATGGTTGCATCTGCATGTGTTGGTGTGTGTGTGTTTCTGTGTATTTGAGTGGGTTTGTGTATTTGTGTTTGGGTATGTGCAGCAGTGGAAATCTTCTGCATTATAATTTGATATGCGGGAACGGTTTGTCATAAATTCAAACAGGATTTTTTGCTTATTGCTGGTGTTGCTGCTACTGCTGCTATTGTTGTTGCTTTTGTGGCTTATTAACTTAAATCCTTGCTGTAGCGATAGTGCTGCATATGACCGGATATATTTGCACTCTCTTCCTGTCTCACGCTCATTTTCTCTCCTTCTCTCTTTTCGCATTTGTAGTTGTTGTGTTGTCTTTATTTTTATTTTATTGCGGATGAAATTAATGAAGTGCTTTTGAGATTAGACGTGCTTATTTATTGGCAAAAGTTATGTGCAGACGCTGGGCTCTATGAATATATGCTTGTAGTTGTATGTAAACTTATAGCTGAATGTGTATGTGTGTGTTTGTGTGACTGTGTTCGAACAGCGCATTAGAGTTGAAGTTGAATTACGGTGGGAAACAAAAGAGAACTCTATAAATTTGTGGCACAGCAGATTAAGGTGCACAACAAATTGAATTGTTGTTCCATTATTTCTGCTGTGGCATAAGATTGAGTAAAGCAACTGCGACATAAACAACAACACCAACCACAATATCACAGCTCCAACTATAACTATTCAAATGCAATAAATTGAAATGAGTGCAAAATAACACATACTCACGCTCACACAACTATTCTTCTATATGCAAGTAGAGTGTGAATTTTTGAAATGCATAAAACTTAATTAAATGCCACTCATACGACACGTAAGCCACAATCAAAATTTATGCCATTGCATGTGCTCGTAAGCACATTTCAGCGTTTAGTTAATTTCATTTTATTTTTATTACAAGCCCTGGCAATTCGGCGCTTTCTTATGGCTGATTTGTTTGGCTTTTTTTTTGTAAGCACTGCACGTCTCATAAGAAAGACACACTCACACTTACATTAACATAGTGGCGACGCTATATAGACACACTTATCAGCATAAAAACCACATATAAGCGTTGTCGTCATCGCCGTTAACGTCAACAACACCAACAACGCCCGTCATAAAATGAAAATAATAATAATCGCATGCGATTTAAGTTTAATCATAAAAATATTGCATGACTTCCGGTGGCGACTTGTTTTATGCTTCCGGCGGCCGGAAGTATTTGCTTGCTGAGTTCTCCGATACAAGCCAACCAGCACAAACACCATCAAAAACAGCGGCAGCAGTACTAAGCATCCAGTAGCAAGTGGCAAAGAGACGTGACGATAAAAACCCACTGCACCTGCTTAAACCACCATATGAGTCGTTTTGTTTTTTAAACTCAATTTGGAGCATAAACATCTTAAAGCACAAAAACTAGAAGCACTGCACGAAACATAATGGAATCATATTCTCAATACAACTTCTGCTTAAAACTGAAATCGAAAGAAATTCATTTTCTGCGCATATAAACGCATTTTCACGCTCGCACGGCTACTTACATGTATGAGCATGTATACGTGTATGCATATGTGTGCAACTACTTAAGTCCTAGACGAAAGCAAAAGTATTAGCAGCTTAAATTCTGCACACATGCACACACACGCGCAGGCAAACAAACAGATTTACGAGTGTACAACGTGGTACAAGCGGCAAGCATAACATAAGAAACGGGTTACTCATGCAACAACGTGACAGGAATACTAATTTGCGCAATTACTCTAGCCACATAAAATGCAATTGAGCTGTGTGTGGGTATACGGATAGAACCACATACTGTTCGCTCACTTCTGAAGCCAGTGTGAAATGACACTAAACCAAGAAGGTGTTGGAGCGAGCGAGAAAACACGCCATTGCAGCGTATTTGCAATCAAGCTTAGAAAACTGCATTTTTAAATTTATCCTTTCTGTTGAGTAACGATTGGTAAACATTTCCTCTTCATAATTTCATAGTTAACGCAATTGATAACAAAAAATGCATTGCTTTTAAAATGGCAGTGCGTCGTGTCACTGAGTTGAGTTATTTACATAAGACGCTTAAGAGCACCTGCAGCTGTAGTAAAGTATTTCTACCAATTGAGCTGTCTTTTCAATTTTTGTTTAATAGCCGAAAAAATTTGTTATTGTAGTTAAGCGGTGAATTAAAAAAAGAGTATATACCAGCGACAGCAATTGAAGCTGAAATACTCGACTACCAAGCGACTTTATCAGCAATTTATATTGGGTCTCTTTCTCTTTCTTAGTTGAGATATATTCAAAATTGGTTTTGTGAGTTATTAATACCAATACCAGTTGTGATAATGAGTAGGTTAGGTTAGGTTAATCCGATAGCTTGCTAGTTAAGCAAATTGCACTCGGAGGCCGCTTTGGCCCGTTGTGATATCTCTTTTTAGAGTGAAGCCACTAACAATTTTATAAGGATTATGTAAAAATGATTCCTCATACCCAAAATTCGAAGAAATACATGAATTATTTTTTGGAAAAATTACTGTTTTAAATATTGTAGCGACAGGGAGTGAAACTTTAATTTACTGCAGCAACTGACTACATCCCTCGATTTCGATTTAAATTAAAGATGAAGGATATACGAGTATATGCATGTTTCATCACTTTAAAAACGTATTCTTCCCATAGACTTCCCATAGTTAAATTTATCTGGGGACCGAACTATTTACGAAATACAATTTAAGATTTTGCCACTAATATCGAACACCACAACAATTGTGCACTTGATATCCTACCATATTAATGCTAAATCGGTGTAGTCGCTAATCCCTTTGGAAAGCAACAAAACAGTTAAAGAGGCCAAATCTAGCGCACTCTGCCATCAGAATGGGCTAAAAGTGACCTCGAAAAATCGTGCACATTTGCAAAAGTTTCAATGGCAAAAGTACCTAAAGATGGAAATGCAGACATCTCAAGTTCCCAAAATCGTTTCGCAATTCTAAAAGATTATACGAGTGATTCTAACACTCTGAAAAGGTCGAGTAAACCACCCCCGATTTATTTGAGGGAGCGTAACTCTAACGAGCTAATAAAGAGCTTAATATCATTAATTGGTGAAAAGGCGTTCTACATTTTAGAAACGAAAATCCAGTAAACCAGTAAAATGATTACCGTAAAATTGTGTCAGATTTTGAAGAACAAAACAAAAACTTCTTAACTTACCAGATAAAAAGCGCTAAGGGTCTACAGATTGTTGTAAAAGGCATTGACTCCTGCGTGGCTCCAGAGGAGGTAAAGGAGGGCTTGCAAATCAATGGCTTTAAAGTTAAAAATTTTACCAATATCAGAAACAGAGACAGAGTCCCACAACCACTATTTCGGGTGGAACTAGAACCAGGTGACATGAAACTGAAGAAGAACGAACCTCACCCCATTTATAACCTAAAATATTTGTTGCTCCGTAGAGTTACTGTAGAAGAACCGCATAAACGTGCAGGACCCGTTCAATGCCTGAACTGCCAAGAATTTGGCTATACTAAGACTTACTGCAAGTTACCCTCCGTTTGCATAGTGTGTGGGGACCTACGAGTACATGGTACCGCCAAATGTGTCAAACCAAAAGATGACCCAAAAATAAAAAAATGTAGCAATTGCGGTGGTAACCATACTGCCAACTATAGGGGCTGCCCTGTTTACGCGCACGTAAATCGATCTTTGACCAAAAACCTATGAATCTGCTTAACTCAAATTTCCCAGAGTCAGCCCAACCATCTACCAGCCAATTTTGTTACGCAAATGTTTTAAAGTCTAGCCAGACCATACATATTTATGTGGAAGCTAACTTTCCACGTCATATAAAATAACATTGAAAAAATCTAGAAATAATATTTTACTCTCAAGAACAAATATTATCACCGAAATTAAGAAGCATAATGGATAATTCTAAGATAGTGGAATAAAATCACGTGTTTAGAGAATGCAGAAATATATTTTAGAATGCATTCTCAATGCTATATGTACGACTTTCAAAAAAAATGTAATTGGTATAGTACGCTTTGCTAGTTTTAAGATAGTTTATGCTCCATAGGTTTCTGAACTGAATTGGTGAATAATCACTTCAGTTCACTAATTCATTTAGTATGACCGAACTGCACGTAAACGATACAGCTTCGCACTCTGCTGAACTCCCATCAAAATACGAATTTTAAATAATTTATCATTTTAATTTAAAATGTTTATTATAACAGGGTTTACAATAATTTTGTGGTAAGTTTCTTTTCATGTGATTAGCAAAGTATCAATTTTAAATGATGCTCCTGGAAAAACTATTCCATTCATATATTTTGAATAAATTTAGAATTGCGTTTGCACTAAATAATGCGAGTTTTTTCAAAACATTATTACTTTGCATCAATGACAGTAGAATTGACTGCTTTTTGAGGTCCACATGTGACTATTGTATTCTACCACTGCCAAGTAGGGCTACAGTGATTCTTTAAACTAAAGTACCTAAATATAAAAATATATTCTCTTATAGTATTTGAAAATATTATTAATATTATATCTTACACGATAATTTAATTATGACTGCAAGGGGTCTACTGAGTCCATCGAGTGGAAGAGAAAATATTATTTTTAAAAAGAAGCAATTTTAAGACCAAGTCCGGGGCAGGATTTGAAACTGCGACCCTCTGAGTGTGAGTCTAGCATGCTTACCACTAGACCAGAGAGAGCGGCAATATTTCAGAATAAATATGTGGTCATATCAAGAAAAATTTATTTGAAAAATATATGAGGGAGTAGATATAATGTGGGCCTGAACGTGGAAAGTCAAGTTCTACAATTGCTTAGTTTCTCTAAAAGAAATGGGTTAGAATATGAACAAAAGTGTAACTTTTTCCAAACAAAATCTTAAATAATGTTGCACCAATTTGACAATTATGGAATATTTTAAATTAGATAACTTGCTGGACAATTTCGCTTATTTGACCGGAGCCACCACAAAATTTCGAAGTGATGTATTAAAACAGATACAAATTTATGTTAATAGGAGGTGTATTGGGATATAATAATCAGAGCCAGTGCTTCGACAGGTGAGCCGAACCATCTGTATGTGCAGAAGATGAAAACTTCACAAGTAACTTTTTTTTTACAAAGGAGCCTGAAATTTTTTTTTTAGTAGAGGACATGACGAATATATTATAACTATTCTATAATATATCCTATCATTATATATCCGGTATGTTTGATATTTTTTTTATTTGTTTCTCAAAAACTTTAAATAGAATTCAAATTGAAAGAAAATAAGTTTTTATTATTCCAATACATGAAAACTTTATGCACTGTTCACAAGACACCGAGAAGGTGATACACAAATATGAAGCTATTTCGCAAAGTCGTACACATTTTTCAATATCCATGTAACATAATGAAATATGTCAATGTCTTTTGTCGAAAATTGCTCCATATTGTTGGAACTACCTAATAGCAGCATTCCCGTCATTAGAATTGCCGCATCCATTGCACATCATGTGCCATATTTACAAGTAGTTTCCTAATGGAAGATTTGTAAAATAGAAGATTTTATATTTTGTGTTAATGGAAACCGTGAAAAGTTCCACAGTGTTACCTAGGAATCTTAGCTGGTCACACAATGGCTAAATCCAAAGAGGAAAATTCCTCATATACACTAAAAGCGTATCTATATATAAAGTCACAAAAAATTAATCAACAATTTTGAAACCCTTAAAACCATTAATCAATTAATAATTCATTTGGGGAACACAGCGAAACTAATTTGTTTTCCCGGGCAAATTGGAAGAGTATGGAGTAAACACTGCTACAAAATCACCTGTAAAAATACCAAGCTTTCACCTGGATGACAATAATAATTTCTTAGCTATGAAATGTATTTCCACTATATCCGAAGTGTTTGCCATACTGTCAGCAGCGAAGTAGGTAGTTGAGAGGAAATAGCATGGAGCCAAGAATGCAAAGAGGAATAAACTGATAGGCGTCCAAAGTTGAATTGTGTAGCTTAAATATTCCAAAAACACTCTGCTATTTAAACTTCCTAAAGAAGGGAATCCCTATATTTTCCCCCTGAAAAATTATCTTTATGTCTTCTGTGATGTTCCTGACTATTCAATGTTCATCATGTTGCCAATCGTTGATGTTGTTTCAATTAATGAATACAATATATTTCTATCGGTTTTTTTCTACACATATTTGTTTATTTGAAAAATGATTTATTATTTTTTTGTCCGAAATTCTGTTTCCTCATCCTACGGTTTGCATTCTAATCATAATTTTATCGTCAGTTGTAGAATAGTGCAAATTATATTACTGATGATTTCAAATATAATTATTATGGTCGCAATCTTTAAACTGTTTATCTTTTGTTAACGTCACCTCTGGTGCAGTTTCCAGAATCCTAGGCAGAACTTATATGATGTACTATATAGTAGAATTGATTCGGTTGATAATTGTGTGTCTGCCAGTAGTATACCAGGATATGTACCATATTCAACTATTTCCTTTGCCGTTTTACCTTATTCGCAGCCACCTTGATTTCAAGTACGCGTACGCTGCATTCCTGGGAACAATTGAGTAATTGTTTTGTTTCACCACAAGTATAATTTGTGTATTCGGCTTCCCCGTTCATGTTATTCAAACGAGAATAAGCAAAATTTATATATTGATTGATATTGGAAAATCAACTAATGTTAGTGAACTTCATTGAATGCCATATGTACATATGAAAATTTTATAATTAACTATATAATTATTTCATAAGATGGGCCAAATTTGTTTCCACATCTTTTCTCGATATTATCTGTATTCTCTGTATTCTATGCCCATAATTTCCAGTTGCATGGATAATCTGTTGAATATTTGAAGTCGCTGCATATATGTGGATAAAACTATCACTAAGCTCTGGCCATAAAGTTTATTCTTAAAGACTGACTTAACTGCAGTCCACAGTATAACAAACAGCGCCCCAACGCTGTCATATATTGCACACTAAAACTGCATTCATTATTCTCTCTTCTCTTTGCTATTGTACTTCTGCAAACGCCTGAAAGCAAGCTAAAGAAATGTGATAAATCTTAAAGTCATCCTAAAAGCCTGCTACATTTTAGTATTTAGCAGCATTACTTGATTAATTTTGCATGCGCGTCATAAAATTTCACAACAAAGTTACTAGCTGCCGCTTACATTTATTTAGCATAGACTGAGCTGGGGCCCTGCTGCTGTGCCAACTCCGGCTGCTTCATTCATAATACAAACTAGAACCGCAGCTAGTAAGAAAGCCGGGGACACAACAATGTATGATATGCCCAGGCAGTGTGTGTCCTGCAACAAATGTGCCAAAAATAAATTATAGCGTCTTAGCCCACGCCCATTATTATCAAGCGCTGTAATTCAGCACAAACTTACTACAATACAAAGCAAGCGCTGGGGCAACGAAAAAGGCAAATTGAAAATTATGCGAATGTTGACAAAAATTGACACAATGTTGAAGGGAAGCATGCAGCTATGGGAGTGTGTTTTTGTGCCTGTGTATGTATGATGGCGTCTAAATGTGTCTACGGGTGGGTGGGTGCGAAAAATATTCAGGAGAGTTTGTCGCTGTTTGTTGTCGTTGTGTGGCCGTCGTAAAATTCTTGACGCTATTATGTTGCATAGAAGAAAGCTTAGCATAATTTCATGCGAACAATAAGATTATTCTATTGTGCAGTATGCACTGTCAAGGCACGGCAAGTCAGAGCCAAACAGGGCAAGCTATGGCAAGGCAAGCAAGCCGTTTGGGCACGGAAATGTCAAACTGTTTTAATTGGCTCCACCACCCTCACCACTCCTTCAGCAATGATCCAGAGCGTTAACTTTGTTTGTGGCAAAGGAAGGAAGTGCGAAAAATACACACGCATAGATATACACACAAACAAGGCCAAACCAAAAAAAAAAAAATAAAATAGAAAGTATTAAAATTAAATTTGGGAAAAATGATGCAAAAGGACTCAAAAGTAGACACCGCTACAACTTCTTAGCAAGCTGAGCGCTTTAGTAGAGGGGTCAGCTGTGTACAGTGCAGTGGCTTGATGTGCGTTGATGAAGCAGATTTAGTTGTTTTTGTTATTATACTTGTTTTAGGTTTTGGGTGTATTGGACTGGGTTGCACATCGTTTCGGTTGGCATTTATAAAGTTCAACTTCTGAGAAATATGCGAATTTTGCACAAATTCTGCATGTATTTTGATATTGTGAGTGAAAATTTTGTTTGGTTCTTTTCGTTCTTGCGTATCAGTGCGCTTATACGTTTGGTGTTCGAACTGCGTATTTATTGTATTTAAAAGTCCTTATAAACCATTGAGTTATGAGCATAAAATTGTTGCTTACCAAACTTCGTAATCGCATTAAATTCTAGGCGAAGATTTGCTGTTAAAAGCACTCAAAACATTTACTAAGCTTTCCGGCTTATGCTTCCTTGCAGATGGCAGGGTTTGCTGAAGTCATGGGTGTGGGCAGTAGGAGGTTACATTCGAGCTATACTTCACGCTTATACACACACACATAAATAAACAAAACTTTTGCGGAAATTGCCAGCTGCCTAGAAGCGATGAGAGTGCACACTTGTATAATGGATGGCTGAATGGTTGACTGACTGAATGAATAGTTGCCTGGTTGCCCGGTTGGCTGGATGAATAGCTGGCTGAACAGATGGATGGATGGATGGATAGACGTTCGGGTGGTTGGTTGGTTGACTGGTAAGATGCGCTCGCTGCTGCCACTAGTCTGTTGTGACCATGACAACCTAATCTAATTGCGATTGTTCTTTATGGTTGTGTGCAAAGAGGAAGTCTAAAAACTTCTCGTCCTTGTATAAGAAAGCATAAGCATAAAATAAGTCCAAAAATTAAAAATTAATCAAAATCGTATTAAAAGCAAACAACAAAAAGGACTAACACTATAAGTGGGAGCCTCAGCACCCGTGGATGAATAAAGCGGTGCATAAGCGTGTATCATGTAAATGGTGTCCGATATATAGTACGTTGTCTGCGTTCGTCACTGCTGTGATAAGGAATTGCAACATACAAGTAAGAACTCAAGTTGTCATATAAATGTAAAGTTTTTTAGGTCGCTTTCTACTGCCTTATATTTGAATGCGCCAGTGCCTCGAACGTCTAGATTAGAGTGAAATACGACTTTTCATATGATGAACTGAATAAGAGCAAACACTGTGAGTACAAAAGACATACCGGCTCTGTAAACCCAATAGACGATTCGGCACGTTTTGTTTCTTAGAAATACTTATAATCCAGACGATTCGTTCTACTGCCATACTACTGCAGCTTTTGTGGAAGATGTACTGACAATTTCATAAAAAAAGCCTTTCGTAGCACCTCCATACTTTGGTGTTGATGCTTCAACATATAAAGATGATACTTTAATAAATAATGAAAATAAATTAAAATTATTCAATTAATTATATTTAACTTCATTCATTCAAATTAAAATTTTTCAATTAATTATATTTAACTTCATTCATTTTGAATAAAAAAAACCGTAATATAAACCTGCAGTAGCTATCACAGTGTTCGGTTGCCCCGAAGTTGTTCGGAAAAAATAGCATATCTTCACCCCCAGAAAAACTCTTGGAATTGATGAAATTTCTTCCAGATTTATTTATGCTGACACATCTATTTAATGCTTGATTCTGTATTAGATCCGTGCCGGAGAAAACTCACACAAACCAGCTAAGCAGTTCGGTCGCCTACATAGGCCTCCATCATTATTACCTGCGACATCTACATGCCCTGAGTAGATTTTACTAAAGATGTTGAAACCGCCGATTATGATATTTTTCAACAATACAAGGAGGAAAGTAAAGCCCAGCTGTTTTCCTCGATATCTTGCAAGCCTTTGAAAAATTGTGGCACCAAGGCCTCTTTTACAAAATGAGTACATTATTACCACACAACTACTGGCACTGCTTGAATTATATCTCTCAAGTAGAAATCCCATCGACCCGACCACACTAATTTGATGTTTCGCAGATGATATATTTGCGATGGCATTACACCATTCACAAAACGTAGAAGCGAAACAATTCCAAGACCAGATCATAAAATGGACATTAGATTGTGAAATGAAACTGGATGGGTTCAAATCAACCCAAGTAGAATTTGCCTTCACTTATTTATAAAAGGTATCCAAAACCGACCAAAACGTTCAGCAAGATGCATCTCGACTCAATACTAAACTCAAACTTCCACTTCAAAGAGAAAGCTCAGCAGATATGCAGATATGATTATTTTACTCGAAGCGCCTAATTTATTTGGGTGTAATGAGATCGATCACGATGTATGCATCAAGAAGGGGACCTATGCCAAACAATCAGCGATTATTCCTGTATGCCAAATCGAAGATCAATAGTTTTGGGATACCTCAGTTACATATAACAAAACCAAACTTTTTATGGCTTATCTGCAGACCTACATATACATTACCATTCCCCATACACTAAATGTGCGGAACTCTACAATTAGACTAGAAAAAGTTTTTCAAATTTTCATATAGCTCAAACAACTAACAGTGAGATATGAGCAATTTCCAAATTTAACAGCATCGATGTACGTGGAGGAGGCAAACTGACGTCTAGTAAATCCATACTTTGAAGTGATGTGGCACGAGATACGGAAAAATACCAGCATTTCCAACCACTTATTAATTAGTTAGTCAATTTACGCATTGCCTGCAAAGAATGCCTTTTTTATTGGGTTTGGTCACAACAATATTTTTAAGAATTCTATGGAGAAAAACGGCACAATGTGGCATTTGCATTGACTGTAGCCAGCTGCATGGTATAATATACACTGTGAGGAGCAAATTTTAGGCGTAAATTTGCCCCTACATATTTAGTTTTGCCAACAGAAGCTAGGGGAATCTAGAGGAGATTATGGTTTTTAATCGATTCTCTGCTAGAAACCCACATTGACAAACGCAACAGAAGCTAGGGGAATCTAGAGGAGATTATGGTTTTTAATCGATTCTCTGCTAGAAACCCACATTGACAAACGCAACAGAAGCTAGGGGAATCTAGAGGAGATTATGGTTTTTAATCGATTCTCTGCTAGAAACCCACATTGACAGTCGCAACAGAAGCTAGGGGAATCTAGAGGAGATTATGGTTTTTAATCGATTCTCTGCTAGAAACCCACATTGACAAACGCAACAGAAGCTAGGGGAATCTAGAGGAGATTATGGTTTTTAATCGATTCTCTGCTAGAAACCCACATTGACAAACGCAACAGAAGCTAGGGGAATCTAGAGGAGATTATGGTTTTTAATCGATTCTCTGCTAGAAACCCACATTGACAAACGCAACAGAAGCTAGGGGAATCTAGAGGAGATTATGGTTTTTAATCGATTCTCTGCTAGAAACCCACATTGACAAACGCAACAGAAGCTAGGGGAATCTAGAGGAGATTATGGTTTTTAATCGATTCTCTGCTAGAAACCCACATTGACAAACGCAACAGAAGCTAGGGGAATCTAGAGGAGATTATGGTTTTTAATCGATTCTCTGCTAGAAACCCACATTGACAAACGCAACAGAAGCTAGGGGGACATATAGTTCAACTGTGTCCGTATTTAAGATTAGTAAAATAATTGTATCAAGTAGTTAAGCCTTTTTTTAAAATTAATAAATAAATAAAATAATTAAATCAACGTAAACAAGCTTTGAATACTTTAGAGATTTTCTGTAAACGACTCCTGGCAATCCGGCGAGCTTACCCCGGCGAAAACGAGTCGTTACAGTGGCGCCCGAGCAGGGACTCTGAGTTAAAGAAAACTAAATCAGCCCGTCAGACTTTGAAAAAGAAAAAGACTAAATCGCAAGGAAGCTCAGCTCGTGAGAGAATTTACCAGGGCAAAGAGAAAGCTACGTCTACGCAGTCACGCATAATACAGCCGAATAAGCGCCGGCTTATAATACACACACAGATTGTCTTCATCGTCACCTAAGACTTTCACAGGATGGTGAAAACAAGCTGGGTGTACTTGTTACGCAAGGATGAGCTGGTGATCTTTGCTGATGAATTCGGTGTAGAGGCTACAGGTACCGTGGATGAAGTCCGTAAACGTCTTTCCGACTTCTTCACTGAAACAGAGCTGACTCAGGATCAGAAATACCAATTGCAGAAGCTACAATCCAAGTACGTTAAGAGCACATCCCCAAGGCCGGCTGTGTCCATAGTTACCCGCGAAACGCTGGAAGTGGACAGGCCAGAGGCATACACAGGTGCAACACTAACGGCAGAGAACTCAGGGGTACGGAGAACACTACATCATCGCTCCGTGTCACCTGCAACAATGAATCAACAGCACAACGGGATTGTACAGTACGCCGTTGTGATTGACCAGGTGAGGAAGTGGTCCCTTAACTTTGACGGAGGGCGTGACCCGCTAGCGTTTATAGAGCGAGTCGAGGAATTAGCAGATGTGTACGAAATAAACAAAGATTTCCTTCCGCGTACTATGCCTGAACTCTTGAGAGAACGAGCACTCATGTGGTTCAGAAACAACAATCGAGCGTGGCGGGATTGGCGTACATATAGGAGAGACTTTCTAAAATTCTTCTTGCCAGCACGATACATGGAGAAACTCGAAGACCAGATCCGCCAGCGTCACCAGAGACCCAGAGAAGGGTTCAAGCAGTTTGTAGTTGAATTGCAGAATCTAATGCGGCACTTGGACTATTCCGAAGAACAGAAACTGGAGCGTATTTTCCAGAACAGCCTGCCAGAATACCAGCTATATGTGCGCCGCAGAGATTTCACATCGCTAGCAGAGCTGATAGAAATGGCTGCAGACTTGGAGAGCATACGGAGAGAAGGCGAACAACTACCAGCGCCACCCATACAACGGCGAAGAGAGCAAGGTCCACCACGAGAGGTGAGAAACTGTCAGGTGACGGTAGAGAGCAGAGAGACACCCATAGAACCAAGAACAGCCTGCTGGCGTTGTGGCCAAAATGGTCATATAGCACGCATATGTCGCAACGCACAGATCCTGTTCTGTTGGGAGTGTGGTCAAAGGGATGTGAGGACTATAGAGTGCTGCAAACTAAGAGCACCAACCGATCGAGAGCTACCGACGACAGAAACACAGCATGCCACAAAGGAGAGACAGCAGACTTCCCCATTGGAAAACCTATTGCACTGTGACGGACAACGAATCTGCGCCACCGTTTCGATTGGCACAGAAACTGTCACAGCAACACTGGACACAGGGGCAACTCACAGTTTTGTGAGCAGAGAGCTAGCACGAAAGCTACGCTCTTCCACCAGCAAATTTGGAAAATCCAATACCAGAGCACGTATGGCAGACGGAAGTGCTAGGAGAGTCAGTGGGACATTGACGGCAACTGTAAGGCTTGGAGAGCAGACATGCGAGCAGGAGCTACTTATCATGCCTGATTCCATTAATGAGCTACTCCTTGGACTAGACTTCATGGCAAGCCTAGGAATGACAGTGAAGTGTGGTGAACAGGAGATCACATTGGGACCTCAAAACAATTGCGTGCAACCCCGAGATATTGCAATGTGCACGACAATTCGTGTTGAGAATGCCACACAAATCCATTCAACGACTTCCAAGAGGCACGCCAGCGACAAAAATGCTCAGATAAAGAGACACAACAGAGAATACACAGAGAAACATACGACAAACACAGGCACCTTATTCACATTCCAAAACATAGAAGAGCTACAAGGACCAAAAGGAGGTGATCTGCCACAGAACTTGGTAGCCGAAGTTTTGCAAATAGCCAAAGGGGCTCAGCAAAAACGGACACGAGGGCGAATACGATTTAGGCGAGACGCATACAGAGTGACCCTCAACCGTGACGCTGTCATCATTTTTCATCGTCGGTAAAGTAGGGAGGACATGTGAGGAGCAAATTTTAGGCGTAAATTTGCCCCTACATATTTAGTTTTGCCAACAGAAGCTAGGGGAATCTAGAGGAGATTATGGTTTTTAATCGATTCTCTGCTAGAAACCCACATTGACAAACGCAACAGAAGCTAGGGGAATCTAGAGGAGATTATGGTTTTTAATCGATTCTCTGCTAGAAACCCACATTGACAAACGCAACAGAAGCTAGGGGAATCTAGAGGAGATTATGGTTTTTAATCGATTCTCTGCTAGAAACCCACATTGACAGTCGCAACAGAAGCTAGGGGAATCTAGAGGAGATTATGGTTTTTAATCGATTCTCTGCTAGAAACCCACATTGACAAACGCAACAGAAGCTAGGGGAATCTAGAGGAGATTATGGTTTTTAATCGATTCTCTGCTAGAAACCCACATTGACAAACGCAACAGAAGCTAGGGGAATCTAGAGGAGATTATGGTTTTTAATCGATTCTCTGCTAGAAACCCACATTGACAAACGCAACAGAAGCTAGGGGAATCTAGAGGAGATTATGGTTTTTAATCGATTCTCTGCTAGAAACCCACATTGACAAACGCAACAGAAGCTAGGGGAATCTAGAGGAGATTATGGTTTTTAATCGATTCTCTGCTAGAAACCCACATTGACAAACGCAACAGAAGCTAGGGGAATCTAGAGGAGATTATGGTTTTTAATCGATTCTCTGCTAGAAACCCACATTGACAAACGCAACAGAAGCTAGGGGGACATATAGTTCAACTGTGTCCGTATTTAAGATTAGTAAAATAATTGTATCAAGTAGTTAAGCCTTTTTTTAAAATTAATAAATAAATAAAATAATTAAATCAACGTAAACAAGCTTTGAATACTTTAGAGATTTTCTGTAAACGACTCCTGGCAATCCGGCGAGCTTACCCCGGCGAAAACGAGTCGTTACAACACATACATAAAAAAACGTGTGCCGGAGTAAGTCGTAGTTGTAGCCGCTGTTTTGCTGTAAGCTGTGCTAAGTTTTATATTTTATTGCCTGCCTTCAGAGTGCGCCAATGATTGGCTTATCTGTATTTTACTCCCTCCTGCTTACGGTAGCGTGCCCCGCTTTCTTTCTGTCTGAGCGGTTCATCACTTGACATTCATTGCACTTTTAATGCAGTGCTGTTCACTTGTGCTTAAGTGCTTCCAGCACCAGCACAAAGCGCCGTGACACTGCCAAGCAACAACGCCTTAGGAGCAAGAGTGCCTCCTGTTCACTGCTCTGTACTCACCACATACTGCACACAGTATCACTGGTACTTTTCTTTTTCTTTTCCTTTTTTAATGAAAAGCGCATAATACGCTGTGAAGTGGTAAATACCAACACAGACATACACACCTACAAACACGCGCATAGTATAAGCACACACAGATTTTTGTGCTGAGCTGAGCTGTAAAAGCTTTAAAAAATAATTTTAATTTAATTGCTGCAAAGGTGCTGCCAAGCGTAAAATCCAGCACAGTGGGACAAAATGCAAATTACACTCACTCACACTCGCGCACCCAGCCAGCCAACCAGCCAACTAATTTTCACGAAGGTTTTTCCACACAATTTTATATGTCTTTGTAGTGTGTCAGACGGGTCCGTATCCCTGCCCTCACCGCATCTCTGTATTTTCGCACATGCCGCACATACCGCATACTACAGCAACAACAACACCGAAAGCAACGCATTGCACACTCTTTTGTATTAATTTCCGTTTGGCGTAAGCGAGTTTCTGGCGCGCCATTCCATGCATCCTTCTGCCAAATATCCTGCCACTTTTCGGTCTGTTTTTGTTGTTGGGGAAATTTGCGCTTTGCTACGCAGCTTAATTAACTCAAGAGTGTTGAAATGTATGCGTGGTGTATTTGTCAGTCAGTATGCATGGCTGTGTGCGTAATGTTTGGGTCACAGAAGGAGGCGCTAAGGAGTTGAAAACATTTGTGCCATAAAGAAAAAAACAAAAAGTCAGCAAGCAAAAACAAAAACGAGCACTAAGCGCTGAAATGCACGCAAGTGGCCAGAGTCGAAGTGGCTGTCACCGGCCTTAGCAAGGACAGCCAGAACTTAAATACTCGCATCCATGTTGCCACTTTGCCTGCTCTCCTTACAAAAAAGGGAAGCAGCGCGCACATCAACTGCTTTTATAAATTAGCGCGCACTTGTGTAGGCGAGTGTGTCGGGCTTGTGTGTGTGTGTGTTGGCTTCGTCCTCACCGTCTATTTGGTATTTATAAACTCTACGCTAACAGCAAAAGGGATGTATCTTTATATATACAAAGGAATAGCATGCAAAAAAGTGAAATTAATGTCACGTTTATGCGCGGCAACATGGTTTAATTTTAATTGGTATCATATTCGCAAAAATTTCGCTAATTAATTTCAAGGCATGAAATTTCAATACCGTGCCGACCTGGTATGCAATCAAACGGAGGCAGGAAACGACGACGCGAGCTTAAGTGACTAGACTAAGCGCTAAGACACATGCAGCAGCAACAACAGCAGCAACTTGACGATGAGAAAATGCAAAATGCGACTTAAAAGCAAATTGTAGCTGACAGCCGCAAGCTGAGTCAATTGCCGGCACTGCTTCTGCCCTTGTTGCTTTTGCCACTACAAAGGCTCACTTTTAAATTTCCTGCCATTTGCCTTGCTGCTCATCGTTCGTTCCTGTCGTTTACAATGTGCAGGCGTAGCTAGCTTTGCAGTCCTTTTTGGCTTTGCCATTTGAATCATATCGCTCGGCAACGCATAGCATCGTATCCTGTTGGACTGCGACTTACCATCCCTCACCCTATATGCACACTTTGGCTCTTTTAGCTACACAGAGAAGCATGTACAAGTATTTGTCTACTTGCCGCAGACTTTTATGCTGTTTGCAAGAATTTTGCCTGCGGGAATTTGCATTTTTCATTACGACTTCAACAGTTTAAATGTGGCGCCATATTAACGCCTCTCGCCTTAAAATACATCCGGAAACTCTTAGCACTTACAATCACACACACACACACACGCACGCAAAGAGAGAGAGTGACATAAACACACAAAAGCAGGCTTCAATGCGAATGCACTTTTGTCGGCTGGGGTTAAAGGCGGTAGCGCAGTATCATGCCCCATTTGGAAATGAAAGCAGGCCGACCACCAGTAGTGATATAGGTCGCGTTCGAGTCGCCAACCTCAACTCGTTAAATGTCCCTTATTGAAGAAATCTGCATGGAATTTAACAACAAAACTTAACAAACTAGCCGGCATTGTTTGGATAGTATCACTTAACAACTTGGAAATGGGCTGCTAAGTCAAAGTTTTTATGATTTGAGCATAGAATCAGATTTTGTTCATATAAAAACATAAACATTTGCAGAATATTTGTTGGCAGGGCTTTCATCTTTCCTCAAATCATGGACCGACTGACTTCAGTTTTTTTACCGACTGAGTAGCTCTTTTGGATTAAACTCGGATATCATTGAATTGTGTGATTTCAACGCATTTCGCCACATGTTCACGAAGACGAAATAGAACTGCTTACCATACTGGTGAGTACGTTTAGACGAGGGAAATCACATTGCGCAAAACTGTTTGTAACTTCATATTAAATTCCAACCGAGTATTGGCATCGCCAATATATCTATCGCTATCCAAGAGCATTCGGATCATTACATATGTACAAGTAGATATTTCAGAACTAATGTAAATCGAACTTTTGCCAGACTTAGTTTCTTTTTGTGCGACTTTAAAATATCTAACAATACGAGTAGTCATGTCAGCTGTTATTCTGAGCATTTTTATGCACTGGGAAAAATTTAGTAAAAGTAAGTTCCTGAAACGCCGATATAAATTCAGTTTATATTGAGTATTCAACCAGTAGACTTTGATAATGAGGTGGCAAGAGTGCTAGTAAGGCCGCGCTTGCCAAAACTGAGGTCGCGAGATTGAATCTCTCACAGATTAGATTTATTTCCACTTCCATTTCTGTTCCTTACAAATGGCATACACATGCATATATATTAATTCTGATCATTATAATAATCTAAGGAATGAAGAAATTGTGCGAGAAACGATGTCATTTCCTGGAACATTTTATATATATTTAATTATCAGAACAATTTCTTGGTCAGTAATAAAACCCTGTAACAAGAATAAAGCTATCAACTCGTATGTGGGAAAATGTATAAGAATATATCGGAACAATAGGGAAAATCAGTAACACGTTAGCGTGAAATCATCGCTAAGATTGCCTACTGGGATCAAACATTGTATTTGTGTGGAGTTGTGGGGCAGCTAAAAGCTAGTTTCCGGCGGAAGTGGTTGCACAGTGACTCTGAGCATGTAAATAAATTTTACGAAATGAAATGAATGTGATTGCCTTGTTGGCAAAAGCTGCGCTGCGCTTCGCTCAAGGAGTACAATCATCGTAGTCGTAGTATATTTGGCGTTGGCAATTTTGTGAAGCAACAAATGTCGGAAGCAGTTATTATTGCCGACAGTAAAAAGGATAAACCGTTTGCAGCTGTATTTGTGTGCTCTGAATGTAGTCCAGAAATTCTTGAAATAAATTTTAACAAAAGTAACAACACAGCAAAAAGGCAAAAATATTCAAAATGTGTGTTTGCAATATGCCAAGGAAATTTAAATTGACTGAATAGAGAGGAGTCGCAAGTGCGCTGTGGATTGGCAAATACAGTCGCACCTGTAACAGCGTTGTGTGACCCTGAGAAATTCTAATGCAATTTTATAACATTGTGAAATGATGGCATGATGATGATTGTGCGGATAATGTGCATGCAATGACCGCACTTCCGCTAGTCACCTCGCTCGCTTTCTGTACACTTTCGCTCCGCCTCGCTCTGCAACCAGGAAAACATCGATGTCCCATACCGTGCCAGGCTCCTACTTTGGCTTTAGTTTCTGCACACATCCTTCCTGACACTGTGGTCTCCTGCAGCTGCTCCGTCACTTACAATTGAAATGTTTCATAGTGCTCGTATTTGAACACCTCGCTTCGTAGGTGTTTGCATTTTAAATTGCCACAGTTGACCGCCACCATGCAGAAAGAGTGTGGGTTTCTGTTGTTTTTGCCTTGTATTTAAATTCGTTTCGTGTGCCACTGAAAATTGCAGGCAACTAGGATTTGAGTATTTCTCAACCCCAAATAAAACTTTATTTATATGAATGTGTTTGATATTTGCTTAAAAACTTTTATTTTTTCCCCCTTCCACACATTTATTCGTGTGGTTATTCGTTCGCTTGTTCGTTGGGACCTTCTTTAGTTTCATATGTTTTTTGTGCTTAGGTTTAGGGTTAAAATTTTTTATCTACGTAATAAAATTGTAAATTTTTATTTTATTTCACTGCGACTTGCACAAGACCCCTTTTTAAATATTTTAAATACATTCGAGCACTACATATTAATTGAAATTGTGTGAATAAGACAAGGGCTGGATTATACGAGGAGGTGTTGACATTCATGTATATGAATTGCATATCTAGGAAACTAGCACATAAGGAAATCGCCAATCAGGCTAATAATGTGATAAAATTATATATAATTATATAAAATCATTACATTGCTTACTTGCTCATTCGGTAGTTGGATCTCTTTTAGCCATACCATCTGTGGTCTCGTTTCCTTCTATCTTCTTGCATCGCAGTGCCCACTAAATGTGCAATCTCCAGTTAGTGGCCACCCCATCCATTGCTGACTTGCATTAAAAAACATTTATGTATAATACGCAGCCTGAAGTTATAGCTTTAATCGCAGTCTTGCTATCTATGTAGAAATTTATTGTGCAGTTCGTAGTTTCTGGTAACAAAGCGAGCTCTGCAGCTTCCCTTGCAGCAAACACTTCCACCTGGAAAAATACTGCAATATTCAGAGAGCCTGAATGGCTGTCTGATATCTAGTTCGGGGTATACCCATGCTCCAACACCGTCTACCCTTTTCGAGATATCTAGGAACAGGTTGAAGCTTTTGTAGTTAACATTCATGTCTCTGAGCCATCCCCCCTTTTCAATAGTTACTTTTATCTTTTTTCTCATGCAGAGAAAAGGAGTTACATAGTCTGTGTTGACTGATAGACTCCAAACAGAACTATGACCAAACGATTGGCTAGAGAATTTTTTGGTGGCCAAAAACCTTCCCGCAGATTTTGCTGCAATGCTTTCCCCAAAGAGGTCAAGAGGGGTCGATTGAGTGTAGTGCTGTGGGCTATCGCTTGTGTATTCCTTAATGCCTCCGTCACACATATTTGTTGTAACTCTTTGGACCCTTTGGAACAGGTTACCAGGTGGTGAGCATATTAGTCCGCTAGAACACTGGTTGTGTTTTTCAATCCATTTTACACGTGATCTTATATGTCTCTGTCCATTTCACTTTATCTTCGTCTTCTGATCCCTAGTAAGCAGACATCATTTCACTTCTAAATGTTCACAATCCTTAAATTATTGTGGGAAGTACATTATGCATTAGGTAACTAATGAGTAGGTATTTCAAACATGTGACAATTCTTTAAGAATTAAACAATTTAGATTCCAATCATCAGTCCAACACTAAAATAATTGTGGTCTGCTAGTTTTAAATTATTCAATTATATTGCATAATATGAGTTTTTGAAATTGATTGTATCTTTAAACGCACAATATATGAATTGCTCGCAGTACAACTGAATCCACACTCAAACATAACTGACTATAAGGAGACTAAGCAAGGATTTATCATGCATTACAGACGAGAACTTTCAGTAATTTGCAGGCTAAACACATAGTAAACGAGACAAGAAGTCTGAAATCGGTTCGACTGACTTCGAAATACCCTTTACCTTTCCATGTGCGTGCGAGTTCAACAACAGAGATGTTTTTATAAATCATCATTTGGAGAATATCTACGGTAATTTTCGACAGGGTTCCTTGAGTTGATTATAATAGTGGGAGGCGTGGTCTTTATCTGATCGGCCCCATTGTGAATGGCTTTGCACCGTCAATATACGTACTAATGTAGAATTTCGCCCCAAAATATTTTATAGATTGAAAGTTATACAAATATGTCATTAGTGGGCGTGGTTGCTAAAATAACCCGCCCATTTGTTTGTGGTGTTTAAAGTTCGTACCCGCAACCTTCGAGAGAAATTTCGTTGATGAATTTTCTATAGGAACTAGTAATGATTTTTGGATAATTGTTGGCGTGGCAGTGGTAAAGATAATATAAGTAGGCTAATTTTTATTTTAGACCCGATAGTTCATTATATCAAAAGTGGGCGTATCCTTTTTCCGAACAACCTCATTTCTTGCAGTTCGTTTTATAATGATGGTGAGACCAATCATCACCTATCGTTCTGTAGCCTGGTAAAATAGAGTCAGACGTAAGGCAGCGAAATATGTAAAGTACAACGCCTTGCCTGTCTTGTCAGCGCTGGAGCTATGCGCTCGTGTCCAAAGGCAGCAATGAAAGTTATACAAGATCTAACACCCTTACATCTAGTAATTCAAGACTCTGCTAGGAAATCTTATAGCAGAATACAAGAAATTATATCGAGAGAATCAAATTACACCCAAAATATATGGGGTAATAATTCAGCTCAAGAAAATGGTACACTAAAAACTCACAAGGATTTTATGCCAAGAAAATTCAACTTTGCATACAAATACAGAACAATGATGAGTTACAAAAAAGAATGGAATGGTCTAACTGAGACGTATAAAATAAGAGAAAATTCCCTCTTATAGTTTACTGACGGTTCTAAGACAATGGACGGAACTGGGGCAGGAGTATTTGGGTCTGGCACCAACTACTGGGAACCAATGGGTTCTTTCCCAAGCATTTTTCAATCGGAAATTCACGCTATTGAAAAATGTGCACAGATCAACATTGACAAGAAATATCGGGGGAAAAACATCGTGATACTGTCTGATAGTCAAGCAGCACTCAAGAGTCTGAGCTCACCCTTAGTGAGGTCTAAACTTGTGTGGAACTGTATTGGGAAGCTAAACTCCCTAGGCAGTATGAACAAGTTATCTGTAATGTGGGTACCAGGCCACATAGGAATAGAGGGAAATGAGAAGGCTGATAGCTTAGCTAGGAAGGCTGCGGCCTCTCAGTTCAACGGCCCTGAACCCTTCTGTGGACTATCATCCAATACAGTTGGAGGTCTGCTGAAGAAATGTACAGATGCAAAAAGAAGTCAAACCTGGAAAACTCTTCCGGGATTAAGACAGTCGAAAGGAGATTAAAATCCTAAAAGAGCCAAGGACTTAATAAATGTGCCTCGGAGTAAATTAAGAATCATCACAGGCATTTTAAGCGGACACTGTAGACTCAACTACCATTTGAACAAGTTGGGTATATCTTCAGATGCCATCTGTCGATTCTGTGGAGAAATTGACGAAACCTCACTGCACCTGATCACAGACTGCAGACCATTGGCGCACAAAAGGTGTTTGGAGGTGTTTTGGAGAATATATCTTAGATATGAGCAAGATGCCTCCACTTGATTCCTCTAAAATATATGAATTCCTGTCGGAAATCAACCTGACAGAAAAACTGTAGATGAGATCATTCTATCGAGACTATTTTTTTAATAAATAGGGACATCACAATCGATCTTTCAGGTCGCGGTGTATAACACGCTTGAATAAATCTAATAAAGCTAATCTAGTTTTATAATATTAGCTGTGTTTTTTTCAACGCGAGTGTGAATAAAACGCTGCCCGTCGCTTAAGATTCTCGTATTTGGCAGCACTGGGTTTGACAATTAAAATGCTTATACATTTGTAAACATGAATATTACAACTATTTTATTGAAGGACAACAGAACTCTGCGTCGACTGAAAGAGCAATTGGAAATAAAAGAATTGCTTGACATGGTGTATGCACAGAGTTCCAGTTCCAGCTCAAGCTCTGAAGGATCTGGCATAGACCAAGAAGAGCATACTAAATGCGATGAGTTTGTGGCAACTATACAATCATATGGTGATGCGGACTTCAGATCCCATATGAGGCTGCAGCGTACCGCTGTGGAATATTTAATATGTATGTATGAATGTTAAAGGTTTAAAATGAAATCTAATTTTTTTTGCATTTGCAGCAAAATATTCGCAGTCTGAATTTGTGCCGCAATCATCTGCTGGAAAGGGAATGATTGATCCTCGTAAAGCTGTGTTCCTATATATATGGTACATCAGCAACACCATTACATTTAGGCAATTGGGAAATTTGTTTGGAACTACCAAATCTCTACGCCGTGTTACTGCTTGTTTAATATCAATTAGCCATGAATTTGTAAAATGGCCAGAAGGAGCTGCTGCAGTGGAGGTGCGATGCAAATTTGAAAGGTACCTGGCATTATTGGGGCAATATATTGTACCCACATTTGCATCAAAGCTCCACATATATATAACAAAGAGTGTTATTTTGACAGGAAAAAATTACAGTTGTTGATGCAGATAAAAAATGCATCAACATTACTTGCGGTGAGCCAGGGTCTCTCCATGACAACACAGTTCTTCGGAGATCTGAACTGTATAGAAGTGTGGAGACGAACTATGAGCACTTGTTCCCAGACTCGGCTTTTTTGATGGGAGATTCAGCTTATTCTCCATCAAGTTGGTTAGTGCCGCCTTTTAAAAACCATGGACATTTGGCAAACCTCCAAAGAAGGTTTAACCATATACATTCTGCAACAAGAATGGTTTTAGAAAGTGCTTTCGGTTTGCTAAAAGGTCGGTTTCGAAGGCTGCTTAAGTTTACAGAACAGGTCTGTGTAACAAATCTTATAGTGCCTGTGTTTTACATAATATACTGAAACGTTATTGCATACTTTTAGGATCCCATATGGAGTTTGAGAATGAGTGCGCCTGTGTGTTTATAAGTCAAGACATGATCTATTCGAATAAAAGCTTCTTTCGTGGTATTGATAATGGTGTACAGAATATTCTCGTTCAAGGTGTATATAAGATTCGTGATGTATATAAGATTCTAGAATGATCCAGAAATTTCTACACTATTGTAGAAGTTTCTATCTCAACCATTCGAAAGCTATAAAATCAACCACACTATTCAAAGTCGAAGACATTTGAGCAGAGATCGTAACAGTGTGTCCATCGTGCATCGAAGCAGCAGTATTTCTAATTTTATAAAGTGATGAAATTAATTATTAAATAAAGTGATTAATGAATTGTTAAATAAAGTGCAAATTGTAACAAAGTAACCTTTAAGCCTAATATTAAGTGTGTAAATAGCAATAATTAAATAAAGTTAGTTATTTTAATTTAACCAGCGATTGTTTGATTACTACACGATCCAGTGGTACGAACCCGAGTATAGAGAGTTAGAGTAAATTGTCAGGAGGGCGATTTCGTAAAAATATGTATAATCATTGATGATTTGTTTCGCGACAGCCCTCAGATGGAACCATTCCTGAACATTCCAATGTAGAAGCTGATGGTACGAATGTGAATAGACGGGAATCACTCATAAATTATTTGCAACGACAAAATAAAATTTAGATTTAATCACTACAAATCAATGTATTTTAATGACAAATTTTATGTATGTATAATTTTCAGATATTTATTTTATTAAATTGTTTAGACATATGTTCAATAGTAAGTTATGCTTTGTTAGAAAACAAAATTAACCTATATTTGGCATTAAATAAATGTAAACGTTATTTAAAAAATGGTTTTCTTAATTTATTGAAAAATTTCTTGAATGAAAAAAAATATTTCACGATATCTTTTAGCAATAAGCAGGTACATATTCAGTCGGTTCAAATCAAGACTATTCATTTAAATAAAAAACAACAAATAAAATTTTCCACTAAATCTTATATAAATAAACAGGTACATTTTCCGTTACTTAAAATTAATAACATAAAATTTAAAAAATAAAAATATAATTAGTCGTCTTTTTGATTTTTTTTTTATATATTGTCCAGAAGAGCAACTTTCTTCTCTTCTAATAGGGACTCTCTCTCCCACTTCTCTTTTAGCAGTTGCTGCCAGTGTTGCCGTTTTCACTTCGATTGAAGTGTTTCACTTCATTTTTTTTAAGTCGAACACTTCCGCACTTCGGCTTTAGCAAAAACACTTCGATTTTCGAGGGAGTCAGGCTAATTCTATATAATTGAAATATATCAGTTTTTCTAAGTACTATTAGTACTTTTTTAATTTTGTTCAAATTATTATTTAAGTAAAGTAAGTTCTAAAGAGTAAATTTTCTATAACAAGGTAGGTTCTAAAGAATATATGTATTTTCATAAAAAGAGCACATTTTCTACAACAAGGTAGGTTTTAAAGATTATTTTCATATTTGAACACTTCGAAAGACCTGAAAACACTTCACTTTTTCAGACATTTCACTTCGCATGAAAATTTAAGAACGGCAACACTGGTTGCTGCAACTGGTTGGAAGACTCTTTCCTCTGCGCTTCTCCTTTCTCCAAAGCTTCTTTGTTAGGAGAAGCTTTGAGTTTAAATAATTTTCTCGCAGAGATTTTCTCTTACGAGAAAGAGGTATCGGTGAATCAACGTCTGGAGTTCCGGAAGAAGTACTGGTGGATGGTTCTTCGTCAATTTCCGTTAACGCCACCTGTGGTTGTTGGCCAATATGTAATGTATGCTGATTCGCCACGATCGACTTGGTTCCGAAAATTTCATCCATCGGATCGGCATATGGTGCATTACATGCGGTTGCACCAGTGCGGTTCGAATTATCTTTTGCAGTCTTATATGCGCTGAGAAGAGTGCGCATTTTCCCCTCCAAACAGGTAGTTGTTGTGGTTGAGTCCTGAAAAAATAAAATATTAGTTTTACAAAATTCTTGAATTAAAAAAATTTTAGTGGTGAAAATCAAAATTGTTCAGAAATAATTCTGATCATGTCTGTTTATTTAAGTCTATACCTATCAAGCCCCTTCTTGTAGTTGAATCCTCTCTCATCCGCAATAACTTAGGATACATTTTTTACCTTTTTTAAAGGGTAAAGGGTATAAAGCTCATCGTATAATACAAACAAAATTCTATGTTCGCAAAAATAACGGTATTTTGTAACGACTCTAATCCAGGATAAACTCGTCGTGTCAAGGAGCTTATAGTAATTTAAATATTTCAATATTTTGAAATGGTATAAGTCGGTCGCGGTCAAGTGGTAAGCAATTTTCTCCGTCGTGGGTTTTGAACCCTGCCCAGGACAAGGACTCTTGAAGAATAATATTAAATTACATTACGCAATGATCACTTAAAATCCTTATGTTTAGCCCTAGTCAGTCAATGCGCTTTTGTGTTTTCCTATGCCCGTCTTTTTCACTTACTCAACGGAGGAAGAGCGTTTGTTTCTAACTACTTCGGAATTATGTAGAAATGTGTTTTTTTGTTACACGACTTTGCGGAGTTGGCCAACAGTTTTGTCCAAAGTGTATTCGACTTGCTGCTGTAGTTTTGTGGTACTGATTGTTTGTCGACTGTGCTGCTGTATTGTGACAATATTTTCGTTGTTGTAATTATCATCTGTGGGTTAATTCGTGTCCCCTTCTGTTCTCTGCTTTCAATATGTTAGCTACAGCTGGTACTACATGTTTTTTTTTGTTACATATATATAGTATATAATATTCAAATTTGTTATCAACTATTGATTCTAATTATCTCTTTCTCTTTTTCATTGCAGGTAAGCGGCTTTCTTGTATTTTATGGTTCTTTACATACGTTTTTGAATAATTGTATATACAGATCTTATATATCATCGCACATGTAAGGTGAACTTTAATTTCTATATTAAAATATATGCTTTAACTTCTTACATCATCCCTCCACTAAGAATGGAAATAGCATTAATTGAAGAGAAACTAATTTCTGCTCATGCAAATTGCCAATTGACTAACCACAGAATGAAGATAAACCAACAATATTTCAACCACAACCCACTTAAGAACGTGAGTGAATCCTTTAAGGATGCATGAACAAGCACACAAACACACTTCCTGAATCTTGCATAGTACGTGTATATGGGTATATTTGAGATGTGTTGATTGTGAATGCAATTAATCGCAACCGCAGCTTATTGGCCAGTTTATGCTCAATCGCAACAGCTTTCGTGTCCATGCGTATAGATTGGCTTCTTCGAATCAGGTTTCTAGTTTCATGAGGTCGAAAACTGCGTAATAGTAATTTTCCTCTTCATGGCTTTGGGAGAAAGGCGTGATAGCGAGAATTTAACCAAGCCTTGTAGGGGTGTTCTATTTAAATGGGAAACCTTATGTGATGGACTATCATTGACTAATGGTCAGACATATATAAAATATAAATATATAAACTATCTATATGTTTATTCTTTATGCTTTATCGATGTTCAATAGAAATATTTTTGAATCCACAACAATGCTGTGATCAGTGGGTGAACCAGATAATTATTACTGGGAACGAGAGGATAACAAGAATAATTCATACTTAGTCAGATTTGCCCTAATAAATCAAGGTGTCCGTGTGAGGACTGTTTTGAATATGAAAAGTTATGGATTACTAAGTTCGTTGATAGTCAACAGAATTTTCCAGAACCTGCTCGGCTTTAAAGCACTTTTGTTATTTATCTCTATTTAGAGTTGACAATATTTTAATAATTATGGGTGCAATAATACGAAATATTGTTGCCTTAGTTAAATTGCTTATCTATATAAAACGTTCATTTCATAGGACATTAACCCTAACCCAAATAACGCGATAAAGTCCCTAACCTAAGTTTCAATGTCTGCTCGCTAATAATAGCTTATTTTGAAATTTGTATAGGAATATATACAGAAAACTTGGAGAAGTCACTTAATTTAAAAATTTTAGAATTGTTCTCTTATTTCCTTCAGCAACTGAGTAGCTGTCAATTGCGATTCTCTGAGAGGTGTGCACTGAATTTCTAGAAATTATTATACTTATTACACACTGAAACTAAAAATTAAGAAATTATAACTCTAGTTAAGGAAGCTATTCTGCTATTCGCTTCAGCTTCTTCATATGATGCATAGTACTTAGTTAGTATTCAATAAATTAAGTGCTTATGAGTCACAATTAGTTATTTGTTCAAAATTTTTGGCGATGATATACTTCGTCAAAATTTTTTTACTACATTTCAAAATATAATTTTTTTTAAATCAGCTGTAAGGTGGTAGCGTATGCGGATGATGGTGCTATTAGTATCTCGGGAAAATACATATCAAAAGGGTTTTTCAAAAGAAACGCTACAAAAGTAAATCGATAGTGACAGCAAACGACGCCATATTTTTTCCCGCTCTTTTGACATTTCTCTTCAGTAAAGTTTGCCATTTCATCATGCAAAGATATACGAGCCAAAAACGAGTAGAAATTATTAAAATTTACTACCAAAATTCGGAGTCAGTCGCCTCAACTTTAAGAGCGCTACGTCTAATTTATGGTCGTCATAATTGTCCTAGCAGATCAACAATTGAGCGTCTAGTGGAAAAATTTGAATCCACAGGCACAGTACAAAATGTTCCCGTGCCAGTGAGACAAAGAAGTGCCCGTAGTGTCGAGAATATTGCTGCCGCTGAGGCTTCAGTTCAAGAAAGCCCAAATGTGTCTCTCACACGTCTTTCTCAAGCGGCATCTCTGTGACGTCGTTGTGGCGAATTTTGCGAAAAGATCTTGGCCTACATCCTTACAAGGTCAAATTGACGCAAGAACTGAAGCCGCTTGACCACCATAAGCGTCGTATGTTCGTGAATTGGGCTGAGCAACAACTTGAAAATGATTCGGATTTTCATCGGAAAATCATCTTCAGCGATGAGGCTCATTTCTGGCTGAATGGCTTCGTCAATAAGCAAAATATGCGTTATTGGTTAGACAGCAATCCACACGTACTCCATGAGTCATCATTGCATCCCGAAAAAATTACGGTTTGGTGCGGTTTATGGGCCGGCGGCGTCATTGGGCCGTACTTCTTCCGTGATGATCAAGACCGGCACATTACTGTGAATGCGAATCGCTACCGTTCAATGATAACCGAATATTTTTGGCCCCAATTGTATAATATGGACTTGGAGGACATGTGGTTCCAACAGGATGGCGCCACAAGCCACACAGCGAATGCCACAATCAATTTACTGCAAACCAAGTTTGGTGAACGTGTTATCTCACGAAATGGCCCATTCGATTGGCCGCCTCGGTCGTGCGATTTGACGCCGTTACATTATTTCCTGTGGGGCTACGTCAAGTCTATGGTCTATGCCAACAAGCCAGCGACGATTGATGAACTTCGTACGAATATCGAACGTGAAATTGCAGCAGTATCGGCCGATTTATGCTTGAAAACCGTTGAAAATTGGGTTCAGCGTCTGGACTTCTGCAAGCGTGCCAGTGGTGGCCATGCAAAAGAAATCGAGTTCCATACATAATGGCATCGAACGTACTTTCACAGGAATAAAGAATTTCATTGATATCTAAAACCGGTTTTGTTCATAGCTGGGGGCGGCGTCGGCCAAGAATTCCGTGTGCAGAGGCACACCTCAAGGTGGAGTTCTTTCACCCCTACTCTGGAATCTTGCGGTAAATCAGCTGACTGTTCGTCTGGAGAGGGTGTAAGGTGGTTGCGTATGCGGATGATGGTGCTATTAGTATCTCGGGAAAATACATATCTACTTTGAGGGACTTGATGCAACACATGTTGAACATTCTCTCTAAATGTACTACTGATTATGGGCTGGGGGTTAATCCGACCAAGATTAAGCTGGTGCTCTTCACTTGGAAGTATAAAATTCCTCAATTTATTGCTCCAAAACTAATGGGTGTTGATATTAAGCTTGTCGAGGAGGCTAAATATCTGGGCGTGATCCTAGATAGGAAGCTGAACTGGAAGGCTAATATAAGTGAACGCTGGATAGCCCTAAGAAAATCTACATACAACAGGCTGGTAACAAAGATACAAAGAACGGCAGATACAGAGTAATGTCATTAGAACGACTCCAACGGCAGCTTCGGACGCTATGTTCAATCTGTTGCCTGTTAAGCTTTTTGGCGAAAAAATGGCTTCAAACTCAGCTATAAGGCTGAAAGTTACGCATCAATAGTTGGCCAAGCGTCTATCTTAAGACATTTTGAGGGTATTCCTGACTCTTTCGACTGCATCACACCAATGGACGCCTTCAATGGTATGTGCAAGATCTCCATTCCCTCCAGGGATGAATGGAAGGATGGCATCCCCACTTATGTAGAAGGGGTTCACATCTACACAGATGGATCCAAACTACAGAGTAGGGTGGGAGGTGGTGTATTCTCAGAAGATTTGGACATTAACATGTCCTTTAGGATGCCAGACCACTGCAGTATTTTTCAGGCAGAGGTCGCGGCTATAGAGGCAGCACTGTCTTGGCTAAGGAAGAAGAAGATATCTGGACTTGATATTTGCATTCTGTCCGACAGCCAAGCTGCTTTGCGCTCCCTGGATTCGGCTATTATCACCTCAAAAGCCAGTCAAGAGTTGCCGCAAATCTTTAGACGAGATAGCTAAGCAGACCCGTCTGCATCTGTGCTGGGTTCCCGGTCACAGAGATATTCCAGGGAACTGCAAGGCGCCCGTGAGAGTACTACCATACCGATTGAACCGATAGGTCGAACTTCGGTATTCCTATTGCCACATGTAAGCTCTTAGTAAATACAATATCCTTAGGCACAGCGGGCAGGCGCTGGTCTGAATTTTCAGGATGTAAAATAGCTAGACAAACCTGGCCAGAGATAAATGTCATGCGCTCTAGGGACCTACTGGCTCTAAATAGACAAAGCATAGGTTCCGTGATTAGCGTCGTAACGGGCCACTGGACTTTAGACACACTCGGGTGTAGGCTGGGGATCGCCCTTAACGACTTCTGCAGGACTTGCATGGACGAGGAGGAGGAACAGTCCATTGCTCACCTGTTGTGCATGTGTCCAGCGCTGTTTAGAAGGAGGCGAACTTTCCTAAGCGACTACTTTCTGGACTACTTGGGAGATATCTAAAAAAAAAAGATTAGCTCCATCAACTGCTTCATTAAAAGCTCCAAATGGCTGGACCATTGAAAGGGATGGGACCTGTTGTCTCATGCGGTATCACAAAGGGTCAATGTTGGCCCAAGTGCGCCCTTTTCGGGTGGTCGCCTTACCTACCTACCTACCTATAATATAATTTTGATATTTTTGAGAAAGAGATAATTTTTTTGATATTATCTATTGTAGGGTTGGAAATACATTGTATATGAGCAGTGCTATGGAATGTATGGTTTATATATGTATTGAAAGAACAACAATCAGCCATGACATGGAAATTGTATCGTGGCTTCAAAATTGACATGTGCTAGAAATGTTGCAATTCATGAGATATAAATGGGTCAGTGGCGAACTCGTGTAAATTGAACCAAATCCATTGTAG
Organism: Clusia tigrina; assembly: GCA_920105625.2. Classification (NCBI taxonomy): domain Eukaryota; kingdom Metazoa; phylum Arthropoda; class Insecta; order Diptera; family Clusiidae; genus Clusia; species Clusia tigrina. The sequence continues at coordinate 170,390,483 of OV050032.1, forward strand.
AGAATGAATATCTATACTGATTTTTAAAAAGTGGTTTAAACGTAGTGTTGGAACATTTTGAACTTTATACCATGTTGAGCATTTCTGCCAAGTCTCAGATTTATACTGTTTTCTTCTTGAAAAATCCAACTATGCCATTAAGAATAGCTGTGTGTTCGTTCGTTCGACGGCATCCTCGCGTGAATAACAATTAGTGCCTTAGCGCCGTTTTAAAACCACTACCCCTCCTAAACGCTGGAGAAAGATGGGTTGATGGGTTGTTGTTTTGCAGCCGAGAAGTCGGATAGTCCCGCTAGAAAATAGTTTCGTATTTTTTGCGGCCGCCAGAGCTGGGTATTTGCATAGAAAATGTGTTATACTTTCACTCTCGTTCGAGTCTTTAAGACTTGTGCAATGGGTATTAATAGGTCCCTGCATGAGCACCTACTAGACAGTGACCTGTAAAGGCGCCGTGAGTCGGATGGTGTTTCTACGGTCCCTGTTTATAGAATCCCTTGACCTAGCTGTATTGTAGACTAGCCCCGGGATGTGTTGCACGTTGTAAGTGACCTCTATCTTCTGCCCACCAAGGAGAGATAGTGCAGGTAGATGCCCTCTTGATCGCACCTAGAGATACAGGTACTGGTTCCGCATAGGTTAGTTCGAGTGACGCCCCCCTACGCGCCAATTCATCAGCTTTCGCATTACCATCGATATTCCTATGGCCTGGAACCCAGGTGATTATGATGTCAGCATGAAGATCTATCGCCCTAAGTTCCTCGATACACTGTCTGACCAGCCTGGAGTTGATGGTATTTGTTTCTAGAGCCTTTATAGCAGCCTGGCTGTCCACAAAAATGGCAACCTTGCTTCTATGCCTCTCTCTAATGTGTTGAGTAATTTGGCGACACGCCTCCCTCATTGCGAACTGTCTCGCCTGAAAAACTGTGGAGTCGTCCGGTAGGCGTGTGCAGTAATTGATGGTAGCGTATGTTGAAAGTCAACCCAGCGCCAGATCTATTTAGGATCCGTCTATATAAATGGGTATATCGTATTCCTTTTAACATTTTCTCCTTGACCACTCTTCTCTGGAGGGAAATGTAACCGTGAAGTCCTTCTTAAAGCCTAGTTGCTGTATTATATAGTATGTTGTTATTTGCGTTAGTTCCCTCGCCATTGCATATAGCACCTTACCATGACCATACGATCGGTCAGGCTAGATTAGCTGTAGTGAAGACTGGAGCTATTCTGGGATATTTTGCTGAGCTAGTAAAATTTTTGGAAATTTTTCAATAAAAATTTTCCGTATAATACTCGGATAATGATCAATATTTTCAACATTGGACATCAAGAGAAGAGAGTGAATCAGAACATATTACAGATTTGCCCTTCTTGTTTTTTATTCGGTCAACCGCAGACAGGATGGCTATCAATTCTGCCGAGTATATCGTGCTATACGAGGATAGGTTAGATGCTACTAAGTTTCCAGTTTCGGTAGTCACGCTGAATCCGGTCATATTATTGGGTTGGGATTCGTCTACGTACAGATAAATGTAATCTATAAGTTTATTTTTTATGGGGGAAAAAAGCTTGTTGATTAATTAAATGGGGGTGTATAGGTTTTTTTGTATTTTCGGAGCTCAGTGTTAAATTTTTTTTTTTTTAGAGCAGCAATGAAAGTTTGCGAATCAAACTCGGTTTTATGAAGAGGAATGGGAGATTAAGTTTCTTGCTGTTGAGAACAGTTCTATAAACGGGCGAAAGGATTCTCTTAGGCGGATTCTTTATTTTATACATTGGAACAATTTTGAAAAGGGGGTATAGCTGTTCATGAGACCTTTAACTAGTTTGTTTGTCAGGAGGTCTCTTTTTGCTTCTATTGGCACAATATTAGCCTCGAAAAATATATTGTTGGTCGGAGTCGCTTTAAATACTCCTAATGCAATTCTGATCGCTGCATTAAAAATAGTGTTTAGTCTATTTAGAGCACTGTTAGCTGCAAAGCCATAAATGAAAAGAGCGAAATCAGTGGTTGATATCAAGAGCTCATTTATAAAGGTTAAAGCATTGCAATTGAATTTGAAGCTAGAAAGACCCTTGATTATATTAAGACGCTGTGAAAAGTTTTGTTGTAAAAGTGTAATGCGTGAATTCCAATTGTATCGTTTGTTGAAGGTAACTCCTAATATTCTTATTATTTGGATACAGTCGCATTGGTTGGAAGGGGAACATTATATTTTACGACAGATATGCCTGTGCTTGCAGTTTTGTAACGGGATCGAAGCATCTGAGTAGTTACACTAACCTTTTATGTTTTCTAATAAAGGATTTAAATCAATGCTTATATTTTTATCCTTTTTAAGTTTAATTTAAATACTAAAATCATCAGCGTAAGCGCAGAAAGGCACTTCTTTGTAAATGAAAATTGTGTCCCAAAGTTTATTATACGCCATTCAAAATAACATTACTTAAAGAGGGCATTCCATCACGAAGTGAAAGAGTATCAGAAACAACATTGACTATTCTGACTTTTATTTTCCTATGTTATAAAGTTTTTATTGCAGGTACATATCCGTGCTTCTATTCAAGCAATTGGTCTAATATACAATGAATTCCAATTTTGTCGAATGCTTTAGCAGAATCGAGTGATATAATAGACATATGTGTTCTTGCTGATAGGGACTCAGCAACATGATGGTCCAAATATAGTTGGGGAACCCTTACCGATTTTCCCCTTTTGAATCCAATATGGTTGTTCTGGATGAGATTTTTATTTCTAACAAACCACAATAAGCTATTTGGTATAATCTTATCAAATAGTTAAGACCATAGTTTGGGTTTAAAGAAATTGGTAGATGTGAACTAATTGCGGTTTTGTTCGATTTAGGTTTTAAAATACTTGTTATTATGGAAAATTTATAGGATTGAGGAATATATATTTTGAGTACACTATTGTAGAAGTTAAGCAGGGGAAGTTGAGACATAATGGAATACGCAATTCGGTCATATCCGGGTTTTTTACCTTTGAATTTATGCAGGGTAGAGATTAGCTCTAGTAAATTTTTGTCTTTTTCAATTTCCAATGCTTTGGTGTCGGAAGTTGGTGGGAAGGACATGTTTATAGGTATATGCTTTCTATCCTGAAATAAAAGCGGAAAGTTCCTATTACTAGATAAAATAGACTAATGAGAGCAGAATTTATCTGCTATCTCGTTGCGATCTGTAATGATAAAAGAGGCTGAGTTAAAATTCTTGAAGCAATGAATTCCATCATTTGTTGTATAACCACAAAATCGTTTGATGTTAGACCAAATTTTTTCTGTTGGAGTGCTGGGACTAATTTCAGAGGTGAATTCTTGCATTCTTTTGGAGTTCTTTTAGCTTACAGTTCCACCATGGGACATTGTGAATAAAATTGTTTGAGTTAGATTGAAGAATGGATGCATGTGTGGCTTGAAGGATGATTTTATTAATATTTGCGGCCTCTTTATTGATATTATCTGTCACCGAATGGTTGCAGTTGTTTATGTATGATTGTTGTTTAAATAATTCCCAGTTGGCTTTTTAGTAATGAATCGGCATTTCCGAGCTTAGGTGCTGGCTTGTTGAACATGGAATAGTGAAATGACTATGCGGAAATGGCCGGTGTAAGAGCATTTTGGGTACTGAAATGCATTCGGAAGCTGTCACTAAGAATAATTAAGTCAGATTGAGAGATTAAGTAGGCTAAAATTCTGCCTCTGCAATTAGTGTAGATACATCCCCGATTGGGGTCTTTACTATTGAATTCGCCCATAATCAGGCTAGAGGATGCCAAATGTCCAAGAACATTTTCCAAATTATTTGAGTTGAAGTGTTTGTTGGGAGGTATGTGTGCAGATATCACTGAGAATTGTTTTTGTGAATAAATGTTTGACTCCGATAGCATCCCAGTCATTATTGGATGATATTACTATGTGTTCAATAAAGTTATAGATGTGTATGGCAACCCTCCCAATGATTGGCATTGGAGGTGCTTAGGGTGTAGATGGAAAAATTGATTGGGATAGGGTTGGGTGAGTTGGGTTGGCTATATGTTTTTTTTATTTATTGAAACTTCTTAATTAGAATTAACAATAAGTATTTAAATCTTACATATCTACATTTTATATTTAATACTTTGCCAGTGCTAGGGTAATTAAATTGAATATACTATATATAATAGAATAAGCGATAACATATTAAAAATATGATAAATTCATTTTAAAAAGTTAAATCGTTTAAAACGAGATTAATTGGGTTCCTTGAGCAATTCCTTAGGTAGAATATTCGGATGGGAGTTTGTTTTTATTTTGTATGATCTTTTGAAATTAATTCTCCATAAACGGTTGCAATGTTTAGTTCCGTATGCAGTCTTTCATTTTTAAAATACCACGTCGCATTGGTTATTGTTCGTAGTATTTTTGATTCAAATTGTTGAATCAATATTATTTTGGCGAATCCCCACAGTTGAATGCCGTAGGTCCATATGGGTCTAATGACCACTTTATATAGAAGGATTTTATTTTCCATGCTCAACCTTCACCTGTTGTATAGAAGCCAAAAGAGTATACTGGCCTTGAGCCTTAATTGTAGTAGTTTGGCTGCGATATGCTTTCGCCAGGTGAGACGTCTATCCAAATGAATGATAAGATAGTTCACATCGCGTCCTTGTGGGATCATTACACAATTTAGAGATAAATGAGGGCATGTTTCGTGTCTTAAGGTAACATTATGTGAATACTTTTCGACTCGTTAAACCTTAATTCTCATTTTTAGTAACCATTCTTCTAAACGTCTGATGTGATCGTTTAATTTTTGTGAGGCAATTTTGGAATCTTTGTGAGAATATACAATTGCGGTATCATCTGCAAACATAGATGTAGTCAGCTGTTGGTAAATCACTTGCCCTGTGGTACTCCAACTAGGATTTTGTGGGAGTCTGTCATATGGGTTTTATGTGTGACTTTAAATTTCCGATCAAAGAGATAGGACTTTAAATGTTGCTATATTCGGGAAGCTGGTTCTGAAATTTATAGATGAGACCCTCAGGCCACACCTTATCGAACACTTGTGCAACATCAAGAAATGTCACAGATCAATATTTTATATACTCCAACGCGTCGCTAATTACTGCGGATATTCTGTGGATCTGTTCTATTGTACCATGCTTCTCTCGAAACCCAAATTGTTGTTGATGGATTACTTCTCTTTTTTCCAGCAGCGGTGTAATTTTATGGAGCAGTACTTTTTCAAAGACTTTAGATAGTGTTCACAGAAGGCTTATTAGTCTATATGATGATATTTGTGTTGGATCTTGGTTTATTGATCATTATAATGACTGACAATTTTCAAAATTTTGGGAAGCAATTAAATCTTAGGATATCATTTAATTTATGCATAATGTGAACAATTGCAATATTTGGTAGTTCTTTCTGTATTTTGTTTGTAATAAGGTCGTGACCTGGACCTTTTTTTGACTTGTTTCCTTCCGTACAATCCTAAATTTAAATTTTCGGGCGTCGTTTCACTTGACGTACATTCAGAGGTGTTAGGGTTACGTCCCTATGCTTGGGTTGGATATGTGTTTCCTCCTTCAATCCTTTCCTTATTATCAACAATAACTCATTATAATTATTAATATAACCACTAATATTATATTGCAATATCTAAGTTTCATATTAAGATTGAAGCTAAACGATTAGTTGGCTTAAAAAGAAGATCGATTGTGAAAGTTTGAGCTTTGACTGATGTGTAGGTATATACATGTAAGTCTAAATACAGGTAAATTGTATGTATGTAAATGTTTCTTGTGAAATGAGTAGTAATGAAAATAAATATAAATACATTGACGATAGATAATATTTATAAGAATTAAATGTAAATATTTTTGAAGTTAATAGTTATGTATATGAATATAAGTGAAAACAATTCCTATGAAATGTCACGACGATATTTCATAGGAAATTACAAAACGAATATTTGGGGCATTTCCTATGAAATTGTCAAGACGTCCTTTCATAGGAAATTAACAGATATAAGGTATAAAAAGGCAATATTTTGACACTGCTGCAGTAGTACTGTATTGGAAGTCGATGAAGGAGGATAAGTGAAGTATTGTTAAATCAATTAATTCTTTAATAAAAAAAAAACTTAAATAAAACATTGCTAAATCAATTAATTCGTTTAATGTAATATCAAAACTGGCGACGAGGATGGGATATAATCTTTAATGTAAGAACCAAAACTGTTAATACCAGTAAGTTTTTCGAGATCTTCTATTGTTTCATCGGTATCTTTTCCTCTTCGATTCGAAGATCTTTGTTTCTAGCGCTCACTCCCCAAAAATTTTGTTTTGGTAATAAGGAAATAAATATAATATTTTCCCTGACATGTTCCTGTGCGAGCTTGCTTCAAATAAACGCATTAATATTTCACATGATCGCATCATGTCACTAATATAATTGTAGGATAATTTTTATTTAATTATGCTAATGAATTATTTGCATATCTGCATTAAATTCACATACCTGCAAATGGCACTCATTGATAGTAGCCAGCAAGTGCTGATATGCTCAATGAGACAACATCGAGTGTGTATTCAGATGGATAATTTTTCAGAAGCAAACAGGATGAAAGCTTTATTTGAATTGTGTCTAGAAGTTTCGATACAAGTTGCTCTTGCTACCTCGCTATACTATACTAATACTATTTGTTATTAGTGATAAATATGTCTTATATGAATCAACAATGTTGCTATCCCATTTGCATTTATGGAGAAACTCTTCGTAAAAAAAAGATCATTCTAGGAAGGAAAACATGCTTATAGAAAGGGAACAGTAAAACAACGTCCGATTAGTAGCAAATTGAAATCAGGAATGATTAAACATGGAAAGTTGGACTTCCTGTAAACTCTTGTATTAAATGAAATTTTATCAACTTTTCTGTGAATTGCTGTACATTCAAACTTATTCAATTAAATCAAAATAATAAACCAAACAGCATACAAGCTTTGTCTGGTGCTTATGCATCCTGAGCACTCTATTAATAGAGCACCAACATTGAAATACCCACCACATCTGCTCGCCGAACGATTAAAGGACTTAATTTACTCGAAAAGAATTCACAAAAATGACAAGTGAAAATTGCAAACAGGCACATACAAATAAGAGAACTCTTAGAATTTAAGACTTAAATAAACGAAGCCGCCCTTTGTTGGGTGCAAGTGGTGCGTAGCAAAATATTCGCTGTGATCATGGTGCTTGGTATTTGTTGCTCGCAAGATAAATGCTGTTGTAGTCATGGCTATTACAGCTCTCAATCTGTTTGATGCAATTCATATTTATTTGCACTCAATTTACTTCGTTTTTTCGCTGGTTCCTACATGTGAGCGAATTAACCACAATGAATTGTTTTAAACTACCGCTTAACTTCTGTGTTTGCATGCGTATGACGTATATGTGCGGATGTGTTACAAGGAGTGGAAGCATGTGTGAGTGTGTACGCGAGTGTGTGTGTGTGTGTGTGTATGTTTGTAAACAATAAATAATGCTTAATAATTTTCCTATGATTTGATACAATTTACTCATGGCTTTTAACATTGTCAGAAACAGCAGCCAACTGGAGCAGTGCCAGCATCAGTGAAATATAAACAACAACAGCAGCAACAACAACCAATTCCGAAAGCATCAGTATCAACAACAACAAAAACAATTACAGCAACAACAGTTGTTGTTGCGCGAAAGCCTGTGAACGTGCTTCAATCGTAATCCTTTGAATTTCGCTGCAATAATTGCGTTTGTTTGTTTGTCTGTAAAGTGTTTCTCTCCATATCTCTGTTCGTGTTGAATTGTGGCAGTGGCTGTGTATGCTGCGTGTGGGCATATTAGCGCAGTGGGCACCACTACCACGCATATACCATCCTACCTTCCTTCCTTCCAACTGTATTGCACTTATTCAGTCTTTCACTCGTTGTTGTTATTATAATTGGTGGTGTTGTTGTTGTTTGTGGCTGCTGCGGGCTCTTTCTTCTGTTGACGTCACTACTCAAAACCATTTTCGCTCTTTTCAATACAACCCAACGCAACGCTCCCGAACCAAAACAACCAAATAAGAATCGCTTTAGCTGGATTGGTTCGTGTTGATGACATCGTCTTCATCTTTGAAGTTGTTGCTGTTATGGTTACTGCTGCTGCTGCTGTTTACTTTATGATATCCTGATGCGTATAGCTGCTTTTTATTCTGCTCTAACAAACTACACACAATACTTGGTCGAGTTGAAGGCCGTAGGATAAAACGATTTTCAGGCTTAGGCTCCAATTTGTTGCAGTAGACAACCAACTTAACAACAAAACAGAAAACGACTCTGAAGTAAGTTCTGCAATAATAATAAACACCACACACACACAAAGTGTAGTCGCTTAAACAACTTAAGCAGTTGGGAGGATTTATTAACAGAAACTTTCAAAATCGCAACTTTTTATCCTTTTTTCTTTTTTTTTTTGTCCTTTCATCCAAGTTTACTTTCCTTATTTGAGTAAAAATCTGCAAAGCAAACATTATTTAAAGTACGTTTCAAGTATTGACGTTTCTGAAACAGACTCACCAACATGCTGAGACGGCACAGACGAGTATATTTGTGAGTTGCCTAAAAGCCATCCACACATACAAATGTAATTAAAGTATCAAAAATGCATTAATCCAACAATCATAACACCTCGGGGCATGTAAGTGTTATTGTGCTGCTATTCCTCTGGGTATAACAACTGCCTGATTTTTGCTGCTGCTGCTCCATGTAATTTTTGTTGTTTCTATAAATTTCTTTGTTGCTTTTGGGCAAGAGTTACAATAAAGACTGTTATAGAATTTCAAAACGTCCAACCACACCTCTCGACATTAATTGTTATCCTTCCTGTTCATCGCGTTATTCGATGTTGCTTAGAGAAATGGTAAATAAGCTATAAGGGCAAGTGTTGGAGCTCTGTGGGCTCCTACCAATCTAGCAAGCCTGTTAGACGTGTGGTAACTAACAATCCAGCTCTTATAGGCTACAGGCTTCCATCTATCTGTTCCTGAAATCGAGAACTCCTTCCATGCCTCTTAATGTTTCAAATATTCGCTGTACTTCAACTCTTGAGGAAGAAAATCAAAGATAGTAGAGACAGTAGTATTAGAACAACTCCGCAATATACCATCGCTCTAACTGAACTGATTATTATTTGAAATTTTAATATAAAAAACTTTAAATTAGAATTAAATCCTAACCATCGAGTTAAAATATATTAGCTGGCAGATTTGTGCTACAACGAGAGCAAAATCTTCATAGACACTATATTATACCGTGTACTCATAGTATTGTCAGATTTCTACTGACTAAAAGCTGCAGCTGATACTGTCATTACATACGGATGCTTCTTATTGTGTCAATTCGAACGATTTAGTTCTTAGAACGCGGCTTATCGGAAGGTTTGTCACTTCCAAAATTTAGATTATGGAATAATTGCAATGACAATGAACACGAATACGGAGCTTGCGAGCGGAGTTTGTTAATTCGTTTGCCACAGTGGCTATCCCTAAGTCTCTGTGGATATCACGGTTTCTAATATACGAGGGAGCATCCAGGATTGCTCTTATAAATGTATTTTGTAATGATAGTATAAACTGTATATTGCTGTATGGTACAACCCCAGGTTTACAACACCGTATCCACACAGGTTAGAGCACTTACTAAAGGCAGTTTGTTATAAATACACAGCTTGGAATCTTTTTCAAGTAGCCATCTTATTTCTCTAAGCTGATTTTCAAGTTCTTTGGGCGCCCGCTTCATTTGCATAAGGTATCTGGACCTGGTTAATGAATACCAGTAATTTGATTGTTGGCTTGTAAGTGAAGTTAATATGCGTTAGTTTGGTTTCGTTGAGAGCAATGCGCCAAATTTTTGTCCACTCGCAGATTTATGCAAAGCACTTTGTAGTTTCTCAGTTGCTGACTCGATCGCATTTTCCGTTGCCATAATAGACGTATCGTCCAGGAACGTATCTACAATGGTTCCTTCACTTTGAAGTATGTCCCGAGTGGAAGAACAAAATAACCCCAAGACTTCCTTGTGGAACTCCGGCGGCGATTTCACTAAATTCGGAGTATTCATTTCCGACATCCATTTCTATGATCTTATGTAGGTGCTACGAGAGAATCCCTCTTGGCTATTCTTCAAGACATCGTGCCGAATCCTGTCGAAGGCTTGAGATACGTCAAGAAAAGAGCTAGAACAATTCTGTTTTTCCTCTAAGGCTATTTGAATTTCATCGCTTATATTATGAACCTGGTCAATTGTGGAATGCTTCGTTCTGAACCTGAATTGGTGGTCAGGTATTAGACGATTTTTCTTAATGGCCCGTTGAATGAGTGCCTATAGGAGTTTTTCAAAAACCTTTGATATTTTTGGGAGTAGTAATATCGGTCTGTACGATATTTTGTCATTTTGAGATTTTCCCGGTTTCTGAACCTCTGCGACTTTCCATTGAGTTGGAAAGTGCAATAATGTTAGCGAAGCATTTACCAAATAGAGGAGTTTAATTAGCGCTTTTTATTTGTGCAATTCCTTGAGTATTTGTCCGGTTATTAGACCATTGACTGGCAAGGTTCGGTAAACGACACGCTTTTTATTACAAAATTTGTCAGATGCCGTTGGCGTACCGCTAGGATCGTCTATCAATGATTGTCCCTGAAATTACTTAAACGTTTCTTCTAAATCCTTTGCAAATAGATCGGCGTTTTCTTTGTCACCTTTTGCCCATTCCTATTGTCTTTTCAGATCAGTGGCATCTGGGATTTTTTTAATTCTTTTTATGGCTTTTCACAAAAAGTAATTTGCGCTTTTTTCAGCGGTTAACCCTTCAAAGTAAGCAGAATTCTCCCGATTTTTTATATCTGTGAGAGCTTTTTGAATAAGTGGCATATTGAGTGCTGGTTTGTTACCTATTTTTGTGTGCTATCCTTTTTCTGCTTGTGGCTTTTTTTTCTTCTTAAGCGCGTATTTTTGAGTGCGGTGCTTTGAACGGATTCAATAATGTCGAGTTCATTTTCTAGTTCGAATGCTGTTTTAAGCGACACATTTCAAATAATATTTTCTTCACACTATCATTTTTAAGGCCGTACCAGTTTGTTTTGTTGGTAGTTAATCTAGGTTCACTTTCTATTTTCATTAGTCGGTTTCTTATTATCAAAATTACCGGTGAGTTATCTGATGAGACAACAAAGTTTTCTTCAAATTTTGCGACATTTTTAAATACTCCTTTTGCTACAAAGAAGTCTATTAGATCAGGTGTTTTTGCCAATATGTCAGCGACAAGAAATTATTACCTGATTGCATGCCGCCTTGGTACAAAAATCTACCTTTCCCTGTAATGTGTTTTCAACCCTGCATTATATCTTGAAGAGATACAACCGTTGAATTGAGAGTTCTTTTTTGTGAGGTTTTGAGTGGAGTTTGCTCAATTTATCAATTACTAGTGTCGCCCAGTTTTCGAGATTCGACCATTTAAACAACATTTAGTTTCATTTCATTTATTTTTTAATTTAATACATTTTATTAAAATTAGTAAAATAGAAACTCTCTGAGCGAAGTTCGGTCGCCCGAACAAAAATTATAATTATTTTGGTACTTTTAATTATTGCACTGAGAATATATAATGTTATTACATTGTAAATTTATTATTATTATTATTATTATTATTATTTTATTTATTTTATATATTTATTAACTGAGTATATCCTATGTAAAATAAGATATAAACTTGATTTTTTGAAGCTATAGCTACTCGGCCTTAAGCTAACTAAATATTATTACTATTAAACTTTATTCTAATAAATTAATTATTACAATAAATACAATAAAAGAGTACTGGCTGCCAGGGCCTTCGGATCGATCTTAAGCTATTATTTTAAATTTTGTTTTTGAAATTTATACAACTTAAAAAAGAGTTTCTATTGATTTTATATTATCTAGAGTCACATTTTTTGAAAGATTTCTTGGGACTTCCGTATCAAATACATCCCTTCTAATGGCTCTGAAAGCTCTGCATTCGTTCAGTATATGAGTTATTGAAGCTCTGTGTCCGGTGCAATATTGACAATTAGGCGCTGGTTCTCGAAGCAGTAAGTGTTCGAGTGAAAATAAGGCGTGTCCCCACCGAAGTCGAACAAAAATTTTTATTTGCTGTAAAGCGCATATTCCTGGATAGGTGGGTTTGATTCCTTCTGGATTATACGATTTATAATTGTGAGTAGAATTGTTCACTCTTCCATTCTTTGTATATTTAAGGATTTGTCAATTAATTTACGCATATCTGTATTTTCTCGTGTAGGGAAGTACAATAGAGGATGCTTTACTGCTCTGACAGCGGTTGAATAAGCGAATTCATTGCTATCGTTCCCAACATGGCCTGGTATTCACATGATTTTTAATTTATTAGCGCATTTTATGCAAGTGCTCTTATATCTGAAGCAAGGATGCCCTCATTGCTTATTTTCGAATCGCCTCTATGGAAGATTTGCTATCAGAGCATATGAGAAATCTGCCTTTGTGCAAGCGAGCATAATCCGTAGCTATATTGCAAAAATTTGGGCTATGAAGATTGAAGAATGTTGTTGAATAAGACCAGTGGATATTACTATGACGGTATAGGATACTACCGCGAAGGTAGTTTATTCGGGTTGTTTTGAGCCATCAGTAAATAAAAGGGTTCCGCAAACGGTATGTTCCGCAAATAGTTGTCGGTAGGTTCCTGGATTTGTGGTAGATTTAGAGTACGAAATCAGATCTAGGACAAATAGATGAGTTTTGAGATGCCAAGGAGGGTCTCTTTTCTACTTGATTAGCTGAGGAGCTATGTCAGGCATAAGACATTTAGCTACCTCAATACAGCCGCGGATTACGGATTGTATAGTATACCTTTTGGTGTGTTTGAAGGCACACTGGACGTCTTTGAGGAGCTTTGCATTTTTGCCGTTAAATAATTTTGGCATAAGGTGAAAAGTTAATGCACGTACTTCTTCCATAATAGAAGCTAAACCAGCTTCGGCTAAGATATTTTTTGCCGGCGACGTGGGGAAGGCTTTTATGGCTCTTCGAACAGCTGCGTGGTAGGGTGGGTATAGCTGCTTTAAGCTGCTTTGGGCGCATCATTCAAAAATTGGGAGAGCGTAGGAGTTAGTTTGGAAAGTATTAGTGATCTTGTGACAATGATTATGACATTATATGAAGATAAAAATTTTACAATATTAAGCATTAATATTTTTTCTTAAATTTAAACATTAGGCCTTAAAATTAAATTTCTTGTCGAAGATGACGCCAAGAATTTTCAATTCATTAACTAGTTCAAGAGAAGTGTTGTTAAACTTTAAAATAAACATTTTACATTTTTTTTTTTATAAAACTGGATTATTTTACTTTTGTTTATAGAGAGATGACCACCAGATCGAGTACACCATTTATCAATATCATACAAAATTTTAGAAAAAGGACACCTAACATCGTTGTTAGAATTGTAATTAGCATCATCCGTGTATATAGAATATCTAATATTTTTATACTCGGCTACTATTTTACTGATTTGGTCAAAAGCTGCTATAAATAAAACAACAGACAAAGGAGATCCCTGTGGTATCCCATTATCGAGAGAATAAGTATTTAAAAGTTTTCGGTTAACTCTCACCCGAAACCTGCGATGGGTCAGGAAGGCCTTTACAAAAGCAAATATCTTTGGACCAACCTTCCAGGCCGATAGCTGTTGGAGACCAACTTGAACACCAGTGCGATCAAATGCTCTTTCAAAGTCAGTATCCAATACAGGCAAATGCCCTTTATTCGAAAGGGTATTTGACACGAAATACTCGAGATGGAGGAGAGCATTAATTGTGCCCTGCCTCTTTTTAAAAGCTACTTGGTGGGAGCTGATAAAATTGTTTGTTGCTGTATACCATAATAATGTTTTAGCAATTATTTTTTCCACGACCTTCCCGATTCAAGGCAAAAGGAATAAGAGGCTGTAGCTACTAATTTCAGAAATTGGTTTGTTAGGCTTAGGTATCGGTATTATTTCAGCTGTGCGCCAAGTTTGTGGGAGGATGCCGTGGTCTAAGATTTTATTGTATAAAACTAGTAATCGTTTTTTGGGAGACGCAGGTAGATTATTTAACATAGGGTAGGATATGTGATCTAAACCTGGAGTTTTTCCTTTTGCTGGCTATTGTGGAGTTTTGAGTTCCATAATGGAAATGTATGACTCAATTTTATTTGCAGTCGGTGATAGGAGGATGGGTTTATATTCCGTATGTAGGAAAAATCGTTTCTCCGAGATAAATTCATCAGAAAAGTTGGCGTCGCTAGAGAGTTCAGACCAATTATTAGCGAAGGTATTTGCCATTTCAAAAGAGGAAGTCATATGGGAATCTCCAGCAGTTAAGATACCGAGTGGGGTGGTTTTGCTGCCGCCAACAAGAACTCGAATGTCGGACCATATTTGTTTTTTACTGTATTTGGGAGAGTTTTGAGATGTAAATTTTTCAAGAGAGTTGGCTTGAGCTTCTCTAACAGCTCTTCTAAATATTGCATTTGCTTTTTTGTACAGATCTAAGTTAGTGTCGATTCTGTTGTTCTTATAATCACGCCAGCTAGAAATTCTTTTTTCTATTAATAATTTTAAATTACTATTCCACCATGGTACGGATTTTTTGAGAAAGAAACTTTTAGTTTGTGGAATTGATACATTGGCAGCAAACCGAATTGCTTTGGTAAATTTAGATGCTTCTTGGTTAATATTATAGGATGGGGAGAAACATTCAAATCTATGCGCGCAAACGCCGTGAAAAGCACTCCAATTTGCTAAATCAGTTTTGTATTTGTGCTTGGGAATGATTCTTTCAGGATTGAGGTTGGATATGATATCAATACAATTGGGGAAATCATCACTGTTATGGAGATTATCTAACGCTACTACATTTCGGTGTAAAGTATGCTGAGCATAAAGAAATGTCAATGTGGGTGAAGGTTTTGTGCGTTGAAAAATAAGTGGGGAACCCATCATTTAAAACGATGAGATCACGGGCTGGAATAAAATCTTCTAAGATTTGCCTCTATCTTTGACTTGAGGGGAGCCCCAGAGAGGACGCCAAGAATTAAAATCGCCGGATAAGATATGCTGTGATGAGGAATAACCTAGTAATGACTCTAAATCTTGAACTAAAAAGTTTTGTTGAGGGGGGATATAGGTATTTATTATTGTGAAAGTTAGTCCGTATTTGATTTCTAATGCTAACGATGCTAGTGGAGATTATACGTTAAGTAATTTATGCGGAATATGCTTCTTTATTAGAATACCGACTCCTTGTTTAGATGAGAGGTTTGTAGAAAGGTTGTGGAAATATCCAATATATTGTTTAGGGGTGATTATAGTATATTTTCCTTAAGGGAATAAAGTTTCTTGAACTGAAATGATATCGGGAGAAATATGTTTTATGATAATATGGAGTTTATCGTATGTTTATGTTCCATTGCAATATTTTAATAGTCATAATTAATGAAAGTAGGGTATAATTTAGTCAGATATTGCAGAGTCTTTATCTTGCATTTTTGGAAGCTTTGTATTGAAAATATTGGTAGGAGAGTTGTGGTGAAGGAAGAGAAGAGTGTGTATTATTCAGCGTGTAAGTGGGTTTCAAAGAAGAAAGAGTTTTCTGAGAGTTATCGATGATTGCTGCAATGGTCTTGTCACTGTGTTTAATAGGAGGGACAGTTTGAGAGGAATTCTTTGCGGCTGGCGTGTTGTTGGTATTTATTTGATTTTGTTCCGTTAATTTGTTTTCGTTGTTAGTTTGTGTTCTTGTTTCATTTATGTAGTTTTGATTGTTGATTTTAGGTTTTTGTGTTTCTTTGGTTGAGTGTGAGTGTGAATAGTTATTTGGTGAGGGGTCGGGATTGTGCTGTGTTTTGTAACTGTTTTGCTTCACGCATTCTGCACTTCTTTTTAATATTGATTTTCAATACTTCTTTTTGTTGCTGGAATTTAGTGCATTTTTTTGGTCACGCCGGGTGGTTTTCAAGACAGTTTGCACAGAGAGCAGCCAGTATTGTTGTGAGGGGGAAGATTACAGTTAACGCAAGAAGGTGCTTTTCTGCAAAATTTAGCTGTGTGTCCTAGTATTTGGCAAAATTTGCATCGCATTGGATTGGGGATGTATTCCTGATCCCTCGGAGAGTAGTTGGAAGATGGTAGCGATTGAAAGTCAACAAAACTACACCACTTGGATGTGGTTTACCGTCAATTAGTTTATTAAATTTATACACCGATATTACACCTAGGGATTATAATTTATTCACTATTTCATATTCTGCAACTTGGTTAAGGCATGGAGCATACACTGTACTGTTAGTGCTATTTAACGAAACTTCGAAGAAGCATTTAATAGGACATATTGCATAGAGTTCTTTAGTGGCAATAAACGTCTTTGCAACTTCTACACTTTTCACTAAAAGAAGCAAATTACCATCGCGAGGTTCCGAGATAGTTAAAATTTCTTTACTGATTAATTTCAATATGTACAACAAAAGATACATTTTTTAGTGAATTACTATCTATAGTGGAGGCGACAACAACAAACTTATGGTGGTTTAAACGTGATTCAGGTAGCTCTGGGAAGTCGTCAAGTAGTGGTGTCTGATGATGTATGACTGTCTGCTAATGCGGCGAACCGGTTGTCACCCAAGCGGGGGTGCTGAGGGGGCATTCTGATTATGCTGATTGTATTCGCGCGACTGAAAATTTATATTCAAGGAATGAAGAGAAGAGTAAATTAAAGAGAAAGTAGTAACGGTATTTTATTTGAGTAAGGAACTGCGAGTACAGGTCTTAACAAAAACGATGTGATCGCAACCAGTGATAGTCGAAGACTGTGTAATAATTTTAAGTATACGTTTAACTCGTGTTATTCCAATCAACATCTAACAATCGATAGCATTATTATGCAATACCTTGATAGGCATACTTGTGCCATTAACCAAAGCTTCTTTTGCATTTAAATATCTTATCAAGAGAACGATGCAATTGTCTTTCAATGTCAATTTATGTGGTGGTAGACTACTGACATCGAAGGAATTACACATGGGAACACCGATTCTGCGGCATGGGATTTATTAGTCAATTTCAGGTAATTTTGGTCTGCTAAATAGAAAAATAATAATATTTTTGTTGAATTGACTCTACTTTTTGAAATTAAATTTTTAAAAAGAGGAGAATATTTTTTAAAACGATTATTTGAAAATTATCAAATAATTTCAAACGAACAAAATGCTGTAATTGATACAAAGAATAATATAATTAATCATAAAAAACAAAAACATATCAATAAGAGTTAAGAAAAACTCTTCGTATGGGATTTTCTGTGGGTTTTTCGGTCCGTACAGTCTCTTTGCAAGTTCCAGCAGTAGTCTGTCATCATATGGTGATCCCAACGGCCTTAATATCTTTCCTCCATAACCTTAACGTCCTGGTGGAACCATTCCCCTGGTTCTCCGTAATAATCATCCAGGTTGTCAGGGAATTTATTTCAATGACTGCAAATAATGCTATTTGGCAATCATTGTAGCTCATAATTTTTGGAAATTCTGGAGAATTTTGTCTACTATTTTGGAATATTCTTTAGGTATAAGGCTTGTCCATGCTTCCAATTCAACTTGTTTAATGTCGTTTTTGAAATTATCGTTTCTTATAGGAGTACGGATTTGTGACCCATTAAAAATTCCTGCTTTCAACTTTTCGATGATGAGACCTGGAAATGATTCACAAATATGTATTAAGTAATCGCCTATCCTATCTTAACCTTTAATAAACTATTTTATAAGTCCACAATAAACTATTTAATAGTTAGTGGCGGAGAATGATTTTTTCTCGATTCATCAACGGTTCATGAAGGATGTCAGCTTTTCCTACAGTCATGTTCATTCTCAACGGCCAGTATCTCCTGCTCCACTATTAATTTTTGTTGGCCCTATAAGAAATTACCCATTGTTAAATCTACACTGACCCCTGATGTTGATGAAACGGAAAGTTATCTAAAACAAGTTTAATATTTTGATATTCTTCCTTAAGAGTAGTTGAATGACCTATCGGGATCGAAGCTAATTTATTTCCTTTATGCAGTACCACACATTTCAAATATATTTTTGAGATATCTATGAAAAGTCGCCAGTATTTTGGTTGATATACTGGAAGGTTCACTCAATGTATGTGTATTTTTTTATAGAACGGCTTATCATGATAACGAGAGTCAATTCAAACAAAATAATTTATAGGCTGATTACTTCATAATCATATGTATCTAAATTAACTACAAAAACTTATGCCGCAGAAAAAAAATGTTGTTCCCCTGTGTTTTTGACTTCCGCATCATTATCGCAAATTATTTTGTCGTAGCCATTATAACTTTTTTCTTCCCCCGGCATTCGGTTGAGAACATCTCGGTTTATGACGAGTACCAAATGGAACAACTGGCAATATATGCTGAAAATCTCCATATAACAAAATTTGTCCGTCCCTCTGTCCGCCTGTGACCACTTTTTTTCGATCTTAATGAAATCTTGCAAAAGTATAGTCTGGACAAACTTACAGAACCAGATGGGCCGATCCAGACAAATACCACGCCTACCCATATAATGAACTTTTCTCACCTTTTTTAAAATTACTATGACTTCGGTCCAATTTGTGGAAGTTTGGCAGTTTGGCAGTTATAGAGATGTGGGTCCTACTAAACACAAAAAATGGGAGGTATATATCAGCTACCACGCCCACTATTAACAAATATTTATAACTTAAGATCTGGTGGAGATTTACGGACAAAATTTTACGAGAAGGAACATGTGGACATTAAAAAGCTATCTGCAACAAATGGGATTGATCAGGGAAAAGACACGCCCACTTTTGATATAAGGAACTTTCGGGTCTAAAATTTAAATTAGTCTATCTATGCTCGTATTGATGCCAGCTTGCAGTTTGCAGAAATATACATGGGGTCCATAATAGTGTTTGTGCAGAATATGGAGGTCATAATTCAACTGCCATGCCCACAATTAGCGAAAAAACATAACTGTGTTCCTATTAATAATTTATAAATGAAATTTCACAGGAATGTTGCGGGTACTAACATTAAACACCACACAAAAAATGGGCGTGTTATTTCTTTTCCAATATTGGCATATTATTATAACTTCCGACCATACAATATTTTTGGACCAAATTTTATATTGGTCGATATAATCAATTCCAGGTACCCTACCGAAAATTACCGTAGATATGATCCTAATTATGATTTATGAAGAAAACATCCCCATTGTTGCACTCGCACGCACAAGGAAAGGTAAAGGGTATTACGAAGTCAGTCCAACCCGACTTCAGACTTCTGTACTCGTTTTAATCTATTGTAGGCAGGGTAATGCGTTTTAGGCACTGCTTCAAGAACGCTCGGCCCATGCGGTAATAGTCCTCTGGGAATATTTGTTCTATTCTCTTCCACGACTGCGAAAGCAACTGCACCCTGGTTTTTTGACCCATAAGGGACAAATTGTTTGCCTTGAGTGGTGTAATAGGGTCTATAAAGAGCTGCTTGTAGACTGTAGAGTTTGGGCCTCCCTTACCATACCTTGTTAGTTTGTGAAGAAACGCTGCGCTCTTAAAGTTCATGGAAGGTGTTTGATCGATCGGCTTGGTGGCGTTGCGTTGAAACCCCGAAACTTCGTATAGCAGGATGCCTATTAGCAAGAATGAAACTACTTAAATCATCAAAAGCTATTGACAACAGAACTACAGAAAGTGATAAGCCTTGAGGGATACCACTGGAAAGTGGATAAGTAGATGATAATACATTGTTTACCTTGCAACGTTTTTTCCTATTACTTAAAATGGATTTAAGATAATTTAACTTTTTTGGGCCATATTCCATTCCTATTTTCCTATTACTTAAAATGGATTTAAGATAATTTAACTTTTTTGGGCCATATTCCATTCTTGGAGTTTTTTTTAAAACTTTGAGGACCAGTCTTATCGAATGCTTTTCGGAAATCCATGGAGAGTATAGATATTTTACATAAAGACATTTACTCACTCGATGACCTAGTGTTAGAAGTGTTTAAGACCCATAAAATACTTTTGGCTATAATTTTTGCAAGAAGCTTTCCTAAGCATGGATATAGCGAAATTTGACGATAGCTTTCCATATCGACTAAATCCTTGTTTCGCTTTCTTATGGGTATTATTCAAACCGTTTTGTAAATTTGGGAGATGATACCAGTATATATCTGATTATACAGAGATATAACTCTAGACTAAAAACTCCGAGGTAAATAACATATAATTTCGTATGTTATTTTGTCCTGACCTGTAGAAGTTCTAGAAATATATTTAAGGCAAGTTATTAATTAATTTAAATTTTTATCTGTTTCTAGCTGCTTTGCAAATTTGTTGTTAATGTGTGTAATGTTTATTTAGAGAGAGTCATATTTGTCCGTTAAAAATTGTGAAGAAAATTTGTGATCTTTATAGTTTTCGGAGAAAAGTTGCGCAAAATTATTTTATAATTGTAATGGGTCAGTTATAGGGTGTGGTTAAATTGATTTATTATTATAAAATTTTTACTATATGTACCTGTTATTGTTTTAATTCCTCGCGAGATGTCTGATACTGAGGTACTTGGATTAAGGGTTTTTGTGAAGTTTTCAAAACTATCATTTTTGGAATTTGTTTCTCCTTGTAAAATAAATCGTGTTTTTTGCGATCATCTATCAAGTTGAGCGTGATCATCTTCCTTTTGTAAGTCCTCCAAGCTGATTGTTTTTCGTTTCTATATTTATTATTCTCTTGACCACCAAGGTACATTTCTAATGTTATTTTATTTAAATGTGTTTCATGGTATGGTCAGCGGACCCCTCCTAGCAATTTCCCATTGCGCGTCTTCGCCACTCCTGGTGGCGGAGGTCTTTCATAATGGCGGCGGTGGTGTCACACACCGCAGCCCATTTCTCCGGGCTCTCGAGCATATGCTGCACTGTGTTATCGGGCATCACGGGCTCTCCAGAGACTCCTTGTAGTGCCTCTCTAGCACTTTCATAACGTGGGCAATAGAAGAAGACGTGTTTGGGATCTTCTATCTCTGTGCCTCCACTGTTTGCACAGTTGGGGGATTCCTCCAAGTGGAATCTGTGCAAGTATGCCCGAAAACCTCCATGGCCTGTCAGTAATTGTGTGACGTAGTAATTTACCTCACCATGCGACCTGCTTACCCATTGTTGAATGTTGGGGATCAGCCTTCTTGTCCAGCGGCCATTTGTGGAAGCGTCCCACTGGGCTTGCCACTCTTGAAGGGTCCTCCGCTTTACATTTGCCAAAAGCTATTCTACATTTGTCGCGAATGACCCTTTGGCGTGGTAGAGGTTTATCGCTTCTTTCGCTAGCAGGTTCACGGGAGTCATGCCGGCTATTACCAAGGTGGCATCTGTGGATACGGTGCGGTTTGCGCAGATCACTCGTAGTGCACTTCTCCTGCATGCTGCCTCAATGGTGCCGACGTAAGCCTTCACATCCGTATTTTCGGCCCATATTGGCGCCCCATAGAGAATAATGGATCTGACAACCCCGGCGATGAGTCGCCTCTTTCGCTGTCTAGGTCCTCTCACGTTGGGCATTATTCTACATTGGAGAGAACATGTGTGTGCTGCCTTATCTCCCACGCGCCGCAGTTGTTCTTTGAAGGTAAGCTGCGCGTCTATCCACACGCCTAGGTACTTGAGGTGTGGAATCGTGGCTATGGCACATCTACCAACTCTTATTTCCACTACCTCCAATACTCTGCGGCTCGAAACCAGGATTGCCTCGGTCTTATGTTCAGTCAAGCTAAGTCCAACGTTTGCAAGCCATCTTCCGACGGTAGCCACAGTTCGGTTGACCTCTGCTACTACTTCCTCCAAGTATTTAACTGTGATTACCAATGCTATGTCGTCCGCGTATCCGATGATTTTGACACCCTCAGGGACCTGTACGCGGAGGATGCCATCGTGCATAGCATTCCAGATTAACGGTCCAAACACCGATCCCTGGGGAACTCCTCCGATAATCTTGTGCGACTCCACACCTTTTTCGGACTGGTAGAGCAGGATCCTGTCGCTGAAGTAGCTGGCAATCATTCGCCTTAGGTAGATGGGTACCCCAAACTCTGCTAACGCTCTGGCTATGCTAGCTGAGTTGAAAGCGTCTTTGACATCTAGGGTGACCACAAGGCACCTCTTAGTTCCACCTCTTGGTTCCACCCCTCCGTCGTTTCCCCTGGATCGCTGTTTTGGCCGTTTGGTCAAGTTCGTTGATGTCGTCCACGGTGGATCTCGCCTTCCGGAAGCCATATTGCCGTTTTGAGAGCCCTCCAGATTTTGCAATGGCCTCATCAATCCTGTCACAGATTATCCGCTCCAGAATTTTTCCCGCCGTATCTAACATGCAGAGTGGGCGGTACGCTGAAGGGTCCTCTGTTGGTTTGTTGGCTTTCAGCGCCAGGACCAGTCGTTGCCTCTTTGGGAAAATGCCTTCTCTCAGGCAGGCGTCGTACATTTTCCTCAGTGGTTCTGGGATCAGTGCAGTGAGGGGGTTATGGTGTTGAGTGGAATGATTTTGTTTTGTGGTTTTAGTATTGGTTGTTATGTACTGGTTAATTGACTTTTGAGAGATGGAGAGAGTGAGAGTTCGTGACTGTGAGAAGCTGTGATAGAGAAAAGAGTGGATTTGTTATCATTCGGGTATTGTTGTTGGTACATTTTTCTAGCTTCACCAATACTGCACTTATTTTGTGTTTTGATTTTAAGTATTTATTTTTGAAACTGGTATTTGGCCAGGATGCGGGATGCTCGCCTAAATAGTTGTCGCACAAGACACGTGTACATGCAATCAATGTGTGGGGGGGACGATTGCAATTAAAGCAGGAGGGGTTATTCTTACCGTGTTTGGTCGTGTGACCCAGCTTTTGGAAATTTTTATATCTCATAGGATTTGCGAAATATTCCCTGACTTTAAGTGAATACCATGCTACGTCGCGTGAGTTTGGGATCTGATAGAGATCAAAGGTAATTTGGCCAGTTGCTAATTTTTGCCGTCAACTACTTTTATAAACTTGTAAACCCTTTTTATACCTCGTACTTTTAAAAAAATTCAAAATCTCTTCATCACTAGTGGGAAGCAGATTTCGGTCAAAGATTGTCCCTTTTGATGAGTTAAGGGAGTAGTGGTAATTAACAGTCACTGGGCACAGTCCTCCAAAATGTTTTGTTTTGACAAACTTCTTCGCGATTTTTAAAGAATTTACAATTATTAGAAGACTTGATTTACGCTACATACTTACAGATTTAACGTTATTCTTGATGGAGTCAATTGCCTTTTGCTTTGCGAAAACACTGAAGAAAGTTAGGGGTTTATCACTGTCAGTTCATTTAACCACAACAAATTTTAGGGTTTTTTGTCTTGTTTGTTTTCTGTATTGAAAATGTTTGGGAAATGTTCTTTAATATTATTTTATATATTTAGATTTTCGCTCGTATGCAAAGTAGAAGCTCATACTTGATTAAAAACAACTGGCCTGGATTTGTTTGTTGCTTTACCTATTTGGGGATATTAAGGGCACTACGAATTTTAAAACCTTCGGCTTTAAGGTCCTTTATTATATCTTATCTTTAGTACACGGGTGTGGAGACCCCTTGCAATAACAAGTAGTGATCTTTCTGATTTATTTTCACAATATCTTTCTATTGTTTCATTTTTGTGATATTACTCGAAAGCCATCGAAATCATCGGCGTTTATTTTCCAAGGATTGTTCCAGAGTGACGTTACCTTAAATTTCGATGTCATCGTTCCTTTCCCAAGGTAATGAAACTTATTGTAATCCTTAATGCCAATGATATTTACTAATGTGAGTGCAACAAAATTCCTTGACATTTGAATTGCAAGATAAAACACTCTCAAATTAATTTCTGATACGAGTATTTCACGAATTCAAAAATATGGTTATATAGATATATTTAAGGGTGTCATACACTGAGACCTGAAAGATCTATTGTGATGAACCTATTTATTTGAAAGATGAGGATAGTCTCATCTATAAATCTTCTGTCAAGTTAATTTCCGACAGGAATTCATATATTTTGGAGGAATCAAGATGAGTGATCTTGCTCATATCTAAGATATATTCTCCAAAGCACCTGTGTCTTTTGTGTGTCAATTTGTCTGCAGTCTGTGATCAGGTGCAGTGAGGTTTCGTCACTTTCTCCACAGAATCGACAGATGGCATCTGAAGGTATACCCAACTTGTTCAAATGGTAGTTGAGTCTACAATGTCCACTTAAAATGCCTGTGATGATTCTTAATTTACTTCGAGGCATGTTTATTAAGTCCTTAGCTCTTTTAGGATTAAAATCTCCCAGAAGAGCTTTGGACTGTCTAGCTAAGCTATCAGCCTTCTCATTTCCCTCTACTCCTGTGTAGCCTGGTAACCACATTAGAGATAACTTGTTCATACTGCCTAGGGAGTTCAGCTTCCGAATACAATTCCACACAAGTTTAGACCTTTGTCTCGTAATTCAAGCATTTTAGACAATTATGGTAATCTAGCGATTGGTCGGTAATCATTGTCAGACTTTGGGGTAGAAATAATTTTTGTTAAATTCCAACAATTATGAATTTATGACATAATAGCCGTATGAAAAATATGAGTATTGGGTGAACGTAGCTTAGCAAGAACGACTTTGACAAAAACGAGATGTATTTCAACAGTACCCCAAATCGATTCGATGCTACATCGAGCACACACTCCAACACATCTGACTAATAACCATCACAAAAACTAAACATGCTCTCCGAGGATAAATAACTACAATAATTTATATAAGCATTCTTATCTTGTTTTAATTGGAAGCTTAACAAATTTCCTATTGAGAGTTTTATAGTATATATAAATATTGCCATACTTATGATACCAATGCCCCGCATATATCTCCATATATGTTTGCTATATACTGTGCTTCTAAAATTATTTTGAAAATGAAAGCATTTGGCGGCTTTCCTATATTATATTAGCTTTCTTACGTTTCTATAAGTTTCATAAAGAAGAGACAGCTCATATTGCCTCCATCGTTTATATGCCGCATCACGTGCATCAATTAATTCATCTTGAAATTATAAATCCTAGAGCAAACTGTTGCAAAGTTTGTCGGCAATATAGTTTTAACCGAAACTAAACCCAAGGCTGACAATTCAGTGGTCAACCTGCTCTTAATTAGAATATTGCTAATGAAGTCAAATTTGTTACAAAATTGGAACAAATCGATTTTGTACACAGAGAAATAACACTGAGGGTATAAGTTGTCGGCCTCATGCTGTTTGGTTCTGTTATTTGGAAATCAACTCCAAATATTCCCTCCGCTCCTATAGATTGCTGGTATGTTCCCTAATGGGATTGAGCTGCTATTACAGTACACAAAGCTACCTAATAGTAAGTATTTTTCCAAAGGAGCTCTATTTTTGCTAGACTCGTATTCACTAACTTAAGCTTAGTAGCATCTGCCTAAAATTTCCTTATCTCTCCATAAATGTTCCTAGTCATTCTCTTAGCTAGTAGGTTGCTATTTGAGTTACTCCATCTCTCTACCACTCGCTCCCTCTCTAACTAAACCTTCTGTCAGAGAATTTCTCTGTCTTCATTTGTATTTATGCAACGTCATCTTTGAGGCATACTTATTAATGTGGTGCATATTTATATTGAAAGTTTTGTGGAAACCGCTTAGTTAAGTTAACTTTTTGTGGGTTGATATGTCGACAGCAGCATCACTATCAGCTTTCACACGACTGATTCATGGCAAATCTAAATTTTGCGGTTAACTGTATTTGAATTTGATTTTGAGGTTCTGTGACCCATCCCATATCACCATTCTCATCAGCTGTCTACAATTATAAGTGATTCGCCTATATTTTGTATGGCAAATGAGTTCATGTGGCATTGTTGCTGTTGACACGTGTCAACTCTTTTATAGAGACGGCAAACAATAATAAAATAAATAAATACAAGAAAAAAGGAATTGCCCTAAATAAATTAACTATCGTAAAAATTATTCTATGTAATTGAACGTAATACCCAACTGCAGTAAATTTGGATGCTTGCACAGAACAGTAATATAATAAAAGCATACAATGGATATGCGGGCTGAAGCAGAGCTGCCAACACGCTTCATAATTATTTCGCCTTATTCTTCATATCATCATTAGGGCCGTTTACTACTCGCTTATCGTATCTAATGTTATACCGGAAAGCTTTGTTTTACCCAGTTTCACTTTAAAAGCTGAAAGTTACTCGTATTTAGCTTCAAGGGATTCTTGAAGACTGCTTGGATACTCTTCACCGAAGCACCTAGATGTAAGTACCAAGTTAATTGTTTCAATGTACTTTGTTCTGTGTAAATAACATTGCATCTCCTTTGGCCCCCAATGAATTAAAGGCACATACGTCAAGGGTGAAAAATTTCTCTTCTACCAGTAGTGTTCTTTTTCTAACGAAGGTCTATTGTACTAGCAAGGAACAAATTTCCAGGAAAATCATTGCGTTCTTCATAATATTATTGCAATGTCAATAAGATTTTTTAGAAAGCATCGTAATTAATTCTAATTGGGTCGTATTATATACGATAATAATGCATCTGAAAGCAGGCTGTAATTATTCCTATAATTGGAATGTTTGAACATTTTTTGTGTAGCTATGATATTTGATAATGGTAATTTTTCATTATAATACCAGATACTGAAAGGAATTTTATTCATAATTATCTATAACAAAATTTAAGAAGAACATATAATTTCGAATCTTTGAAAATAGACAGTTACACTGTAAGATTAATTAGTCGTATAAGCGAAAATTAGGTCAAACTAATGGTGGATTGTAATTTAATATAAGAATTTAAGAAGGTAAGAATTTATTTATTTGGTCTCTGCTTAATCCAATTTCCTCTGTCGGTGATCAATTGCCAAGTTTCTGTAACTATGTATCAAAGAAAGCGGTGATCTTTAGTGTAGC
Source organism: Clusia tigrina (assembly GCA_920105625.2). Classification (NCBI taxonomy): domain Eukaryota; kingdom Metazoa; phylum Arthropoda; class Insecta; order Diptera; family Clusiidae; genus Clusia; species Clusia tigrina. The sequence goes on from OV050032.1 coordinate 170,417,625, forward strand.
AGTTAAAGTATATGTATACAATACAGCAACCTTCCAATAACATTACTTCTGCCTACAAGTTTTGGTCAGAATTAGCTGAACATGTTTCGTGTTATTTAGTTGAAATCAGAATTGCATTCTCATTTATATAAAACTCTTTTGCTTTATAAGAATATAAAACATAAATATATGTTGCAGTGTATTATACATAAGTATTACGGGCAGGCGCATATGTACATATGTATAGACTGTCCATTATTTGAGTGTAAGCAAGTGAGCATTGGTGTGCCATTGGCATAACCTTGATTTAATAAGCAATGTATGATGAAGAGAAATGCTGTTACAATTTTGTGAAGCTTACATAGATATTATGATCAAGGATATGATCTTTCAAAGTAGCCCATTGCATCTGTATACTTTATTTTGACGCTGACTGTATGAAAAATGAAATAAACGCAGTCGATGAAAATCCAAAAGACAGCGTTATCGTGACTAAAAAATAAAAAAAACATAAAATTTTTCTTAAATTTAAAAAAGCGTACATAATTGATAGTAATTTTAAAAGCATAATTAACAGTAATAAAAAAATTTCAAACTGAAAGAAATCAAAAATTGATCGTGTTACAGTTGAAACTAATTCGTTTAATCGCTATATACTCGTACATATTTATAATCGCTATATATATTTTTATAAATTTTTTTTATTATCGTACACAGGGCTGTGCGCAGGATTTGCTCATGGGGGGTTTTTTTTTTAAAATCAAATTTCCTTTAAAAAGGAGAGGAGCTCAAAGAGATATATCAACAAGTGGATGCACATAATATATGTTATATCATATAATTGTATGATTGCATATACATACATTTTTATTCACGTACATATGTATTTACATTTTATTCTTTCAATAATTTGATGCGTCGGGGCACAGAAAAAAAATCGTTCAATACTGAATTTACATGAACGTCAATGTCCCGATGAATTTTTAGTGCAGCCAATCCGTTTAGTCGATTTTCGTTCATGGTAGAACGGAAGTAATTTTTCAACCGGCGCAATGTTGAAAAAGAGTGTTCATTCTTTGATGTCGTTACTGGTAACGCAGCCATTACAAGCAAGATTTGGCGAACAATAGGAAAAATATTTATATTACATATATCCAGAGCTTCGATAGAACTGTAGATGTTTTTATGCAAAATCCGTGTTCGCCAAAGCTTCACTTCATTGATCCGCACTTCAGAAGAATCATCATGCAAAAGCGTAGAGTATTTTTCAAATAATTGGTTGCAGGCTTCTTCATCTAGAGTTAAAGTTTTAAATGGAAAAAGACAAATAAAATTATATGGAATTCCTCGGTGCTTAAGAAAGCGGTCTCCGAGACGAGTGACGAATAAATCCAGGTATGGTATATAAGCTGAAATTCGATAATAATCTTCAATAGCCTTAGTCTTGATATTACATCGATGAGTTTGACGCGAAACTAGTCTCGGTTGCTTTACTGCAATGTTGTGTTCTTCGCAGATCTTGCTGACCTTTTTGAAAATCTTACTAAAATGTAGTTCTGCTTTGTCTCTTCTATCCATTAATTCTTTTTTGTAGCATCTGCCAACTTTATGGCTTCATCGAGATCATTATTTTCAGATTGAAGAACACGACTCAATGATAAAGCCAAGCTATGAATAGAATCAAGCACATGTAATGAAACCTGAAAATCTAAAGTTCTTATGACTGCTAGCAGCTGAAAAGCGGCGGAGGTTTTTTTCGGATCTAACCAGGTGCTCGAGATGTCTTCCAAGGCGTCCATAACTGCTGGTTGTAAGTGGAGATAAATTCCGATTGACTCGTGTCGTTCCACCCATTTCGTTGCACAGGACTGTTTTAATTTTGTCTTCTTATCATGACTAAGGTTTTCGTTTCTAGAAATTGCGTCTTGAAGTGTGAGCAGGTGTTTGGGATAATTGAAAAATTTGTGGACACACTGGATTGTGCCTAGTCAATTTCTTATATTAACAACTTTAGACGCGTCGCTAACGACCAAATTGAAACAGTGAGCTGCACAATGCGAATACATAGCTAGTTTGTATATTTCCTGAAAATAAGCTAGAGCCCCGTGAAATTCTCCATTCATAGCACTTGCACCGTCATAACATTGACCGATGATATATGCAGTCGATGCCCAAAGATTCCAGAAAATTTAAAATTACATCTGACAATCCTTTTCGCGATTGCTGATGTACATCGCGTTTTTTGGGGAATTCTCCAAGTGCTTCTTCAGCTCCGTATCAGTTAATGCTCGATATCTCAGAAGAGCTCGGAAATTTTCATCATTATGGGCGGGTTTATCTGGTAAGATTGTACCAGTATCATTCCTTCCGCGAAGTGCTAAATCTTGCCGACCACACAGAATCACTGTTTGAAATATGGGCTCCAAATGCTTCCTACTTTCATTCAAAAAATTTAGATTTTGTTTCCATAATTGGAAATCGATACATAGCTTAGCTTGCTTTTCAATGACAGCTCTATTTTCTGCTTTCATCATAGAAGTTTTGTGATATTCGAGTAACGAATGATTGGTGAAGGTTTCTACAGCTTTCTTCCAATTAGTGAAAGGTTTTATTACCAAGTTAAATTATAACCAAGTTAATTAGTTGAATTATGCCCACATTGAATTAGAAGGAATTGTGTTTACATATTTCACAACTTCCTATGAAATATGTTCCAGCAAACTCAATATAATTGCTTTTGCGTATTTAATATACATATATACACGTACATAACTCGGGCGACGACGTGGAGAGGAACGAAATCGAGTTCAGTGGGGGCTAAACAACTGATTAGATACGAACAATGGATCTACTGCGCATTACAGTTGTAGTTGAATTCAGGCATGCCAGAACACCTCACAGTATCGAATTACGCACCCCATGTTGCCATCGTCAGCGTCGGCGTCATCATCGCTGCCATGTAATAGTACCTAAAGATGCCTTAATATGAATCATAATGAAACATCTGCAGTCCAACGGGCCAATGAGGAAGAAACAAGCACTTTTTGAAATGGCAATCGTGCTTTCACATATCCAATGATAAAGCACTAATGATTCAAAATTTTCGTAATCAGGCAGTTCAAAAAATTTTAAAACTTGTTGCTAACACCGTTTATCATCATCATTACTTAAAATTATTTTAATCCATTGCTGGGTATACATTTCATGAATTTTTGATCTAAAAACATGCATTTTCATAAAATACTTTATTCTGCAGTAAACATTCTTTATAATCGCTTATATCCATTTTCGATAATACACATTTCTTCACACCTTTTGAATTCTTTACTTCATTACCGTCTAAAATAATAATACATTATATTTTCGAGTCATTATTTAAAAACACTTTTTGAATATAATTACAAACAAAAAGAAAAATTCATCACTTTAATTTGTGGACATTTATGTTTAAAATTTCTATTTAAAAAATATAATTTAAAATAAATTAAAAGATTGTAGTTTTTTCACTGTTTATTTATTTCATAGTGACCCCACGCAAAGGTTTCAACTCCACTTTCTCTTACAAATCTCTTATCATCTTAAAAACTTAACACTAGTCTAAAAATATGTTGTGTATATACTTGATGTAACTTAGATCTAAAAATGTGCATTGAAAATATAATTTTTTTTCTAACAAGCACTTTCTAAAATCATAAATAGTAAGTTTATTTGTAACAGATTGTTTTACAGCTTTGATTTTTTTAATTTCTTTTTCATCCTCATCAATTTTACAAGAATACATTTTTGCTCGCAAACCAATAAATTCCTTCATTATTTTCACCTTACATTCATCTTTAAACATACCTAACACTTTTTTTTTACCAATGGAAAATTTAAAAAAGTTTGTATTGGATATGCAGACATATCAAAATGTGAATAAATATCATCACGAATATCATCATAGAAATCATTTGTCTTAATATCATAAATATACGAGGGCGGATTGATATTGAAGCTACCTAGCGCTAGATGGCAGCACAAACACAAAAACTTTTTTTTTTTAGAAATTGCGATCTGTCAAACGTCAGCTGTTAAAATTTCACCCAAATTCATCGATTAGTTTATTTGTTGTAGTCGTTTGAAGTAAGCAACTTTTGTGTTTCTTGAAAAATGGAAAAAAGCGAATTTCGTGCAGTGATTAAACACTATTATTTGAAAGGGAAAACGGCAAAAGAGACAAAAGAAAAGCTCGATAAACATTACGGTGAGTCTGCTCCGTCAGATTACATGGTAAAATATTGGATTGCTGAATTTAAACGCGGCCGAACAAGCACTGCAACAATACCATCAACAGGAAGGCCAAAAGAGGTGGTTACTGAAGAAAATATCAAGAAAATCCTCGATATCGTTATGAATGATCGCCGAGTCAAGTTGCGTGAGATTGTTGAAATGGTAAACATATCATATGAAAAAGCTATCGGCAAGATGGGTGCTGCGTTTGCTCAGTGTCGAACAAAAACGAGTTCGACAGACCACTTCACAGCGGTGTATGGACATGATAAGGCGTAATCCTGTTGATTTTTGGCGTCGATTAATAACTGTTGATGAAACGTGGGTCCACCACTACACACCTGAAACCAAAAATCAATCGAAACAATGGGTGGAAGCTGGTGGAAGTGCTCCGAAGAAGGCGAAGGCAGTGAAATCGGCTGGCAAGGTTATGGCCACTGTATTTTGGGATGCACACGGGATATAGCTCATCGATTATCTTGAAAAAGGATCCACAATCACAGGAAAGTATTATCGTGCATTATTGGATCAATTGATTGATGCAATCAAGGAAAAACGACCACATTTAAAGAAGAAAGAAATGCTCTTTCTTCAAGACAACGCACCGGTTCACACAGCATTATATACGATGCTAAAATTACGTGAAATACACTTCGAATTGGTTAATCATCCACCTTATAGTCCAGATTTAGCTCCTAGTGACTTTTTCCTGTTTCCAAACTTGAAAAAATGGCTCGCAGGAAAAAGATTCATCTCAAACGAAGAAGTGATTACCGAAACTAACGCGTATTTGGAGTGGTTCCCGAAATCGTATTATTCAGATGGTATAAAAAAGTTGGAATATCGTCTTACTAAGTGTGTCGAAGTAAGAGGAGACTATGTTGAGAAATAAATAGTTATTGAAAAAAAAAACGTTTTTTTCCTACTTAGGTAGCTTCAATATCAATCCGCCCTCGTATGAATCACAGTATCCATGTAGTTTAGGTAGATATTATGTTGATAGTTAGGTTTCATGTAATCATAATGAAAATTATCCATTTTCCATTTTGATAACTCTAAAACCACAACACCAACATGAATTGGTTGATTGTAAACAGCGCTAACTTTATTCATTTGAATTGTCATCATGATGTCAGAAAAGTTGAGTGCACTATGATAATTAATCTTTGCTATGAGAGCTCTAGCTCCTAATCTTTTAACTCGACTTTCCTATTCACATACCAATTTAACGTATTTTCCCTTATCTATGTTTTCCATAGTTTTACCATAAACTGCATTAACTTAAAAAATGTTTAATAAAATAAGTTTCTGCTAACATTCTATGATGATTATTTAAATAAATGTATTTTTTTAACCAATCTGATTGATTAAATTCAAGAATTTTAAGAATTTTTCAAAACTAAGCCATTACTAAGACATTGTTGAAGATTTCTATAATGAATCTTTGAAGAGTTCTACAATGAAATCTTCCTCTATTATTGAAATCTGGTATTAACTTAACATGTTTCATATTTCCATTTTTCTTGTTTTCTAAATAAAATGGCAAATCATTATGATAGCCATGTAATGTTGAATTCTATTCTAAATAAACTTCTAGTATATAAACAACTGATGAATCATCTTTAGCTTTATTTAAATCAAAAGTTTTAACATCTTCAACCCCCTCAAATCCACCATATGGAAGATATTGTGACATACCATAACCATATAAATTGCTAACATCTAGATAAATTAGATAATTTGATTCTTTTTTAGGATCATAATCACTCACATATTAATGATTAGCAATGGAATGATGCTACATTGAACAATACCTTCTGTGGGGTAATGTTGATAAGTTAGGCTGGCAGGATTGCCATGTAGGATATGTTGATTGTTGGTCACGCAGGATCGGCATTCAGTTCATTTGCAGATTCTATGCAATGCATAGATGCAAAAGAGCACTATAAAATAGAAATGCCTAACACGAAGCGAAATACGCCCTCAGCAAAGATTTTGACCGGCAGAGTGTGCCGTTGGCCAAGCTATTGTTTGTGCTGTTCTAAGACTTTCCTGACTTAGAGCACGAGAGATAAAAAGAATAAACTAATGCGAGTAGCAGTTTCAGTTGTCTTCAGATTAACTCTGGTTTATTTGGTGGCTCGCTGGCCCTTTTATATTATTTAATTCTTATTGTTTTCTTATTCTAACTAACATAAAATATATCTATCTTATTTCTACTAGTTACAAATCATATTCCCGAAATTTGTCTCAAGTATCGGATTACCGATATTATTCATTGACGAATCATCGTCTTTGTTTATATTCATAATTTTGAGTACAAGTTCAGGGCTAAAGTCACTGCACTGTCCAATATGCATACGCTGCAATATAGGCAGCGTGTGTTATTGCACCACCAAAATGCTAGTCTAGCGTATTTGGGTATTGAGTGCAATTGCGTACGTTGCGCTATTGTCAGTTTGTTTGCATATGCGACTTGCTGCTGTGCTTATGACGATGTGTGGTCGTCAGTGTACACTTGTGTGGTACACTACACTTCTCTAATACCACTCTTAATGAATTAATAATTCTAAATTTATTAGAGTTATTTTCAACATTGCATCCCAAGATAAGCTAGGTCTAGGGTAATATTGATAAGAATCTAACTCATAAATATTTGAACATAACTTTCTAAAATTTTCAAAAACATCACATAGTAATAAGACATCTACTTTCAAATATAATAATAAATAGTCTAATAAGCTTTCACATTTGAATGCATTCCGTACTTTTTTCGCATGTTCATAGTCATCTACACTACACGAATTATTACTTAGATTATTGAAAAAAAACGAACGTCTTTTTCGCTGCCAGCGTCCATGCGAACACACCACGATTTTTAGTTGATTCTCCACGATTTTGAGTGGATTCACCTTGACTTTGAGTGGATTCACCTTTTTGTGATCTATGCCCTACTTCACTTTATTTTGACATTGGCAATCGTTACAATTTGAAAATTGTTTTGTCGCAACGAATAATTTGCTGCTTTTGCGTCTTTCCCTGTGTTCTCTGATTCAATGCTGTGTATCTTTATTAGTATGATGTATTAATCGTTGATGTTTTAAAAATTCACTTTAGATATAAAATTTTTGGTTACAAAATAAACATTGTAGACTATCACGAATATGTTTTCTTCTCACATGTCGTTTTAATGAATAAATATTTTGACAAATATCACGAACGAAATTCTTTTCGGTTTTAGAAAAAAATCACAAAAGGATATACATATGTATATTGTAGTTATGTATTTATGTACTTCAAACAAAAGCCGAAGATATACTAATTGTGTTTAAATACAAATTAAGAAGTGTAAATCTTCCATCATCAGCGCGCTTTTTGTAGAATTTTTCCATCACTAATTCTTATCTAAACAGGAAGTATATTCTGCACCACTTTTCGAAATGAATATTATTCATATTATTCATCACTTTTCATACATAAATTCCATGACCTATCTATGACGTCATAGTAGGTCTTACAGAAATTTTTTTAAGAACATGCCGGCGGCCAGCTTCAGCTCTATAACATTAAAATATTTCAATAATAACATAATACACACAATATATTTTCATTCATACATACATACATATATGTATATAATGTATGCAAGTTAGCAACATATGTGTTGCATGTCGTTGGCGCCATGCGCTAGCGCAGCGGTGCGAAATATGCTGCAACAGGGTCTGCTGCCATCCGCTGCGCAGGGGCACGATAGACGGTGCTGGTTCTCGGTACGCGAGAAAACACACGAAAAGAGCATTGGCACCATGCGCTTGCGCAGCAGTACAAAGCATTGTACAAAATACGCAGCACAGCCGCTACGCGTAGATACGGTAGACGGTGATGGTTCTCGGTGCCGGAGGAATTGGCGAGACATGTGTTGTATATCGGTGCCGCCAAGCCCAGCCGTGAAACGCTGTCGCGCAATGCCACCTCGAAGCGCAGTCACCATGCGATTGTCGGCGGTGAAAACGTATAAAAAGAACCCGAGGACGAGAGCTCGCATCTTTTAATTGACTAAAGCTGGAAGGAGAAGGACGATTATAATAATAAAATTAAAATTAAAATTAAATATTATTATAATTTCAGATAGATGCAGCAGATATATAACTTGCACAAAGAGTATTATTTCATATTAAATTCACATGCCGCTGTTACAATCACTTTTAGCACAAAAATGTTACAATTTGATAGCGGTTCCACGGCGATTCCATGCATGGCATTTTCTCTGTTTGCTAAAGAGCGATTTGAATAGTCCTGTTGTATATTGTCTTAGGTATGCAGACACAACTCATCCAAAAATTCTATGCTGTGGTTGACTGGTATCCTCTACTATTTCATCAGCTCTTATCATCAAACGTTCAGAGCACGACCCGCGTGAGCCCCTTCTGATCAATACTCAAGTTCATCTAACCCATCATAAATGTCATGCCAACAACATTTAGCTTACCTTAAAGCTATTGAGGGATTTGAGTCTATACTCAAGTCCATCAATCTCATGATAAATGCCATGACACAAGCCAAAAAAGCTTACCGTAAAGCTAGCCTATATATGACGTCATCACATAAAAGCTTTTACTTTGCACCGAGAACTATGACGTCACTCCATTGTACGAGCGAGAAGAACATAGATAAAAACAATAAGTGTGAAAGGGACAGGTTGGCATGAACCGCATTTTGTATGAAAAATGTGATACAGAACTGTCATATTTATACTACTTTAGTTTTAAGACATCTAGTGTTTTGCGTCTGAAAAGAGATGATATATATACATATATAAAATATACTTTTGTATTAAATCTTTAAAACCTGCCAGCTCTGACGATAATAGTCAGGAAAGCTTTTCAGTGGACGAATAAAATTAAAAGCAAAATGTACCTAGTGACAAAGATCTTCCATGCCCCAATGGCAGTATAAGAGAGTCCAATAATTTTAAGCCTCACTGAAACAAATCCAACACTCGAAGCTCTTAATTCAGAAATAGATAAAAATTGATAAAAATTGGCTGCAATGTCTAGAAGAGTATTTGTTTTAAGGATAAGCATTAGAAAAACAGACTTATCCGATGGATTCTAAAATATAACGACTGCGTTCTAAAAAATAACAACAAAGCGAGTAACTATGAATGTGTCATAATAAAGAACTCGAAACTGGTCAACAAAGAGTCATTCATAAAAATCTTACAGTAATCAGCAATGGGAGCATCTGAACCACCCTTTTTTTCTTTATAGCATTCCGTAAAAAGTTAATTGAAGTTGGCAACATTCTCGCGTGAAAATCAGCAAAAATTGATTCTGCTTTTTCAATGAGTGAAATTGAATTTGCGAATTGTACATCGTTGCAGAAGGTAAGGTATCCTTAAGATTCACTTGTTTTAACCGCAAAAAGCAAAGCCAACTCACACACGAGCAGCCATTCACGCAACCACACATATATGTGTATGCACAAATGCAACATCGTGTGTAATATCTCTAGGTGTGTGTTGTCAAAAACATGCATGGCAACAACGGGAACCACAAATAAGAACAACTACCTTGGTAGCCTGACGATAATACGCCAACAACTGGGATAATAGCAAAAATAACTGCACAAGAACAGCAACAAGAATAACGAAAATACGAAATATGCAGCAAATTGCATTCGAGAGACACAAAATAACATTCACCGCAAAGCTGAGATTATGAACATGGGGAAAAAAGTATGTCAGGATGTGTTTAGAACCGCCCAATAGGATACGCCAATAGGATTCAGTTTACAAAATTCACTGAATTTTTTGTGTAGGTTTTCCCAACTTGTTTGTACTGATATGGGTTTGTGCTCATACATACAGAATAGGAACTCTTATAATGAACTTTTTCGTTAGTGCACCTTCTGACAATTTCGGACGTCATTATATTATATTTGACATTAACAGTTTTGTTACTATACACATATATTTTACATCAATTTGGCTGGAGTCATTGTTCTTTGCTGTACCCAATAGAAAAAGCGGTAAAATATATACACAAACTCAGTGCCTACGATACGAATAGCATGTTTATGAAATGAGCTTGGTAAAGAAAAGTAGGATTCGTATTATTATGTTTATTAGTATTGGAGTCTTTGTTATTATTTCCATTTCATTATTTTTGAATCTCTAATTTGGAAAAATTGTTTGTATTACTTTCTGAACTATAATTTGAGAAAAATAAAGAATAAAAGGAAAAATTTCATGAAATTCCACTTAAGACGAATTAAACGGAAACGGAACGGGTTTCCCTGCAATCCATCGTTATCATTCATAAAATAAATCGACCACGATCCTTATTCGCCTGTTTTATAAACTATAATGCTCTTTAAAATCTGTTCCAGCGGCGAACATCGCTACGCAAATTATTTTCGATAATTGCATTTTTATTTCAAAATTTCACAATTCTCACTCTGTTCCGGCATTCTTCGATCCTAATTTGATGAAGTTCTTAATTAGTAGAAAATTTTTGCGTACTTGAAAATAAATTCATTAGCGAATCGGCCCGGATAATGTTAGATGGTGAGGTTTCCGATTGGGTGTGTTGAAATGCGTGTCCATATATGCACATATCTCAATAAGCACACCTTTGACTGTGTTAATAAAAGTCCAATCACGGCAACACTTTCTATCTCTCTCTATTATACTTTTGTTGTCTATCTCCCATTCTGATGGCATATACGAGTAAAGTCATAATCTCCTCTATTGGCAGTGGTTATGGTTGTTGTAGCCGTTATTATCTTTGTTGCAATACAGTTGCAGTTGGCATGCAACGCATAAGCTTATATCCCGTAGTTGGCAAGTAGGCGATCAAAAACAGCAGCCAGCACAGAAATCACAAAAACAGCTCAGATGAACAATGCAAGAACTCTACAATGCGTAGAGCTTGATTTGCTACACGCACTGCTGCCTATGATGATGTGTAGTTGCTTTTGTTCTGGTTGTTTACTGGAAGCTTATTAAATTGATGGTTTTTCCGATAAGCATTCTCGTCGCCTCTGCTGCACTCACTACGCCAGTTGTGAATTGGCGTATTAAATGGAAATTGCCGAGCATGACCAAAGGGGTATCTTAAGTCTCTTATCAATCTCTCCTCCTGTTACATCGGTTTTTAATTAACACTTCCAGCCGGATACGGACAAATGGAGGTTGTTATTCGACAAACCATTGGATTATATCTTGGAGGGCGAGATAAGCTCAGTTGATGCTGATTTCTAAAAATTTGTATGACAATTCAAATGAATGTGATCGATCCAAAGACCGCATCCTTCATGAACTCAATATATGTGAATAGAGCTTGTGGCTGCTCATACATAATATAACCTCAGCATTCCATGCTCAAATTGGTGTGTGAAGTTGCAGAATGTACAATAAGCAATAGTGTACCAGTGTGTCGACAATTTCTTCTAATTGCTTCCAATTATTTACTCAAATGATTTTTCAGGATAAGAGTATTTGCGCCCTTAAATAATTTTTTGAATTGAAAATCTCTATTAGAGAATTAATGACTTTATCCACACTCGAGTAGGGCACAAAGACCCTTCTGTAATGCTCTTCGGAAGATTCAACCGCACAATTTCCACCATATCTTTGGTTTTCAAACTTATTACACAATATTCCATTAATCGAGTATTAGTATGGCCTGATTTCTGCAAGACTTCCTTTTGTATTAAAGTTATGTTAGGTTTTGATCTCCGAAATATGTGCAAACGTTTTGAATAAAATGAATTTTTAATTCGGTGTAGTTGAGAGCCCACATTTAATAAATTTAAGCAATGTATATACTCGTATAGTGTAAAATGAAATGTAGTGTAAAAATATGTTGCAGTGGCCAATTCAACCGCTTTTCTGACTTAAACATCATTGAATATTCCCCTCATAACTGCAGAGCCATCATATTTTCAGCCTATACATTCTTTCCTGAAAATCCCCCATTCACACAATTTTCGGCACGAATCGATTGAAGAAGTTTGAAGTCGGGTTAGACCGACTTCGAAATACCATTTACCTTTCCAAATGCTTGCGAGTTAAACCATGGCAATGTGCGTTTTATTTAGATATCATCATTAGAAGCATAGATAGGTTAGCTTTAAGTGGGGTACCCAAAGTTCACTAAAGGGTGGAAGGGGTTTAGGCGTGTCCTTCATCTGATTGCCACCATATATTGTGTATGGCTTTGCAGCGTCAATATACGTATTCATATAACATATGGTCGAATAATTTGGCATAAGACCTAAGTTTTAAACATGTAGCAATAGAGGTCGTGGCTATCAAAATGTACCGCCCATTTTTTTGTGTTTTATACTAGCACTCTGAACCTTCGTGTGAAGTTTCGTTGATGAATCTTGCGTTGGCCCACTTAAATGAAAATTGGTTAATTGTGGGCGTGGCAGTAGTAATAATCTGCCATATATTGCATGCATGCTAGTACGGCCACAAATTTGTATTCATATATCATCATTAGAAGCATAGTTAGGGTAATTTTTGGTAGGGTCCCGATAGTTCATTATATTGAACGGAGGCGAGTTCTTCATCCGATCGATCCCATATCTCTTCTATAAGCATTCATATAAAACTTTGTGCAAAAATACTGCATGGATCGTAAGTTATAAAAATATGTCAATAGGGCTGCGAAAGTATCTCGCCCATTTTTTGTGTTATTTAATGCCAGTACCCGCCACCTTCCTGTGAAATTTCGTTGATTAAGCTTCTAAGGGAATCTCGCAACGATTTTTGATCAATTGTGTGCATGGCACATTGTGATCCCCATTTTTAACACTAGTATAGACACAATGTACACTCATGCAATTTTTTCATATATCAGCAATCCGACCAAAGCTAGGCTAATAATAATTTTATTCCCGAAAGTTCCTTATATAGAAAGTGAATTTGTCCTTTCTCTGGTGAACCCCATTTTCTGCGGTTGACTTTATAATATCCCCATTTACTTTCCATAAATTTCCATCCATAAATTTCTAATACATCTTAAGTTATGAATATTTGCTAATAGCGGGCATAGCAGTGAATATATACCGCCTATATATGTTGTACAGTGTTTAAAAGGAGCCACATCTACATTACTACCAAATTGCGTCACTATTCCATCATTTGGAGCGAAGTTTTGGTCATTTTGAAAAAGATGAAAAAGTTCCATGTATGGGAGGTAGGTGCGGCCTTTGCTTCTAATAGCAATCTGGTTCTGTAACTTGGTCCAGATTTTACTTTTGCAAAGTTCCATTAAGATATCTCTAACGGTATAGAAAAAAAGTGGCCACAGACGGACAGACGGACGGACAAAATTTAAAAGTGATTCTAAGCATATGTGCATTCTTATTTCCACACGGGCCACGCCTCCTTCTTGTAGTTGAAAACCCTCTCAACCGCACAAACTTAGCATACCCTTTTTACCTTTTTTATGGTAAAGGGTATACAAATGTCTTCATAGTTTAAATGTTAAGTTTTACGATTAGCGTAGATTGTATTTTGCAACTCACCACAACATAGTCTGAGAAATAGTGTTAGATGCATTTTCATTGGCTGAAAAATCAAACTTCAAAAGGTTTTTAAACATTAGTTAAATCATTTGTGCTCTCCTCCCAGCTCGAGGAAACATTTTCCAAATTTATTCTTATGAAATAAGCTCTTCGGAGAACAACAATTAACGTTGAATTCAAATGATAAACGTTACATTGAAGATATATCTAGAAATATCGACATTGTTATTTCGTTTTCCCTTATAAATTCAGTCATAATACGAGGTAAAGGGTTTTCCAATAAGAGGTGTTATTTTGGTATTCAAAGAAAAATGCCATTTTTTCCGATAAATGATCGGATGTTTATTTCATAATAAAGAGGAAGGTATGCCGTTAATAACGAAGAACAACATCAGCCAAATGGCCACCACGACCATGCTTACAGGACCATATCCTTTTCATGAAATTTTCCATAACCAAATCGCAAAGTGGCTGCCCAATTTCTGTATTGCGGTCCGACAAGGTGCTTCACGACGACCCAAAAATGCTTTAGTTTTGCGAACTGTGACTGCAAGATTTTCACCACTTTTATAGTGAATTTTAATAATTTTAGTGCGTTGTTGAAGCGTGTAGTAATGGCGTAGTTTCTACTTGTCAAATGTCAAAGAATAAAAGATTCAAAAGTGACAGCTACCGAAATACCGGGTGATTCAAAATAGGACCTCTTGTTGGAAAACCCTTTATAAAGGATAAGGTATATTGTTCGTACTAATTGAAATGCTCCACAAATGATGACAAAAATATCCGAAATTGTTAAAATGTGATACGATATTTAGTTGAAGGGAGTTGTGAATTGAAAGGGGTGAATAAAAGTGCTATAGAACTAAGTAAATCTTGTTAAATTGCTGTAACGAATTGCTTAACAGTGAATTTATGAAAATTAAAAATAAATGTATTAAATATAAAATATAAAACAAAAGATTTTGTGTTACTTCAAACAATCCAATGATTGAAATAAAAACTAAAAAAAAATTATTTGCATGACAATTGTTTTGCATAAACCAAATAATATTTGTGTATGAACCTCTGATCCTATGTCGTACTGCTCTCTTTTTTTGTGTTTCTTGCCCTTATGGTCTTAAGTAGTACGAAATTGTGATTCGACTATCCTGCTATGTATATGTAAGGGTATTTTTTCATGGTTTTATGCATATCTGAGAAATTCAAAGCATGATGAACCTTCCGCTCTTGGATTTGCTAACACTTTTGCTTAGCCGCTGTTTGTTGTTGTACGGGTATATATACACATTAACAGGACGATGTCAAATGCCACGCAGCCAGCTCTATTGCTCCTAAAATAACCAAGCAATATAGTTTGAAAATATAGCGATATGAATTGGTCACCAAAATCGTGCAATTAGGGGCATCCAGATTTATTGGTGTTGCTGATGATAAACCACAAATAATGCATTACTTGAAAGCTAACATTCGCGAAGCTTTGACCGAGATACTCGTCGAAATATACGAAAATAGTATGAAACAATCGAGTGCTGTCTAAACTTCTCTGGGGTCTGTTTCACCTATATTGTTTTCGATGAATAATGGTAAACTTAAAATATGTAATTACCAAAAAAAAAATGCAACTTGAGAAATCACCTCCTATAACAGTATATGAAATAAAAACAAATATTAGATCGAAAGCTTTGACTCTATCTTTGCTTTAACCCCTTTGTGTCAGCCAAGTATTTTTTACGTTAACATGGTTTCCAAGCCAGGATTAGATAGATAGATATATTTAAGGGTGTCATACACTGAGGCCTGAAAGATCTATTGTGATGCCCCTATTTATTTGAGATGAGGATAGTCTCAACTATAAATCTTCTGTCAGGTTAATTTTCGACAGGAATTCATATATTTTGGAGCAATCAAGATGAGGGATCTTGCTCATATCTAAGATATATTCTCCACAACACCTGTGTCTTTTGTGTGCCAATGGTCCGCAGTCTGTGATCAGGTGCAATGAGGTTTCGTCACTTTCTCCACAGAATCGACAGATGGCATCTGAAGATATACCCAACTTGTTCATATGGTAGTTGAGTCTACAATGTCCACTGAAAATGCCTGTGATGATTCTTAATTTACTGCGAGGCATATTTATTAACTCCTTAGCTCTTGTAGGATTAAAATCTCCCAGAAGAGCTTTGGACTGTCTTAATCCAGAGTTTTCCAGTTTGGACTTCGTTTTGCATCTGCACACTTCTTCAGCAGACCACCAATGGTATTGGATGATAGTTCACAGAAGGGTTCAGGGCCGTTGAGTGAGAGGTCTCAGCCTTCCTAGCTAAGCTATCAGCCTTCTCATTTCCCTAAACCAGGTTTAATGTACCTCGATTATTTAAATTTCCAGATCGCGATAAAGGTCGTTTTTGCAATTTCGCCAAGGCGCATTTACACTGAAAGTGGCGGATTTTACTTTTTATTTCGCTTTACCTTTCATTTAGTACTGTGGATATATGATATGTAGTATGACCAAATATTTACGTAGAATGTCCAAATGTCAATCTTGAATTATGTTTCTTCTTCTGATGTAGCATTATACTTAAGCAGGGAATGACAAACCACTGCCTAGCTTCGTTTTTGATATTAATAGTTAAAAAATTCTACAATTTTATGTTATATATTGACTGTTGATTTTTGTTGTCATTTCAATGTACAATCATATTTCTCCCTCCATCTTTCACCCTCCATCTGCTCCTGACATTCACACTCTCCAACCTTCAGTAGAATTTCAGTTTAGTTTTTCAATTCAATTCATCATCAAAGCGTCAAATTATTTATTTAAGCTTGGCAAACTTAATTAATTTGTGGCCCAAGCTACAGCACTTGCCCAATACACGAGAAATTATGCCCGCAAGGAAGCCAACAACAACAACAAATAATAATAATTATATATAAATTACTCAAGCATAACCTTGCCAGAGGGCCAAGAGGACATACACAGAGTAGAAGTGCAAGAACAACTACAGCAACAACCATAGAAATATCATTTTGGGCTTGTTTTCATTTTTGCTGTTATTGGTATTGGTGCTTGACGCCATATTTGTAGCTTTGGTATTTACGGCAAATGGCAAACGACATTTAAATCAATTAAACGAAAACTACGATCAAAGCCAAACAGATGTGAGAGCACACCAAACCTGTGACTGTCAGTGCGTACATATTTATGTGGGTGTGTGCGTACAAGTCTCACTAATAACCAGTATCAGCAACCTCAACAGCAACCAAGCAACTGGGGTAAATGAGGTATTGAAGCCAAACCTCGGCATGCACAGTATGTATAAATGCTGTCCCCAGAACGTTAACAACAAATTTGCAATAATTTAAGCATAAAGCTTGCACAAATGTAGGTGTTCGTATTTCGACGTTTGTATCATTTCTGCCTATGACACAACAAAGTGCCAGCGGACTTCATCACACAATGCACACACACACACACGCAAGTGCACACCGACTCCTTGCCAGAATGAACGAGTGGTACCTTTCAGAACGTCAAACGCAAATACTCATATGTGCGCTCATACCCAGTCAAACAAGCACACAAATATATACAGTCTCACCGATTAATATGCATTGCTCCAACTCTGCAATTTAACCAACTAAATTAACAAGGTGCTCCTTTAGGCTTTCGCTTCTGCCGCCTGAGAGCTTAACATTCAATAACCTTTAATTAAACTAAAAGGTTGGCTACTAGGGAACTAACACAGACGGCAGGGGATATTGGAAATATTTGCCCATATTAAGCATCATAAAAAATGCTCTTTGGCGTTAATAAATTGAAATGAAATGAATTTCAGCAAAGCTGGCGCTGTTCGGTTGGCCTAAAAGCATTTAACGTTAATAAAGTTAACCAAAGCATAATTTAGGGTACACACACACTGGGCGTACTATTCAAGGCAAACACGCACTTACACGCACCCACACACATACAAATACATACATATCCATATATATATATATATATATATATATATATATATATATATATATATATATATATATATATATATATATATATATATATATATATATATATATATATATATATATATATATATATATATATATATATATATATATATATATATATATATATATATATATAGACACAGATGGAAAAAAAGCCAAACAGGCAGACCAAAAACTGTTTTAATAAACACATGGCACGGGTCATTAAGTCCAAAATGAAACGTGATTTTGTTACATGAAACAAGTTCTCTTATTGTTGCTGTAGTTGTTTTTGTAGTTTTTGTTCTTGTTGTTGTCCTTGTTGTCATTGTTGATATTCTTGCGTTTGCAGCGGCCTCTTTGCTGGGCCCGCTTTCGTGTCTTTCTTTTTATTCACCTCCGGCCCCTAAAAGCAACCAATAAAAGGACAAACAGAGCTGTCTAGCACTGTTTCATGATACAGTACTCTTTCCACTAAAAATAAATATGAAATAAAAAAGCTTCTACTACAAACTTCAAGAAATGAACTCCAGTTGCACAGAATTCTAACATTATTTGTACCAACAATAGTCGTACCTCGGATGCGCCATTAAAAGTGGCTCAAATTTTAAATATACGAGTAGTTTCGAGACTAATAATTTTGTGTTTCTTTCGGAAGAAATGTACTAAAAATTGCTTTAAAATTGTGCAGAAATTTGTTTTTATTTGCAACCTATTCTCGATAGTTTTTTTTGTGCTTAATAACAAAATTTTATTTCATAAGATAATAAGTATTATTAATAATAATAATAATAATAATAATAATAATAGAATATGAGTAAATTATAATAAAGAGTAAGTAATATATAAAAAATATAAAAATAAAATTTGTACTGCAGTGTTTCTGGGTACGAACTGCAGTGTTTTACATTGCAGTTCGTACCCTGGGGATATGATATTGCGTTCCTTTTTTTGAACGCGAAGCAGTTGCTAGAATCCAAATAAGGCTGAACCCCACTGCCATATCCCGACGTTTTTATTAGTGGAGGTGGACGTTATATATTTGTAGTGAAAGCCTCAACTGAACCACAAAACCACAGCTCACTTTTTGGGACTTACTCTGTCCACCGAAGCTTTGATTTGGGGGTGATACTAAGATTTGTCACCTTGTTATAGTATGAAACCTGTCCACTGTTTAAGTATATCGGAAGGGATAGCACTAGATTTTTGTTTCTTTATGTTTTATCAAAATGAAGAGTTCTGCTACTGTTACAATTCATATTCCAAACTCGTTTAGTGGATCTTTTACTACATTGTTTGAGTAATATTCCATCTCCTTGTAGTTACTAGCTCTGGTGGGCCTTGTAAATCTTCATGTAATGCAAATACAGAAATCGTCCCAAAATGCTACCTTGAGTAAAGCGGGTATGCGCTTTGATATGATCGTGCTTGGCATTTATCTTGATACTTTACACTAAAATAGCATGCTATACCATGTCCATCGCCTCTGGAGTTCAGACATAAGGGCTAACCAAAATAGACGAGACGAGACGTAACGAGTAAGTTCAAGCATATGTGAATCAATGCTAATAGCCAAAATGGCCGTACGTAGTTGATCGAAACTGAACGAAACATTTAGACGTTACGATCGGTTCCGTAAGAACCGAACTGCAAACATCTGCTACTCATCACAGCGGCTACTTCGTTGACACGATTGTTATTTTATCAAAAAATTAAAATTAAAATGACGGAATTTTGCAACAATTTAATCGCCGCTGTGAGGGATGAGTTCGGAATTTATGTAAAAAGCCATCCATCGATGCGTTTGATAACGTCACATTTTGGGTTAAATGTCAAAATCGACGTAACGAGTGCAGACGTTCGTCCAATCGCTATCGTTACGTCTCGTCTATTTTGGTGCTACCTATAGTATCGAAGAAACTTTTCACTCCCCAACATTTCTATATGTGTTCTTCTGTGCACTTGGTCGACTGTCGATAACATTTTTAATGAATAACTTTGTGGAATCAATGCAAACGAGTCAAATTTAATTTAATACTTGTATATATTAATATATTACTCGGACATTATTAATTTAAATAAGAATCCTTTTTGAAAATTTTCCACAAAGTTGATTGCAACATATTTACTTTTCAACTATCATCTGAATAATTCAATGAAAAAGTTTCTGAACATACCGCTAAACCTACCGATTCTGTCTACAACTTTGGAAATTATTTTAATTTATTTTGGTCCCTAACAAAGGTGCTTCACTTAAAAAGTTCAAAATTTAAAAAGTTCTTGTACTGCAAATGGAGGTGTTGGTAACAGGAAGTGCTTTTAAAAAATATTGAAACATTATGCAACTCCAGTTCATTGGATTTGATTTTGTATATTTCGCTTTTATATTCTTATTATTATTATTATTATTATTATTATTATTATTATTATTATTATTATTATATCTTACACCATAATTAATTATGAGTGCAAGGTGTTGGAGGAATGAGTACTACCTGCAGAGGCTTTCAACTCGATAAGAAAAGGATTTTTTTAGAAAAAGAAGCATTTTGGAGACCAAGCCCGTGGCAGGATTTGAACCTGCGACCCTAGGGGTTTGCGTTTAGCATACTTACCACTAGACCACAGAGGGCGGCTATTCTTAATTTTATTGACTCGCTTTGAGATGCACACACCATATTGCAATGAATGCCAGTTTATTTCGGGTTACTTCACAGTTTGAAGCAGACTTTAATATACGAGTACTCGTACTCGTATATATTGAAATAATTGAAATTCCATCAACTCACACAGCTTAAATTAGGAGTATTACCTTCTTTTGTATTGGGATCTCGTACTGTGCTTAGGACACAGTCTCTCGTGTAAAGTTTATAAATTTTAGTTGACTATGCTGGCCCGGCCTGGCTGGTCCTAGCCCGGTTTGTGGTCCAAACCCTGTTTTAGATTAAGTGGTTCACAAAGGTTCATAAAAATGCAAACTTATACTGTGTAAATTTGGCTTTGGTCATCAACCAGTTTGTTAGGCACTCTCCCATATATACACTAATACAGTTGTACAAAAAGTGTGTGAGGAAGTGTGTATTATATGTATGTGTGTGTGTTTTTGGTGTGATGTGTTTTTGAATGGAGAGAGTGAAACATACTGTAATCCAATTAAAGGTAGCGTGGTTAGCTGTTAGCGCGTGCATTTATATGCTTGTATGAGGCCGTGAATGTGAATGTGTGCGTGTCTTTGCTATGCAGGTGCTTTTGTGTGTGCTGTTGCAAGGTTAAAAGCATTTTCAATACATGCCCTGATTTTTTTGTGTGATTTCTTTGCTTTCTTCCTTTTCTTTCACCCACACATTTTCACAATTCTTTATTTCCCATTTGTGTATGTATGCCAGTGTGTGTGCCGGTGTATTTCTGGAAAGGGACAAATCTAATTTTTGCGCAATTTGACGACACATTTACGTTTTTATTTGATTATATTGTCGCAGCGGTGATTGTGTGGATTTCCTTTGCTTTGCTTCGCTATGCGTTGCTTTGTGCTCCAAGTAAAGGAAAAGGTGTCGCTTAATGCTGCGTGGGAATTGCAGGATTAAAGCATGACATCGATTTTGATTCGTTTACGTAGTCACAATCGTTGTTGTGTTATTTGCGTTCGATTCGCGTACACCATAAAAACT
The DNA here is from genome assembly GCA_920105625.2 of Clusia tigrina. Classification (NCBI taxonomy): domain Eukaryota; kingdom Metazoa; phylum Arthropoda; class Insecta; order Diptera; family Clusiidae; genus Clusia; species Clusia tigrina. The sequence continues at coordinate 170,439,065 of OV050032.1, forward strand.
TTGATTACAATTTGAATTTAAAGATTACATTTTACACGCTGCAGATTTTGTGTCCACATATGAGTATCCAGCCACATCAAACTAACATTAAATGGGGACGAAAACGATTGTGAGAGTGGAGCAACCTCGACCACCATTGAAAATAACACTTGGAAGATCGGTGTATGAATGCCTCGCAGCAACACTAATCCGTCGAAGCGTTGGGCTACTGCCATTGAAAGTACGGAATTTTTAAAAGCGACCATATCTGGGCATAAGTAAAATTTGGGGCAATCCGTACTATGACCGCGCGGAACAGTTGATGAGGGCCATAAGATAAATCATTTAATTCCGTTCAAATGTTGCGGTTGTATGCAATTCAGAAGTCCGCATAACTGCAGTCATCTCTTGTATTATTCGAGTTTATTCATACTTTATAAATTCGCTGGTAGTCATTCGGACTTTAGGAAACAAACCTGATGTGCTCTTATAATAATCATTTGCAAACAAAATTCCAAGAGTATCTCCTCAATGAAAACTATTTACTGATCACACAAATTATTATTTTATGCAAATTGCATATTTCCCTACCTAGTATCTTTCTGCAGAGTGAATGAGACGTCAGTGCTTTGTTTTCCTTCACACATGCGCCAGTTGGATGACCACTCAATTAGTTGTATGTGATCACTAAGGTATGTGTCTCGATGCGACTCTCAGCTCTCAAGAGAGCATAACGTCAGAAAGTGTTGATCTAATCAGGCTATGTAGGTGAATTGAATACTAGATATCAGACTGTTCAAACAAATTTCCCTGTGGGGCACCTGCTTTACTGTCAGGTGAGGGGGTAATAAAAACCTTGTACTTGATTCTCAACTGTCTAAATGCAAAAAAAAAAAAATCAAATTATTTTGTTTTGTGTTTCAAGAAATATTTGACAAAGTTTAACCAAAGAATATCTAATAAACTATATATGGATATACTTTGGTTTAACCCTTTTGATAGTGAATTTCTGCTATACGAGGAGTTTGTCTATTAATATAAATGAGAGAGAAGATCAATCATTACTCTGAAGGAGGCAATATGACTAATGGCTCGAAATGATATTAGAGAGACGGAGATAACAATATCAAAGCATATCGAATTCTGGCTCCAATCTGAATTTAACGGAAATAATTTATACATGAAATATAATTTCTTAATTTTTATATTAATATCTGAAGCTTCTTCAATATGTTTTTTAATAAAATCATTTGTTATCAGGAGACTTTCTCCATTCAAAGTAACAAAAATTGAATCCAGACTGCTCACGTATTCCATCATGCTAGCTCTGGGCATTGATAAACCGCTAAAGTGATTCACTCATGAGAGCGATGGATCCTGATTGCTTTTAAATGACGTGCTAGGCATATCATCGCGTAGTCTGTGGCAAATATAGCCGACTAAATTTTCCAGCCCATCGTACTCTAAATCGTCGAGCTCACTCTTCGCAATGTCCTCTAATATAGTTATCTTCATGGGTCTCAATATAACACCTGTACAAATAGTGAAGAAATTATTTATATACATTGCGCTATTTTTAATTTACCAAATTTAAAATTTTTTTTTTAAATCTTCAAATTATTGCGCTAGAGTTGACTTAGCCCACTTAGCCCTACACTGATGGCAATACCATCGTCGTTTTCGAAAAAGTACGGTCCGATTACACCGTCGGCCCACAATCAACACCAAACAGTTTCTTTGGATGGCTGTGGATGCATTGCCAGTTGGTGGACGTCGTGTGGTATTGTCCCAAATCCGGAAATCCTTGTCCCTCATTTTTTCCTGAAATCGGGGTCTGTTTTCAACTGCTCCTGTTAGTTGAAGATTGGAAACGCCCAATTACAATCTCGGCAGTATTTAGCCCACCCAAACATACAATCAGGACAGAGGAGTATGAAAAGTACTTTACAACCCTGGGATGCAGGCTTTTAGCTGGAGGAGACTATAATTCAAAACATACATACTGGGGTTCCCGTCTCACTACTCCCAAAGGCCGACAACTCTTGGCGGCTATAACAAATCTAAATCTTCTCACAGCTTCCTCAGGCTTACTATCGTATTGGCCAACCGATACAAATAAAATTCCCGACCTAGTAGACTTTTGCATAATGAAAGGCATCTTGACTATGGATATAACATGCAGCTCATGTTATGATCTATCCTCTGACTATTCTCCAGTAAAGTTTACAATAATATATAATTTGGTTGAAACATCTTTTGTATGTCACCTTTACAAAATCAAAACTCATTGGAATTACTTGCGACTGTCAATATCTTCAACAATTTACCTGAAGCACTCGATTAAGTCTAGTGAAGATATCATGACAGCTATTGAACACTTCAATTATTGCCTCCAACAGGCTGGTTGGAAGTCAACACCCTCCTTGATCAAACGTCAATGCACGCATATCTCTCCTCTAGTGAAAGGAAAACTGGGAGAAAAACGCAGGGCAAGAAAAAATTGCCAACAGAGTAGACACCCAGGGGACAAGAAAAAATTAAATACACTCTCAAAAGATCTCAAGGAGCTCCTCAAAACAGAACACAACCCTCAACTTTAGGACTATCTCAGTAACCTTGATGCAGATGCCGCCACCGACTATTGTCTCTGGAAAGCAACAAAACAGTTAAAGCGGCTAACTCTGGCACAATCTGCCATCAGAATGGAAAACAAAAAACGGGCTAAAAGTTGTCTCGAAAATCATGCACATTTGCACGATATTTAAACAGAGTCTTTACCCCACACGAAATCGAACTATCTCCAATCACTGCAGAAAGAGTAAGAGAAACTTTTGGACACATCTACCAGATGGACCTGCCCATACAAAAATTTTCAAAAGGGCAAGTCAAGGAAGCGATCAAAAAGCTTAAAACCAAGAAAGCCCCCGAATACGATCTCATTAGTGGAGAAATATTAAAACAGTCTCCGGAAGAGGGATTCACTTTCCTGACTAATATACTCGTATACAACGCTGTTTTATTATCTGGTTTTGTTCCCCCTCAATGGTAAGTGGCTCAAGTAAAAATGATCCTTAAGCCTGGAAAAAGTCCACACAAAGTTGAGTCATAGCGCCCCATCAGCTTGCTGCCGATAGCCTCTAAAATTTTGGAAACTCTCTTCCTCAAAACATTATTGATAGAAGAACGAAAACTAATTCCTAAACACCAATTCGGCTTCAGGAAACAACACAGTACAATTGCACAGGTTCATAGACTTATAAATTGCATTTGCACTGCATTCGAGCAAACAAAAAATACTATACAGCGGCGTCTCTCGATATATCACAAGCTTCCGACCATGTCTGGCATGCAGAGACGGCGTAAGCCGTGGGCGACGTGGGTGAGTGTACAAGGCCTAGCGGTCCGAGGGGCCTCGTCTAAAATTGAAATTAGCCAACCTATAATCGTATTGATGCTATCGGAGTAAAAATTTACAGAAATATACATGGGGTCCATAATAGTGTGTGTGCAGAATATGGAGACTATAATACTACTGCCTCGCTCACAAATAAGCAAAAATCATTACTAGGTTCCTATTAAGGATTTATCAACGAAATTTCATAGGAAGGTTGCGGATACTAACTCTAACCACAACAAAAAAATGGGTGTATTATATCTATATCCACGCCCACTATTGACATATTACCATAACTGACGACCAATACAATATTTTTGAACAAATTTTATTTTAGGACGTCAGCAATATACAAGAATTGGTGTGTTTCAGATAAAGGATACGCCCCCCTCCCATATAATGAATTTTGGGGACCCCACTTAAAAGCAATTACCCTATCTATGCTTCTAGTAATGATATATGAATACAAATTGGTTGCTGTATTCATTGGGTCTGTACTAGCATGCATTCGAAATGTGGGCAGATTATTACTACTGCCACGCTCACAATTAACCAAAAATCATTATAGGTTCCTATTAAGGATCTATCAACGAAATTTCATAGGAAGGTTGCGGATACTAACTTTACCCACCACCAAAAAATGGGTGTGTTATTTTTAGAGCCACGCACACTATTGACATATTATTATAACTTTCGACCTATACAATATTTTTGGACTAAATTTTATATTAATTCGTATATTGACACTACAAAGCCATACAAAAGAAATGGGATCGATATAATTAATTCAAGGTATCCTACCGAAAATTACTGTAGATATGCTCCTAATGATGATTTATGAAGAAAACATCCCCATTGTTGAACTCGCACGCACAACGTAACTTAAAGGGTATTTCGAAGTCGATCTAACCCGACTTCAGACTTCTGTACTCGTTTTGTTTTGCGCTTGAGTATAGGGAGTGCGCACTTCTAATCCAAAAACACACACACATTAGAAAGCATTCCTTTTTAAACGATATTCCAAGGAAAGAGCAATCTTTGCATATGAAAGTGGAACGAAGCAGATATAAAAGCACTATTATATATGAACGTGGTACACAAAATTTTAAGACTGAAGTTGCATTCCCTCATTTTTTCACCAAATGCACTGAAAATATAAATGATAGCAATTGTTAATCTGTCGGGCATATTGAACTTATATACATTCATGCAAGGGGAAAACACTATTTTATGTTATGTTTTAACAGTTTTGTTTGTGAATAAAAAATAACGGTTTACCTACATATATATGTAGATACTTACTTACCCAGTAAAAAATAGATCGCTCTCGGAGCAATTATGGATCGATCCAATGCGAGACATTGATCGCTCCCTATTGTTCTAGAGCTCATGTATTTTGCGCTCCTTTTCAACAGAGCGTGTCATTGGAAGCGAGCGCTCGTTTTGTCTTCCTATGCGAGTAGTATTGGAGTGCTCGTTTTGACTTTCTAAGCCAGTAGTATTGGAGCGCTCGTTTTGACTTCCTTTGCGAGTAGTATTGGAACGATAGTACGCGAGTAAAAGGAGAAACGATTATTGCATATTTTGTATATTAAATGCCTGTATACAAAATTGAAAGAACATAATTCTAGGAAATTCTATTCATATATGTATATAAGAAAATTTATACAGGAATTCAATTCAAAATTGGAAAAAGTATTAATGGATTAAAATTTAAATATAATAAAGTAATTAATATTAATTATTGCTGCTTTAGGCCATACGTCTTTCTGTAGAAGGCCATTTTGATTTTCCGGAAAGCTTCTCGCATTGATTTCTCATAGTCTGGATAGGTGGTATATGTATTCTTCATGGCTTCTGTAAAGTAGTGGAAAATTGGTACTTGAAACACCAAAAAATTATTTCAAAATAATTCAAATCTTACGAAACAAATGGTAATTAAAAAGCCTGTAACTTTTTACGGCGATCTTTCCCTTCGACCCGTTCCAGTTAACTTATAATTTGACCTCATCACTTAATATGGCAACTAGAGCTATCTGTAAGAATTGTGAATGCCTGAAATCTTTTTCTTGCATTTTTCCGTTTATACTTACCGCTCAATGTTCTTTTCCTCAGCCTTTAGCAAATCATCTACAGATGCAATCGGGAAAATGTGTGGGTCTGTAGGCGTCCCGAGCAGAGTCTTTTACAGATGTTGCAATATTACTGACTGTGTGCACACAATTTCTTTAATTTGCCCAACCTCGGCAAGAAGTTTGCCTATTTTCCTGTCGATACGCGCCACGTTTCGGTTGTATCGACTTAATCTGCAATTACGACAGTTAAGAATGTATGTATTTATACATACCTCGAATGAAATAATTTGCATTAAATAAAATATCTTACCAGTGTTTCCTGACTAAACAGAAACAAATTCGAAATTCCTTCTATTTTCACCCATATTGCTGGTTATTTCGAGTTTTAATTTGAGTTTTTATTTCACTTTTTCATTTCTTGAACTCTTGAATTTGTTGTATCGGGTGTTTCTTCAATACTAAAGCATAAAAAACTACGCAATAGCTTGCCTCTTAACGAAAGTGCAACTACTTTATAACGGTAAACAATACAAAACACTGAAGAAGTGATATATTAGGAAAGAACCAAACAAGAGAAAGAAGTGACAGAGGAAAGTGAATGAGAGCTGTAAATTTGATCCATTTATGTTCAAAAAGGAGTATTAATGGAGCACTCTGTTATTAATCCTTTTTGCGAGCGATCCAAAATTTTTTACTCTGTATTGAGGAAGGGGATATAATTTCAAACATACAGTGAGAAGCAAAAGTATCGACATGTTTTCTAAAAAGTGCGTGCTACTGGTACAAAAACAGATGGTCTTAATTACAAAAACAACAACAATTATTTACCAACATAAAGTGTAGATTTTAGTTTATTCAAAAGTACATATAAAGGTATGTAAATAAAAGCAAAACATTTTTATTCAATTTTTTCGAGAAAATATAGAACAAAATTAGTTTGTGTATAATTCATTTTGACATTTTTACACCATTCAGTTTCATACTGAGAAAAGTTCCATTATTCTCGTGAAATTTGGTTAATGTTCTTGTTCTTCATATATAGACCACCATTAAACAATAATTAGAACCCATACATATTACAGCATTAACAAACAGTTTTCAGCAAACTGTTCACGGTTTTACTTCCCACTGTTATGTTGTAACATTCCAGCAAACATACCGAATAACGTTTTACAGCTTGACTTAGATTTCCAGTATTCCTAAAAGCCTAGCAACAAGCCTTTTTTAAACGTTCAACATTGTTTTCAGGCTACAGATATAATATACAATCTTCATGTCAGGCTCCAAAAGAGACAGATATACTGGAAGAAAATGGGAATCTGGTTCAGCAAAAAGAAAAGAATATCTGAAAGAGCTGAATCGATCAGATTTTAAGTTCATTTATGATAAAATTTCTCAAAAAGCCTCCATCTGGATCATCTGAATCGATTTCTTTGTCTTACAAAGAAGATATAGTCACGACCGGGGTCTCTTTGAATTTGGGAAGTACGCCACGTGCACTAAGGACCGAACCACTACTGGAAATAAAGATTGGCTCATGACGTAGCAAATCAGAATCTGAAACTATAACTCCTGTGTGAAGTAACAACATTTATGCAGAACAAAGAAATTCACCGAAAGGCAGAATCGATGCCAGTGATGTAATTAAACAAACATATGTTAGTTCAGATCCGGGAATGTGGACGTTTCCCATAACGGATTCTCAGCGTCATGACATAGATCAAAGCGACCCTACACCGAAGCTAAATAAAAGGGATGAAGATTATCACAAAGACGAGGATCGTTGGCACTTTCCTCATTTTCACATTTCAATAAAACTAAGTAATGGTAAAACTCAACATCGACGCTGGTTGGCTTATTCAAATTCCTAAAATAAAGTTTTCTGTATTCTATGCAGACTATATGGCAATTCACAAACTCAGATGGTACAGGGAGGGTACTGTGACTGGAAGCACATTTATGGGAAATTAAAGAACATTTATGTTCCAATGGATGACATTAGAGAAAGCAATAAGACATGGAAAAACAACACACCAAGAAAACGAAAGGCCAATTCGTGAATCTCAGAAACATTGCAACAATTTGTTGGAGAGATTAATTGATATCGTTAATTTTTTAGCCTCTCATAATCTGCTATTTAGAGGTCACAGAGAATCTCTCAGCGAAGAGATTGGGAATTATGGAAACTTCATAGATTTGTTTAAATTGATATGTAAATATGATCCTACATTACGAGAACATATAGAACGCACTAATGACAAACAACTTGCACACCCTTATTTAAGCCACAGTATTCAAAATGAATTGATCTCATTGATGGCAAAAACAGCTATCGATGAAGCGATTCTTAGGGTAAAAGATGCAAAGTATTAGTCGATTTTGCTCGACCATACTAGAGATTACAGCCGAGTTGAGCAAATCTCAATTACCTTGAGAATTTGTAATACATCAACCGGCACAATAGAAGAAAACTTTATCGGATTCCTTGCTGTCGCTGAGACGACTGGAGAATATCTTACTAATGCCATTCTAGAGGAGCTAAAGAGAAATGGATTGGATATTCAAAATTGGCGTGGCTGAGGATACGCTAATGGCTCAAATATGGTAGGCATAAATAATAGAGTTAAGACTCGAATATTGAATATTAATTCCTGAGCATTTTTTACACCTTGCGTTTGGCATAGTTGGAATCTGCTGTGGGTAGATACAGCCAATTCTTCTGCGGCAGCAGAAATATTTTTGGGTTTATCCAGAACATTTATTTGGTATATTAAAGATCCAGCAAACGCTGGGATTTAATCAAATTAAAGCTAACTATAAAGCCGTGAAGGCCATATTTTTGAAATTGGATGATGTTGTTGAATGCATTGAAAGCCCAAAAACAGAGGCATCACACATTCAGTGATTGTGATTCGGTTTTAATCGAAATGATTAGCTTAAAATTTATCATATCATAAGCAAATTTTGGCATTCCGCACAAATTCATTTAAATATTGCTTTGGAACATTTGCGAACAATTTGTGACTGGATTAAAGAATTTCGACGAACTGGGTTCGAACAATGTTTGTCTGACGCTCAATTTTATATCAATTGAAGCAGATACAGCATCTAAGTTAGATAACGATGCAGTTATTAAGGAGTTCAGTACGATTCTTAGCAGGAAATTTATGTTTAAGTAGCTCTTTACTGCCTGTAATTACTTTATAATGTATATTGATATATTGAAGATAAGATATATTGAAGATGCTTACCTGTTTATGAATAAAAATATTACGCTTTCAAAAAATGTTTTCTTTGTACAAAATTCGTCCTCTTACGCCACCAGAGGGCCTCGCAAAATGTATCTAGCCCATTACTCTACAAAATAAAGAAAACACTTCCAATAAACACTCACATATTTATCAAATCCTACCTTAAAAATCGATATTTCTTTGTAAAACACGGCGAAGAACAATCTGAAATGTGCGAAAGTTCGGCCGGTGTATCCCAAGGCAGTGTCATGGGTCCCATCCTATACTTGCTTTGTACACACGATTTAGCTGTCTCCGAAGGAACTATCGTTGGCACATTTGCAGATGAAATTGCTCAGTAGATACCCTTCCACAACTGGCGTCGCTTAAACTTCAAAGGGGCTTACTCAAAATCACTAAATGGTTGAAAGATTGGCGAATCAAGTCCAATGAAACTAAGTCTGTCCAGGTTACGTTCACTCTTAAACGCAACGCCTGCCCACCCTTAAAACTCAACGACGGGAATATACCGCAGTGCAATGTGACTAAATACCTGGGTATGCAGCTCGTTAGCAAGCTAACATGGAAAATTCATATATTCACCAAACGTAAGGCGCTGGGATTAAATTGGCGAAATTTACACTGGCTGTTGAATCGAAATTCCCAAGTTTCACTCGAAAGTAAGCTCTCTCTTTACTCAGCCGGCATAAAACCGATATGGACAAATGGCATAAAACTGTGGGGCATTGCGGCAACCTCTAATGTCGAAATACTACAGAGATTTCCAATCAAACACGGTGCATATGAATGCAAAATCTCCATACTACGTAACGAACAACCAACTCCATCGTGACCTAAAAGTCCCGACAATTCTGCAAGAAACACAAAGACATGCAATGGTGTCTGAGGATTCTCGGGCACTCAAATCCACTCATATCAGAACTCACAGCTCATATGACTACATTCAGCCGTTTAAAAAGGAAATCAACAGCAGATATTTTCTGTTGATGAATACCTACAATTAAATAATGGTTGCACCACTCGTTGCACTCCATAAATGTTATGTTGATATTTAATTATTATTCTTTAGATTTAAAGTAAAAATATTGTTTATTGATTATAATACACATTGCAATAAAAAATGGATATTAAAAAAAGAAAATAAAATGTTCGTCTCCCATACTAACGCACTCGAAGCACACGCTCCGGTCTGAATATTACTTGAAATGATCCTGGCATTTCATTGTATAGCGTGGTCATTGTACAACTTTAAGCACGATCTCCAGAGACATAATTCAAGTCTAAATTTATGGTACATACACCCTCTTTTTATGTTTTCTTGTTCAATTTTTATTCTTGGTTCGATATTGTTCACGAATGTATATCGACAAACAATTATATGAGCTTTATGATCGACATAGTATTTTCTTCATCCAAAGATTACTGCTCAATGACTACGAGTCAATATTTCTCTGACATATATAAGTATGAACTCATTCCTACTCTTACTTCACTAATTAGTCCATTGAAGTTATCCACTTTTCTAGCTAAAGTTATTTCTATATAAAATCAAAAGTATTGCGGTCCTTCACTCATTCCAAGAAGTTAAGGAACACATTCGGCAAACTAAGAGGTACTCTTAAACTGAGATAATTGATATAAGCTCCTAGAAATAAAGTGAGCGTCCGAGTGAAATCAACGCGATATTGTTTTCATATAACATAAAATATACATGACCATTTGCAGGAACATATTAATATTGCTAAATTCTATAGAATGGTGGCAGTGGCAGTAGAAATATTACACCCACTACCAACATTAAGTTTCGTACTCCAATTTTGCTTCATTTTGGAAATTTTTTTTTTTTTTGTGAATCTATTATAATTCTCAAGTTATGCATCTTTGTCCACGGAAGGCATGGAACTGAAGTCACCATTTAATGTATCGTTTTTAAAGTCTTTGACAAAAGTTATATTGGGTCCTGTTTTGAACTTGTGTGAATTGTGGAAGAAATCCATCAATTTGTTACACTCAGCCTAGTATCAAGTACGTGCACATAACTAGCACTTTAATTTTATGTAGTTAATGCTTCTTAAATCAGATCCGATCAGCCGGCATTTTCCACAGAGCCTAGTATGAATTAAATGTACACCATCACTATTATATTTCATCATTATACCATGATAATATGACTAATTATAAATTGTACATAAGGGAGACAGGCTCATATAGCAATCTGATTTTGTCTCAATTCCAATGTGTAGTTTCATAGAAATGTCTTAAATGGTTTGGGAAGAAAGTGTAAACAGACAGACAGACGGCCATGTCGAACTAAAACTCAGAAAGGAACGCCAAAGCTGCTACTACGGCTTCTTTTGGGATCTACCAATATAGCCAAACGCACACTAACTTAGTAGACCATTTTCCTCCATTTTGAAGGTTAAAATTATAGAATTTAACAAAATTTTCTCGGAGATATTTTTTCCTTAAACGAGTAAGAAAATTGTAAATCCATTCCCATCAACCGATAGTGCTCTATCAAGCCTTCTCTTTGATACACAAAAATATCCAGGCAAGATGTATGGCTTTATATATAAAACGACATTTGTATGCAATTCCCCACTTATTGTTGTTGACTAATTCTCATATTAAGTCCGCTCTCCATAGGTTGCATTTAAGTATGAAAGTGAGAGACGCTTCACAAAGACTCACGAAGAACAACGTTTCATTAATTAATCTCTCTCCTAAATCTGCAATCAAATGGTTTTTAGCAATACTCGTCTCGGCACATGTAGCAGCATATCAGCCAGGACCATTGTCAAAATTGCTTCCACTCGCATACTGAGTTTCGATGGCACAATTGCAGTTTGCCACATGCTACACACCGCCAGCCGCACCAAATAAAAATAAATCACACATCAAGCAGTTTCCTTGACATTTGAATGATGGCTCTTTGGACACTTGGCGGATTTGTGTAGTACTTCATTTGCTTAAATTGCCCAACTAAAATCCACTAAACTATACACAAAAACCAAACCAGCACCAACTGTAATATGTATAAAAACAGAACTCCATTCGAACTGTGCGAAATGACCACTAACGCCGAAAAAGGGTAAACAGCTCGACACAGCAACAAATGACAAATGCTGTGAACGCAAACCGTATGTGAGGATCTCCCCACTATGACTCCACCACTCAGTAGCATAATGATTCTCCCACTGCTCAACACTTAGTGATATGCGCGGTGGTAGCCGTGGTTGTGTGTGCTACTCGTAATGTTACAGCCATTCCAGTCTATATCTATCCATCTATCTCATTGCGAAATGTCAAATACATTAAACGTGCATTTTACCATGGGGCTACTCCAGCAGCTGATGGCACCACATCGCATCGCAGCGCACCGAGTGACAGTTGAAATTTACCTTTGCACACCCGTAATGACATCACGTACGCAAGTGTTGCAAATTTTTGGTCACCCGTACTCAGTGAGCATCCTTTTGCCTGGCTGCTTTCTGGCTTGGCTTTGCTTGGCTGAATGACTGACTTGCTCTACATGTAGCACGCATATGCGAAGCATACACACGGAAACGCACACAAAAATACACATTGAGCCGAAGTGGCTCCAGCGGCTATATAGGCGGCTGCTGGCCCAGCTCGGCTGCTGCGGCTTTTGACCACATTTGTAAAATCCTCGAATTGTCACAGTAGTTGTTGTCAGTGGTAGTGTTACCTAGCCGGATTGGGGCTGATGCTGTTGTTGTTGGTGTGATTGCCGTGTCACGTTTGTCACTTTGCTATGCATCTTTTATGTATAACTAGGCTTGTTAGTAGTTGTTAGTTTTGGCGATGGTGGCTTCCTCGTTCAGGCGCCCACCCATTCGCCTCATGCCTGTCATGCGTGTCAAAGCATGTGGGCTTTGTGTAATATGGGTAGCACTGGATGCTTTGCTGTGGCTACCGTCTACACCGCTCTCACGACAATCCATTTAATTTACAAACTTATTTGATATTAAATCTCAATACGATGGTGTGTGTGGTGGGGTGTGTGGCGGGGAGCGGTGCAAAATAATTAAATCTGCAGCTGCGCTGACAGCCTATAAACATACTCTGCTCTGCCATGATGATTTGTTATTTTTCCGCTGCTTTTTAGACTTTTTCTGTGGCACTTAAATTACCCCGCCGGTAAATTAGAAAATGATTGATGCTTGTAATTTATTCTCCGTACTTTTTTTTGCGATGCTGTGCCGCAAGGTTTCTTTCGCCTTAAAGAGTGCTTTGGCTTTATTTCTTTTTTTACATTCTTATGAACCACATTTATTATAATGAGTGAAGTGGAATGTAGCGTTGATAGGGGTTGCGTGGAATTGCATTGAAGGGCAGAAATCGAAGCAAATCAAAGAGCCATTCTTCGTTACCGCCTCTAAAAGTATGCTACAAATTTCTGCTCGTTGGAAATGCGCAAATGCGTTTGTGTGAATATGTGTGAAGATGTGAACTTGACGGGTTGTTACAGAGGTCCAAAAAACGTTTTAAGTTTTTTCCTTTTTGTTTTGTATATTTTTGCGTATTTTTTGACAACTTTTGGCAGTAAGCAAGCAACCTTTTTCTGCTTGCGGTTGCTACTTAGCTGCGCCTGTGCCAGTCCCAGAACCAATGTCAATACTCGTGCCAGAGCTGCGACAATAACGCGTGCGGAATTTTTTGAAGAGATTTTGTCATTTGTGCACATCAAACAAAGGGGTTGTCCCAGCTTACTTTGGCATTAATTGGCATTCAGTGTGATTTATACTCGTACGTTCCTAAATGCAGAGCGTACGCATACTTCAAAAGGAGTCAACGACAACGGCTACAGCAATGAAGGCGTTAAAAGCGTTACGGAAAATGTTGTGAGTTGTTGGTGGCTGCTGCGCCGATGCCCGTGTAAGAAATTCGATTTTTCCCTAGAAATTTGACAGTTTCTTCCATTCGCATTAATTGCGCTAATTTTGTTTCTTATTTTTGGGAGCGTGGAGATGTGGAGAAAGTTGGGATGTAGAAGAGAAAATTTCTTTTTAATTTTTCTTAAGCTGTTTTTTATTTCTTTTGTTTTTGGTTTTGTTTTTTTTTTTGTGTGTATACTTGTTGTTTTTGTTGTTGTGCTGTTAGCGTGAAAGCGCGTTGTGCGCTCTAATTATGTGCTTAATGAGACAACAAAAAGGGGTTTTTGTTTTGTTGTTGTTGCTGTTGTGTCCTTTGTATTTGATATTTTTGGAATATGATTTTCTTTTTACCAACCATACCTTAAACCTCTTTAAGCAAATGCAAGCGTTGCGTAGGTGCCCTGGCAGAGCTTTCGTGAATAATTTGCATAATTTTGATTTCTGGGAAAAAGTATCCTTTCTCATTTCTCTTTATTCTTTTTTTTGTTTGTTTGGTTTTACTCCGTTGGCTGTTTCCTATTGAAAATGAAGAATTTTGTCATTTTTCATGAAACAACACAAACAGGCAAACATTTTATTTGGCAGGAATTTTTCACCCGATTATTCAGTAAAATAAAAATTGTTTATTTGTTTGTTTGACGCATTAACTTCCCGATCACCTACCCACTTGTATATTTCCCATAACAACAACAAAATACCTTTATTATATAAATAATATCAAAAATACATTAATACATATATAAATAATATCTCCCTGTCTCCGTCTGTTTTTATATATCTCATGCTTTTATAATAGCCACCTCTTCACAGCCTTTAGCCCCTCTGGCAATTACACAGTTAACAGAAAGTTGATTGCGCTACGCGCGCACATGTCAATTATGTCCTTTTTGTGTGCTTCTAGTTTGTTGTTGGCTTTGGTCTTGCTGTTGTTGTTGTTGTTGCATGCGGCTGGTTGCAAACAAACGAGCAAATTAGTAGCGGCAAACTAACCAATTTACTTAATGACCATAATATTTGTTAAACCAACAACAAATGCACACAAGCAAAAATATGCGTAGTATAAAAATAACATCAACAACTATAGCAGCAACAACAACTCCACAGACACCAAACACCAACAACACAATTAAATTTGTCGAAGTAAATATGAAATTCATGAACGAAGCACACTTACGCACATGTAACTTATATCCATACAAGCGAAGTAATTAGACATCCTTTTGCAGTTGATAAAAACTTTTACTCGAAATTTAATAATAAAAAAGCAGTAATTCCGTCCTTGCTATTAAGGAAACATAAAAAGCTTAGTTGAGTGTATGGTCTGCTTAAGAGTCTTTGGCCTAATGAGTCAGGCAGAAAATAATGCAATTATGGTGCTCCCTGAGTACTTTACGTTCGGACAGTAGCAGTGAATTCGTTCAATACTGCACAGGTCAAAGTTTGGATGACCCAATTTACGAGGAAGGCTCTGAATTTTGAACAAGAAGCTTATGTAAATCAGAGGCTGAAAGAAGGAACTAAGTGAGCATACGAACACATGGAGAAAGCACTATGACCAGTTTCTCGGGTATTCGTAGTATGACGGATATCGGAGAAACTGATGACTTTTTGGTGTGTAAATAAAATTCTTTGAATCAAACCAATGTAGTAGGAGTATCGTTAAAGATTGAAGAGACGAATGTGGTTGTAAAATTTTTTAAGAAGCTTTTGTTTGCGGGACCTTATCGTATGTAAATAAATAACTATACTGTGGTGATATAATTATGATATTCTTTATTAAATTATATTATTATATTAAATTATATAAGTTTAAACATATGTAAGTATCGCTCGATTTGAGGACCTTTCTGCTAGTTTTTGGTCTCCAGAATAGTCCATTTGTGTTGTTGAAAACAGCAAGTTTTTGGGAAGCGAACTTCACCGCTTTTTACTTCAACAAGTAATGCTCATACTTGTTCCAAGGCACGGGATACAGACCCTTGACTCAATGGCAAAGCATAATTGTTTCCCAGGAACTTTTGTTAGGAACCGTGTGCATAGAAATAAAAGCAGCACAAGAAGCGTGTTGCAATAGGCACACTCGACTTTTGTGTATCATGTGGTGTCAATTCCTCAATAAGATCTCGGAACAACGATTTTAAAATGCGAAAATTCTGCACAAATAAGTGCAAGTGTAAGTTGTACAACACCGCGCTTCTATTATGTTTTGCTACTTGTTAGTTAGGTAAAAATTTGTTGGTGTTACCGATCCGTGAGAATAAGGTATTCAAAATATGGTTATGAAGAAAAAGTTGTCAACTGATACTAGTGAGCGAGAATAGTATAGTATATAATATATATATATATATATATATATATATATATATATATATATATGTATATATATATATATATATATATATATATATATATATATATATATATATATATATATATATAAATATATATATATATATATATATATATATATACATATATATATATATATATATATATATATATATATATATATATATATATTATATATATATATATATATATATATATATATATATATATATATATACGAGGTGTGATCAAAAGATAACCGTTATTTTAATCTTTTCGTGAGTTACGTATGTTCGATGTTCGCATTTTTTTTTTTTTTTATGTTGGTACACATGTCTGTTATATATGTTGGCAATACCAACCATTTTGGATAGTCAGTTTATTTTTGACAGATAAAGAGGTTAGTCGTGTTTTGGTGTGCTCTTCGATTTTTTTGTGTTAAAAAATGAAATTAAGTGCGCAAGGACATTTGAAATGTTGACTGTGGCCTTTGGCGAGTACTATGAGCAGAACACAAGTTCAATTGTGGTATAACCGGTTTAAGGAAGGCCGAGAAGATGTCAATGACGATGCTCGTCCTGGTCGCCCGAGCACGTCAACAACCGATGAAAACATTGACGCAGTGAAGAAAATGATTTTGGATAATCGTCGAATCACTATCAGAGAGGTTGCTGATGATGTTGGCATATCGTTCGGCTCATGCCAAGCAATTTTTACGGATGTTTTAGGCATGAAACGTGCGGCAGCGAAGATTGTTCCAAAATTGGTAAATTTTGAGCAAAAACAACGTCGCATGGACATCGCTCAGGAGCTGTTTTTGGCCAAAAACAAAACCGTTATCATACCTCAACCACCGTATTCACCGGACTTGGCCCCCGCTGACTTTTTCCTCTTTCCAAAACTGAAGACACCGATGAAAGGAAAGCGTTTTGCTACGATTGACGTTGGCGATACAAAAAAAAGCGTTTCAGAAGTGTTTCGAGGATTGGAAATAACGCTGGCTTAACTGTATTATGTCTGAGGGGAATTACTTTAAAGGGGACAAGAGAGTTGTTGATGAATAAATAAATACTTTATTTTTTGATCACACAATAACGGTTCTTTTTTGATCACACCTCGTATATATTTATATACGAGTATATATTGAAACGTGATTGCAAATCAGTGAAACGGGATTGCATACTTTTAGGATCCCATCTGGAGTTTGAGAATGAGTGCACCACCCTGTGTGTTATTTAGTCAATACACAATCTATTCGAATAAAAGCTTCTTTCGTTGTAGAGATTGTGGTGTAAAGAAATATCTCGAAAGTAAGAACTTCCTGTATAAAGTTCTAGAAACATCGAGAAAATTCTACACTATTGTAGAATTTTCTACCGCAACCATTCGAAACTATAAAAAGCACAAGACTGTGCAAAGTAAAAGACATTCGAACAGAGATCGTGGCAGTGTGTACATCGAGCATTATAATCGAACCAGCAGTATTTATATTTGTGCAAAGTGATGAAATTCATTGTGAAATAAAGTACAAATTGTAAAGAAGTAAACTTTAAGCATAATGTTAAATGTGTAAATAGCAATAGTTAAATAAAGTTAGTTATTTTAATTTAACCAGCGATTGTTTGTTTACTACACGATCCATTGGTACGAATCCGAGTACAGAGAGTACGAGGAATTGTCAGGAGGGCAATTTTGTAACAGAGTAAATTGTCATAAGGGCAATTTCGTAACAATATATATATATATATATATATATATATATATATATATATATATATATATATATATATATATATATATATATAATTTTATGACAAATATTTTTGTGGGACATTTTAACCCATTATCTCCCTGTTTTATTGGTATTTTTTTGCCCTTTCTCACAAAAAGGACAAAAGAGACCCATTTTTGAGAAACGATAAGTTGGACAATGGTGTGATTTATTATTTCTAATACAAACTGTGTATAAAGTCATAGCTTCGATTAGGGAATTTTTTAATATTAAAATCTCCAGTATATCGACAAAGGTTTTCTCCTCTGTGCAATCCTTGCTGCACTTCAAGTCTCGAAAACTTTTTCTTTTCTGTGTTACAATAAATAAATGACTTCGTTCGGTGATTTTAATGCTGTGTAGTATTGGTAGAATACCGAACAGATTTTAGGACACTATGTCTTTTTTGCTGTTTTGTCGTATCTGATGCCAATTCTGTTATATTTCAGACCATCCTAAAATTTCCTGTACCTTGAGTATATTGCTTTGTGCTAATGTCAATGGTAACATGCTATTAACGTCGATTTTCTTTTTGACGACTTATGTAAAATAAACTGAAGTTACTCACTTCTGATGAGATGATCTGGTAAATCTTGTGATTGGGTTTGGCAACAAAAATGATTGTGATCTGTCACTTAGATCGAGACATCTTAAATGATCACTTGATGTCGTGTTATAAAGCTGAATCTGTTGAGAAAAAACGCAGAGTCTTGGAATTGACGTGTGCTTTATTCAACGACTTAGAAGCGAGAGAGATAATATATGTGGATAATGAAAGTAGGAAGTTAAGAGCAAAGTAAATGACATAGGGTTGCCAGAGTTATATTTCTAACACCCTCACTTATTGAAATAATTAATTATACAAAATAACAATTCATTTTTCAAGGAACAAATTTTTACGAAAAGTGTAAATTACATATGTCTAATTATTTTTCATAAATTTTTCAATACAATTTTTGATGCCCATTCCTTTGGCACAATTTAATATTTTGTTGCTAGATACTGCTTTGGTTAGGCAATCAGCTACCATTTGTTCAGTTGGGACATAGTAAACTTCAAACATCCCAGCATTGATGTAGTCGCGTATAAAGTGGTGACGCACCTAAATCTGCTTTGACCTTGCACGGAAAGAATCTGTTTGAGCCAAAGCTAGCGCTGATTGATTATCGCAGGCAATTTTGATAGGCCTCCGGTCAACCGACGACTCCAACTCTTTGCCGAATTGTTGCTTCCTGCACAGCCGACGACATCGCCATATACTCCGCCTCGGTACTCGACAGCGCAACGGTTGGTTGTCTTTTGCTGCCCCAGGATATTGCTCCACCACATAGTGTAAAGACATATCCAGTACAAGAGCGCCTCTTATCGATGAGTAACCCATGAGACCTTCAGAGCCGCCATAAAAAAGTTTATAATTAACAGTGCCTGAAAATTCGTTTAACAGCGGCCCAGTGTGGTTTTCCATGCTTTGCGTTGAACCGACTAACAATGTCAGGCCGCGAGCCCTGTGCTAGATATAACAGACTCCCTATGGCCTCCTGGTACGGTACGCTTACCAATTCTTCGTCGCAGTCGTTCAGCGATAACACTTGGCGTCGATATCGGCTTCAAATTTTCCATGCCGAATCGTTTCAGTTATTCGTGAGCGTATTTTTGCTGATCCAAGTAAACTTCTGTTGCACTATAAGTAATACTAAAACCAACACAAGTTTTCGCCACACCCATGTACTTCATCTTGAATGTTGTGGTAAGTTGACGCACAAATTCATCACGAACTGCAGGGTCATCCCAAAAAACGAGTATGTCGTCAACATATATGGCAACGATTAGTTTTGCGTCGTGTCTGAAGTAAACGCAGGGATCTGTTTTGGATTTCATCAAACCGAAATCTCGCAATGTTTTATCTAACAATAGGTTCCACTGTCGGCCACTTTGCTTTAGTCCGTAGACAGCTTTGCGTAATTTGCAAATTTTTTCCGCTGTTTTCACCGCAGCCATCGGGCAGCTCTATAAAAATTTCTTCCGTCAAGTCGCTTTGTAGGTATGCGGTGACAGCGTCTAACTGATCAATTTTGAGCCCCAGTTTGACGAATAGAGCGATCAAATAGCGTATCGACGTGTAGCGCACTACAGGGGAGAAGGTTTCGCTGTAGTCTATCCCGAATTGCTGGGAACAACCTTTGGCAACAAGGCGAGCTTTATAGCGAATAACGTTACCTTTTTCGTCGCGTTTTGTGCGAAAAACCCACTTTGATTTAATCGCCTTTCGATTAACAGTCAGATTGCATATAGCCCATGTTTGACTTTCGGCGTGAGAGCTTAACTCGCATTGCATAGCGGACTTCCAGCTTTCGCAGTCGGCGTTAGACAAAGCTTCGTGTACAGTGAGTGGATCTTCACACGTGTCTCTTGTTGCTGCGAAATGCGAAACATAACCCTGACTGCCGAAGTCGCGCGGAACAGCAGGCCTCGTTGATTTTCGCAATGATTCTGGTATCGATATTTCAATGTCTGGAACGAACGTATCGTCTGTAGAATCGTCGAAAGTCTCTTCGCTTGCGTCTTCATCAAAGTCTTCGCTCTTTACAGCTTTGTGTTCTTCTTCCAATGCCCTCACTGAAGGTGAATCGTCTTCAACATCGACTGGAACAAATGAAACGATTCTGGGCTCGGTTTCCATGAAGACTCAATCGCGGCTCGTAATTTTCTTCGTTTGTGGATTAATACAACGGTACCCTTTTGTCAAGTCGCTATACCCAACAAACAGCAGCTTCTGCGCATTTGGATCCCATTTGTGTCTGCGTTGTTTAGGTATGTGAACCATCACGGGAGATCCAAAAATTCGCATTCCATTTAAATCGACGTCACGACCTGTCCACAGCTTTTCCGGAATTTGCCCATTTAATGCTGAACTAGGTGAACGGTTTATAATATATACCGCCGTATTTACCGCCTCTCCCCAATACGATTTAGATAAGTCAGCATCAAATAACATGCATTTGGCACGTTCTACAATCGTACGGTTGTATCGTTCGGCGACTCCGTTTTGCTGGGGAGTGTAAGCAGCTGATTTTTGGTGTAATATGCCGAACGAACGACAGAGCGAATCAAACTGCTCGCCGACAAATTCGGTCCCGCGTATTACTTTAATGCTTTTATCGCACTGTTTTTCGGCATACCGCTTAAAGCTTTTGAAGCAATCGGCAACTTCGGATTTCTGTTTTATTAAATAGAGAAAATCTTTCCGGGAATAGTCATCCACAAAGGAGAGGAAATATCGCGAGCCTCCTAATGAGGTTGTCTCCATTGGACCACATAGATCTGCATGGACAAGCTGAAGCAATTCATTAGCTCGTGTTCCAACACGTTTAAAGGGAGCTCGTGATAGCTTGCCTTTGTGACCTCTCATTTGGCTAATATGCTGGCATCTCCATTAAAGTCGACTACATTACCCTTTTTTAAAACATTTAAGTCATTATAGTTCAAGTGGCCAAGGCGACGATGCCACGTCATCACGTCCACTTTTGCATTGGCGAGCAAGCACGAAACCGATTCTACGCGAAACTTATGCGGCCCATAGACGATACATCATGATCTTACTCATATTTAATAGTATGTGCGAAAAAGAGAGAAAATATGCATGTACGTGTCACACAGTATTGATCGCGATGTGATCACTGACTGGTCGAAGAAAATCTAAATCATTTAGATTTTGAGGGGAAATTTTATTACGATGTTGATCATGATGTATGGATGATCGCCGTTTGTGGGCAATTTACATGCAAATTTTGCTCATTTGAATTGGACTGCCAATGTGTGAAGATGTGTGCGGACAAAAATAATAAAAATGTGTTTCTGCTGGAGTCCCTTGAATGCTATTGTACTATTTTTTTTGGGCATTTCTTTCATCCAATATCATTTTTTTATTTTTTTTTACAATTTTTCCTTGCACAGTACAAGCGCTAGCGCACACACAACTTCGTCATCCGACAGAGACATGACAACCTCACTCAACGACTACGAAAAAATGATGATCTTCGATTTTGATCACTCGTCTGTGGCGGAGCTTCATTCAACACGTACACGAATGAGTATGATCATGATGTATCGTCGCATGGGGCCGCATTATACACGCCGGCGGAACCGTTAGCTTCGGCGACAAGCTCGTTACTTCGATCGAATATTTGACATCGGCCTTTGTTAAAAACAAATTTATACCCGTTTTCAAGTATTTGTGAAACTGATAGTAAATTAGAGGTTAGCTGAGGAACAAATAACACTTCTTTCATTTCGATTTAGGTATGTCCCAAGCAAAACTTGACATTGCCGATGCCTTCAACAGTCATTCTTTCGTTATTTGCAGTTATGATTTCTTGAACAGGGGGCACGCTTAGGCAATTAAATTTGTTTTTATAGGGTGTCAAGTGTTTGGATGCACCACTCATTTTGATCTTGCTCGTTTTTATACGACATGTAGGCACTAAAGGCTACCTTCCGACCATTGGTATTGCTTAAATTTTGCCGAAGTTTTTTATGCTCATTGAAATCTTTACTAAAATGGCCTTTTCGTCCACAATTATAGCACTTTAGATTTTGTTTGTTAAGTTTAGGGTACTTTTTCTTCACACTTAAAAATGCACTTCCACCTTTTGCTGTTTTTTCATAGTCTCCATCTAACAGCTTCATTTTAATGTTTTCACCGGTAATTTTTGGTCCACTACTTTCTATGCCCATTATGAAACGATGTTGTCAGGTGTGTGATGAAAATTAAACCGGATGCCGTTGGTGAAGACCGTTGGAAAAAGAAACCTTTACCTAAATAGTTATTTTTTACAAATTATCATTTCTTATTAAGAAGAGAGATTGAAAAACATATAGTTCGCTTCTTAGAGCCTCTTCAATTTTTTATATTTTTATATTTGTATATTATATTGTTACGAAAATGCCCTCTTGACAATTTACTCTAACTTTCAATACTCGGACTCGTACCACTGGATCGTGTAGTAATCAATCAATCGCTGGTTAAATTAAAATAACTAACTTTATTTAATTATTGCAATTTATACACTTAATATTAAGCTTAAAGTTTACTTTATTACAATTTGAACTTTATTTCACAATTCATTGATCACTTTATTTAATAATGAATTCATCACTTTACAAAATAACAATTACAAATACTGCTGCTTCGATTATAATGCTCGATGTACACACTGTTACGATCTCTGCTTAACTGTTTTCGACTATGAATAGGCTTGTGGTTTTTATAGCTTCGAATGGTTGAGGTAGAAACTTCTATAATAGCGTAGAAGTTTCTGGATATTTCTAGAATCTTATATACACCTCGCAACGAGAGAAGCTTTTATTCGAATAGATCGTGTCTTGACTAATAAACACACAGGGTTGTGCACTCATTCTCAAACTCCAGATGGGATCCTAAAAGTATGCAATCCCTTTTCAATATGTTATCAGTGTCTAAAAATCCATATATTCATGTCTCTGCAGATAATCTCCAACTCAATATGTATTGAGTTGGAGATTAACTGATGATTTATTCGCAATTTTCAACTTGATTATGAAAAACTTTTAACATAATACTCTAAATTAATGCGTTCTACCGATATCTTAATATGAATATTATTTTGATGTGAGTCCGTTAATTCTGATAAAAAAAAAAGGTTTAAGTTTCTTATTAAAACAAGTGCTCTGTTATTCCGTATATGTTTGTCACTCAGCTGTGCGAATTGGCTATATATGAACTTTCCTTTACTTTGCGCAATCTAGGGATAGGTGTCGAGTTTGTGCTGGCAGAAACTAGACGGAGATTGGATTTTGAATAATTAGTGCCTTTAATTTTTTACTCTTAAGTACTATATATTTCAACTAAATAGGGGCATCATAATAGATCCTTCAGGTCGCAGTGTATAACATAACTTTTACATATCTAACCTAAGTACTATATAATAATTTTGATTAAATATGCATACACAGATAGATTTTAATGTGCCTACGCTTTATGTTTTTAGCTTAGATAAACTCGTTTATATATCGACTTCTAGTGATAGTATCCTCGACTGCAATATTGTTAATGACGTCAAAGTTCGTAGCATTGTTTTTATTCTCAGTCTATTGTATTCAATAACTCTTTCTTATCCGTATGAAAAAGTGGAAACTTTAAGATCCTCTCTTTCTCTGTATCTCTCTGTCTCTCTCTCCTTGTCTCCCTCTCTCCTTAACTCCTCTTGAATGTTTTTTATTTGCAGAGTTAATATTTGAAATTCATTGAAAAGATATATTAAAATTACTTGAAATTATGCATCTTCTTTTTCGATAACGTTTTGAGTAATTTTCTTCATTTCTCCAATTTTGTGAATATAATTATAATAATTTTATTATAATATAATATTAATTATAATTATTTTAATTTTTGAATTGAAATCGGAGATTTAAATGTTAATTTAATTACAAAAAAATATGTAGTTACTTTTAATTAATTCAAGATTGGATTTAAGTTAATTCGATTTAATGCTCTTTATAGTGTGTTATGTATGATTGTTCTTTTAATGAAATAATTTTAACTAAATTAATAATTAAATTGAATTAAATTTTGCTGCTTTATGAAGAAACTTAACTTAATAAATTCATAAACTGATTGCCCATCTACATCCAAATTATGAGACCATGCTCGAAGATAAATGTGTGGTAAGCCGCAATAAAACTATATACGAGTATACTAACTTTCTTTCATGGCCTAATCGCAGAATCTGCGAACCAACCCGCTATCGGGTTACTGTATGAACTAGTTTCCAATAAAGTTATCGGAGAAACGGAATTAAAAATTTACAAAGTTTTTCTAACAATTAAAAACCAAAGATTTAATACAGAAAGTTGAAACGACTACATAAACTAATCCAAGCATACATCTTTCCTTCGTCTTTGAAAAATAATGACAGTATTTGATATGATCTCTGTATTTTCTAAAAATCTTCCGAAGTCTTTAAATCAATTTTACGCAATGAATGAACGATAACTGACAGCCATAAGCAATCCAGATTACTCCGTTCTGAATCCTATAAACGGTATTTCCTATTTGGTTCGGGTAATATTCCCGTCTGTAAACTGAAGAATTGATGTTTCCCCATATAAGTGTTATCAAATATTATTTTCTCGATCATAAATTGAGAGAAACAAATTATATACAAGCAATTAAAAAAGCTAAAGTATAAGAGACAGTGAAAATAAAAGTTGAAAAAATGGGGCGTGCAAAATGTTTGGACTTTGAGTAAAGGTTCCGGAGTAGAAAAAGAAACATGGGCATAGGAGCTGCTTAAGTAACTGCTATCTTGCAAAACCCCAATTGACCGATATTCTGCAAAAAACTCTAAAGGAGAGCATTAACGATATCAAAATGAAGCCTATTGCGTATTGCAATGCTGTAGAATTTGTTGAATTCGCAGACGGAGGTAAAACCTGACGATCCAACTAAGAGAAACTCAATAAGGTCCAATTATAATGACGCAGTGGAAAAAGGTAGGAAACAGAGAGATTCAATCAGCTGCATCGATAAGATCTAAAAAAGGCTTATACGCTCAATTCACACGTTAGAAATTGGGCCTTAAGGACACGAAATACAAAATAGATCAATTATTTACGAGGTACTGATTCTCCATTTCTCTTCAATATATATATAAAAGAAACTGCCCTGCATTCCGAAGAATTCCTGAAGGCCACTCGATGTGTCAGTGCCAGAGGTTTGGCCTGAACAGAAATTGATACACAGTGAATTTCACCCTGATCATAGTTAAGAGTGCACTGAGGAAAATAGTCTCCTTTAAGGAAACGGTATAGAAGGCTCTGTTTGTTATATCCTGCCAAATAACGAAACCCATTTTTGAAACTGTGTAAAAAGTTTCACCAACCCAAAATATGTAATACATAATTTGAGAGATTCTGATAAAAATCACTAAGGAGATCGACTAACATGTCAAGTAAGAATAAAGGAGTATGTATAGTGAAGTGATGAAGGTGTTTATTAACTTTACAAGCTTTGTATTTATGAGGAACTATTCAAAAATTTGCGTACTTAAAATTTTGTTTACGACAACCGCTCTTCTAAAATGCAGGACCAATTACAACTTTAGTTGTAGTCGTTATACTGGGTTAAGATCGCCCGTAGTTACATTTACGCAGTTTTGGTTACGTCAGCCTCTGCTGGTGATCTGGAAAAACGGCGCCTTGTGTAGCAAAAGTCTCCCAACTGACAAAATTACTTTGGCTGCAGGATCTCTTGGTTTGACCTTTGTTTGCAATCGGCATTACAATTGTGCGGCCTGGTGTCAAGGCTTTCGGATTCATTTTCCCCAAAGATGAAATTGTAGGCTTGGTCAATCTGTTAGATAATATGAAGGAAGGACTAACGGAAGTCTTGCACTCAATTTCCTTTTCACTAGGACGCCGGCTTCTCTTGTTGATTGTGCCATTCTTATTGCGAACTTGCGCTGGCTTTCTACAGTTGTTATTAACTTTATTACGTTTCTTGACTGTTGCGGCCCGCAGAGCAGTTGGTATGTTTTTCGACGGTTTTACTTCTTGTGCTGCAGCCGCTGCACTAGCTAAGATCGTCTTACTATACAATCTGGATATAGTTTCTTTGACGGAGTCGTATATTTTATTAATACGGCAAATCGTTTGCAGCACCCCAAATAAGGATCGCTCCACCTCTGCGCACTCTTTAATCGCTTTCTCAAGGCGTTTACGATCTTCCATTGTGATATTCGCTTAGTAAGGTAGATACCAGGTAGTCAAAGTGGCTGCCAACAAAAGTTAATTTTATATATTTGATCTAATTTGATTTATTTTCTTCGAGATTCAACTGGGAATTCAGTGAAAAAAATTCAACAAGTGACGTTGTGCACATATAGTATTCTCAAAGCATATACGAGTACTTGCTGCTTTGTTAGGCAAAGTGTTTACGGGAGAAAACCACCTTTTCCAATTTGCAATTCACAATCTTAGTAAAACAACTAATACTCCTAAGTTGTAGTTTTCGTTCTATTTCCTCACTTTGCCTTTCTCCCATTTTCACAATCCGACCGGAGCTGTTTGGTATCGCCCCGTTTTCTTCCTTAAAATAGGCCACGACTACTAATAGTGGTCTATTTTAAGGAAGGAAACGGGGCGATAGCAAACAGCTCCGGTCAGATTTCGAAACTTAATATAAGATGTCACAAATGGTGCAGCAGTGGAAAGACATTCTTGTCGCACCTGCCAAAATAACGCTGAATTCATTGTTGTAATACATTGAATTGGATTTTAGTTTTTAAGGGACAGAAAAGTTAATTGTCAGGTCAACCAAAGGATGTCCCCAGCGGGGCGTCCTATCGCCACTCCTATGGTTACTGGTTATCGACGAGCTCTTACAAACTCTCAATGACCTCGGATACGAAGTTCAGGGCTTTGCGGATGATTTGGTAATTATGGTCAGAGGCAAGTTTGATTCTACCATAGCAGATCGCATGCAACTAGCTCTTAACATCGCGCAAAACTGGTGTCAGGAGAAAGGACTAAATCCGAATAAGACAAACGTGGTACCCTTCACCAAAAGAAGGAAACTGAATCTGGGGACCATGAACTTAACAATGTCCAACGAAATGAAATATCTGGGAGTAATCCTAGACAAAACTCGAACTTGGAAAAATCACTTAACACACATAACTAGTAAAGCCTTAAGAGCAGAGGTTGTACGGTAAAACATGGGGACTACGGCCAAAAATGATGGCGTGGTCATATAAAACAATAATATTACCAATGATTACATACGCTTCGTTGGTATGGTGGCCAAAAGTAAACCAAACAAAAGCTCAGATGACTCTTAACAAGATTCACTGTATAGCCTGTTTGAGAGGGACAGAAGCAATGAGAACGTGCCCCACACTAGCTTTGGGAATGATCACTGGACTGACTCCTCTACACCTTGTAGTTAAGGGGATGGCGGCCAGCGCGGCCCTAAGGCTACCTAATGTAGCCCATCTTAAAGAACGCAACCTATCAGGGCACGCAAAGATTCTGGACACTGGAACTCTCCGTGCATCATGGCCTTCGACAAAATGGACAGAAAATTAGACTTCTCCAAGAACTGAATGGTCATTTGTGACCATTCAGCTTGGAGAAACAATGAAATAATAATAAAACAGGACTCACAATTGTGGTATACAGATGGGTCCAAAATGGAAGATGGCAGTGCTGGGCTTGGAATTGTAGGGCCAAATTTCCAAAAAGCAATTGCAATGGAAAAAACAGCTTCCATTTTTCAGGCGGAGGTCCACGCTTTAGAGTTATGTGCTAGAGAATGTCTACGCAGGGGTACAAGCAACACCAAAATATGCTTACTCTCAGATAGCCATGCAGTTCTGAAATCATTAATAAGCTTCTCATTCCAATCAAACCTGGTCTGGGAATGCTCTAAACTCCTCAATACTCTAGCAGCGAGAAACTCCGTTACGCTAATGTGGGTACCGGGACATGAGAAACATGAGGGCAACGAATTGGCGGACTCTTTGGCAAAAAGGGGCGCAGGCACTGCCTTCATAGGTCCAGAACCCTTCTGTGGGGTAAACAGTAGCTTCACAAATAAGAGGTTGTGCGAACAGGAAGAGAGGAAGAACCCAAAAAGGAATGCGGCAGTCGAGACTACTCATTGATCCTGAACATATCAGGGAAGATGCTTCTTTAAACCTCAGCAGAAATGACTTCAAACTCTATACTTTTACCAGGACACTGTAGACTAAATTATCATTTGGAAAAAATAGGCGTGGTAGAAGACGATTCCTGTCGACTCTGTCAAGAGGAACAGAAAACAGCAGAACATATTCTGTGCACTTGCCCAGCGGTGGCAAGACCCAGACATGCCCAGCGGTGGCAAGACGCAGACATAAAATTAAGCCCACAGCAGTTACAAGATTTATAAATAGTCTAGGATTGTTTTAGTTGGGTACGAGGCTGCACAATAGCTCTCTTAGGTCGCGGTGTTCTTTTAGCCTGATTAATAATGTAATAATGTAGTTGTTCTTCATTCCCAGATCCCTACGTTTCCTGCATACGTCATTATTGGTGATTTTCATCTTGTACGCATGTGCCGCTAGTAAACTGTTGCCTTTCTGTACATCTATGATAGCTCTGCAGTCCTTCCGTGACAGCGCTAGTACGAATCGAGTTTATTATCCTGCGTTTGATTTGCAGATGACTTGCGCAGTTCTGCAGGTGGTTAAGCTACTCCAACTCACCGTTACCTGTATCTTCATATCATCGTCAATTTTATTTTGCACATTTTTTATTATTATTATTATTATTAAACAGTTTATTACATAATACAATTATAAAATAAACTTAAAACTAAGGCACTAACGACTAGGGTTTTCGGCCTGATTGTAATTCGACTGTGTATGTTTTTGTTTGAGATTTAGCTAGATTAGGAGGTATAACTTATGGTATTTAAGAATATACATAAGGTTGGATATGTTTTCTGTTGTGTTTTCTTGGAGAATTTGTGTACTGCTGCATAGTGGGCATAGGTAGTTGTTGGTGTACTATTAGATTTTGTGTGTTAAGAGCGTGTGTCCCGTGCGAATTCTGATGTATTTATGGATGTGAATTTTCTGGCTGCTTCTGGGATAGATCGGGACCTTACCCTCGACGTTTATTTGTTTGTAGTAGTAGGAGTAGTTGTTCCAATTTTGTTGACGTTGGTTTAGGTAATACTTTTTGATCTGACGCTGTAGGTCCTTTTTGTGATGTGTTTGTTGCAATAAAATGGGAGCATTGACGGCATGTTTTGCTTCAGTGTCAGCAATTTCGTGTCCCTGAATTCCAGCGTGTGCTGGGATCCACATAATTTTGATTTTGTTGGGATATTGTATTAGAATGTCTCGTATTTTGCAAATTGTTTCGTTTGAATGTAGTATATTTTGTATCGCTTTTACACTTGATTGGGAGTCGGTACAGATGATGTGTTTTCCCTTTATATTTCTGCAGAAATTTGCTGCGAATAAGATCGCTTCTGCTTCTGCAGTGAAAATAGAGCAGTTATCGTTTATTTGAGCGATTCTGACCACATTAAGTTCGGCGTCGATTACTGCGTAGGCGACTCCATTGGTGGATTTCGACCCATCGGTGAAGTAGAGATTCCACCGCTTCATATGCCATTTTTCTGCGTTTTCATGGAAGTATTTTAAATATGTATTGTTGTTTGTGGAGATTTTAGGTAGTAACATTAATGACGATATAATGCTATTTTCCCTGAGTGCCCAAGGAGGGTTTCGTGGAAGAAATCTCTTATGAGGTTTGGAGTGAAGGCCGAGTTGGTGAATGAGGATATATATCCTCTCCAAAGCTGATTTCGTTTTATGTCTTGAGGTACGCCTTAGGTTTGGAAGCAACTGTTTTTCCGCAGGCAGTAAAATATTTTTTGCTAGGCTGGCAGTGCATATTGTTATTCTTTGGTCAAAGGTCAGAAGTCTGCTTCTGTTAGTATATTTGTAATTGGCGTGGATCGAAATGTTCCAGTTGCGTACCTTGCCGCCGCATGGTATATTGAACGGATTTTTCTGATGTTAGCTATTGTTGTGTACCCATATAATGGTAATCCGTATTCTATTTTTGATATAATTAGTGATTTAATAATATTTACAGTTGTGTTAGGATGAGTGTTACTATTTGACGAAGTTAAACATTTTATTAAATTTAGCCTGTTAACAAGAGATTTTTTTAGATAGTCGACATGCACAGACCATTTGTACTTATTATCGAAGATTAAACCTAGTATTTTTAGACTATTTACAGATTCTATGATGTTAGAATTAATTAAGATATTTGTAGGTGACCAGATTTTTTTCCTGCAGATATGTAAAATCTTTGTTTTTGTGAAAGATATTTTTCCTCCTGTTTTTTCTAACCAATCATTGATTTCGAAGAAAAGGTTGTTTAGTTTTCCTTGTAGGATAGTATCATCTTTATATTTTGCAGTTAGATATAGGTCGTCGGCGTATCTACAGTGGTGGAAAAAGGGGTGGCCATTTATAATTTTATTTAGCTTCTCGAACGCAATCTGGAACAGTACGACAGACAATGGGGATCCTTGTGGAACACCATTCCACAGGGGGTAAGTACCAGAATGAGTCGAGTGTATACGTGCTCTAATTTTTCTTTGTGTGAGGAAAGAGCAAATATATTTGATGATCTTCGGACCTATTTACCATTATTTCAATTGGTCGATTATCGCATGTATACCAATCCTATCAAAGGCCATTTCGAAGTCGATGGAGATGATGGATATATGGTTTTTGCTTGTTAGGCTTTTTGCTATTAGATGATCCAGGAAGAGTAGTGCATCCATAGTGCCTTTATTGGGTTTGAAAGCCACTTATTTGGGATGGATTAATTTGTTTATCTGGAGAAACCAAGAAAGCCTTTTAGCGATAATTTTTTCCAAAAGTTTGCTGGTACAAAAAAGTAATGATATTGGCCGATAGCCTTCCAATTTGTTTTGTGCTTTACCCGGATTGGGCAGCGGGATAACTATTGCTGTTTTCCATTCCTGTGGGATTATTCCATTTATAAATATGTTGTTGTAGACATTAAGCAAATGGAGTTTAGCTGATTGAGGTAAATTTTTTAGCATAGTATAGCTGATTTTGTCAAAACCAGTGGATTTTCCTTTTACGACGGAGAGGATAGAATTTAGTTCAATTAGATTGATTTTTGATACTATGAGTTTTGCTGATTTGTTAGGAATGTAGTTTATGGTGGAGTTGACTCGACTTTTCTCAGCGATAAAGCTGGGATTGAAATTTATATCGTTGGGGAGTGTTGACCTTTTACTGGCAAATTCCGTGACTATTGACAGGAGGTCTGTAATAGTGTTTCCTTGCTGGGTTACTAGTTCTTTAATTGTAGAATATGTATTTTTGTGGTGTAATCTATTTATATAATTCCAGATTAGTTTTGTGTGTGAATTTGGATTAATTTTGGAGGTAAATTCGTAGAAGCATTTTTTCTTTGCTAATTAAGCTCTTATTTTAAAAATTGCATTAGCTTTCTTAAATTTGAGGAGGTTTGGAATTGAGCGATTATTTTTGAAACTGAGCCATAATGCACATTTTTTAGAAGTTTCTGTTTGTCGTTTTCTTGTTCAAATGCTAGATAAACAGCGCTTTTGACAATCTCATCTATTAATTCGTTTCCTTCAATGCCGTTATGCCCCGGTATCCAATAGATATGTAACCGTCTATTCGTGGCTAGTCATTCTATGGCTTGCCTGCTCTTTATTTTTTTTCTCATTTATTATTTATTGTATCTTCAATATAAATTGGACTAACAATAAGTAATCAAATCTTAACTCTAAAACTGTTTATTATTAAGTCCAGCCAATGCCAGACGAAAAAATATAGTTTCTACGATTGCTTCTGTGAATGTCTTTCACGTCTCACCTAATGGGCTGAGAGCAAGGGTGTCTCTCCTTCTCAGCCGAGTGTGACCTCTATAATTTAGAATATTGCGGGCCAGTGGATTTGGGTGGAACTCAAGCTTCTTAATATACGTTGTCACATGTTTTGAAAACACATTTTTTACCGTCGGAACGTTTAGATCTTTGTGAATGCACGAATTTTGGACATACCATGGAGCGGCTGTAATCATTCGGAGGATTTTATTTTGTCGCCTTTGAATTTTCTCTATATTTGACGCTGAGGCAGTACCCCATAGCTGAATCCCGTAGCACCATATTCATTTTAGAATCGAGTCGTATAGTAGAAGTTTACAGTCTAGGCTTAGTGTAGAATTTCTCCCAATAACCCAGTTAATTTGAACTGTTTTTGGTTTCATTTGGATCAACTTTGCTTCTATGTGGGTTTTCCATGTTAATCGACGATCAAGATGAATACCGAGGTATTTAACCTCGCTGTGCTGCGGTATAGTCTGGGTGTTGATATGGATAGGAGGGCATGTTTCCCTGCGCAATGTAAATGTAATATGTACTCGTACACATTTTTGTTCGTTCACCTTTTTCCTCCATTGTTGTAGCCATTTTTCCAACTGAGATATAATCGTATATTCCTGTAATTTGCGGGATGCTTCTTGAAGGTTTTCGTGGACGCTTAGGAAAGCTGTATCATCAGCGAATGTTAATACGTGGATATTATTGCTTATTGGCATATCAGAGGCGTATATCAAATATAAGATAGGACCCAAGATGCTGCCTTGGGGAACTCCGGCTTGAATCGGTTGAGGTGTGCTCAGAAAATTACCATCTTTGATGATAGATTTTCGTCCAGTTAAATAGTTTTTAAATAGCTTATGAGTGTTTGCGGGTAAGTTTTGCTTTAATTTCAAAATTAAACCTTCATGCCATACTTTATGAAAAGCCTGGGAAACGTCAATGAAGAGGGCAGAACAATATTTCTTTTCTTCGAACGTTTTTCTAACTACGTTTACAAGTCTATGTGTTTGTTCAATAGTGCTATGTTTTCTTCTGAATCCAAATTGATGATCTGGAATGCATCCATTCTCATTTAGTATGGGAGTCAGCTTGCTCATAAGTAGTTTTTCAAATAGTTTTGACATGTTAGATAATAGGCTAATAGGTCTATAAGATTCTGCTTTCGTATCGTCTTTTCCGGGCTTACGTATCATGGTAATCAACGAAACGATACTGTTGGAGGCGTAAAATAGCATTTAAAATGAAAAGAATTATTTTTCTTACTATACGGGGCAGTTCTAAAAGCATCTTATTACTGATTTTGTCATTACCTGGGGCTTTCCTCGGGTTTAAGCCAGCAATTGCGGTTTCAATATCCCGAATATTAAATCTCAGAGGAATCGCTGCTTCCGCGAACACTGTTGGCAGATCAACTATATCAGCAGCTATGTTTTGAGTGAAAACGGTTTTCAAATGGTTTCTTTTAGCCTGCTAATAATAATATTGCGTCTGCCTTCGGATGCATTCTAAGAGAATCTATTCACTTTACACAAACATCAGATTGAGGAATAAATAAGACTACAATGTTTCTTGTGTTTACCATAAATACGATACG
>OV050032.1:170477845-170480345 GCA_920105625.2 Clusia tigrina
CTTAATTCGCGAGGCTTCCGATTTCATATAAGCCTGCTAAGGTAGTGGTTTAATTGTAACAAAGTCTCAAATTCAATATGATTATTAGGAACTGATCTAACCCACCATGGCACGTATATTTGGCAGATCGCCTGATCATGAGAATGGGAGTCTTCCCATCTAGGTAGAGTAGTGGGATTCAGTTGGTCGTCCCAATGGGTTTGGTCTCACCAGATTTGTGGCATCAAGATCTTGGCGGTGGGAAATTACCTCCCATGAGGATCGAAGAGTTGCGCAACAAATACAACACCTGTCGGTTGGTGTGCTTAGGAATTGCTCGAATGGTTGCCACTCGTAGAGAGAATATCTCACAATGCTGGCCGCACCGGGAAACTACGGTATTAGGGGTACAATACTACTCAGGTTTGAGTAAGTCTTTCCGGAATAGAAGCCCGGCGATATTTCCGAAAAGATGGCACTTGTTCATGGAGAACGCTGTCTGTCCAAGGAAACGCATCGGTTGGTCCCCATCAGTGGTCGACGTACATTGCATTGCGTAGCGCATCAGAAGCGAGTGGGTATTTGTGCTCCATGTCGTCTGCCAGTTGCAGAAGGGTCCGTATAGCGAGATAAGGAGCGCAATTCAAAGGCTACCATTTTTAGTTTGAAATCCGCTATTGTAGCGGCCGGGTTCTCTCGAAAGAGAATACTTTGGTACGGTCTATGGTTAGAGTCCACCAAGATCTGACGGTACATTTTGTATATATCTCGTTTGAGGACATACCTAAACATACCGACACTGAATGATGAGTTGGGTCAGGTCTGATTGCAACACTGGTCCGATGTCTAGTACATCATTCAAGCTGATGGCGTTCGTGATCGGTTGCGAAATGTTAAACACCACCTGGATCTTGGTGGAGGTGCTCTCTGTTTTATACACCACGTAGTGCGGCAAAAAATAATGAGACACGAGAGATATGGACGGAGGTGGGACTTTAATCATGTGGTTGACTTCCACTGTCAGGGTTGGCAGCACCATTGTTGACACATGAATTCACATTGTGGGATCCCGTAGCACCATATTCGTTTTAGAATCGAGTCGTATAGTAGAAGTTTACAGTCTAGGCTTAGTGTAGAATTTCTCCCAATAACCCAGTTAATTTGAACTGTTTTTGGTTTCATTTGGATCAACTTTGCTTCTATGTGGGTTTTCCATGTTAATCGACGATCAAGATGAATACCGAGGTATTTAACCTCGCTGTGCTGCGGTATAGTCTGGGTGTTGATATGGATAGGAGGGCATGTTTCCCTGCGCAATGTAAATGTAATATGTACTCGTACACATTTTTGTTCGTTCACCTTTTTCCTCCATTGTTGTAGCCATTTTTCCAACTGAGATATAATCGTATATTCCTGTAATTTGCGGGATGCTTCTTGAAGGTTTTCGTGGACGCTTAGGAAAGCTGTATCATCAGCGAATGTTAATACGTGGATATTATTGCTTATTGGCATATCAGAGGCGTATATCAAATATAAGATAGGACCCAAGATGCTGCCTTGGGGAACTCCGGCTTGAATCGGTTGAGGTGTGCTCAGAAAATTACCATCTTTGATGATAGATTTTCGTCCAGTTAAATAGTTTTTAAATAGCTTATGAGTGTTTGCGGGTAAGTTTTGCTTTAATTTCAAAATTAAACCTTCATGCCATACTTTATGAAAAGCCTGGGAAACGTCAATGAAGAGGGCAGAACAATATTTCTTTTCTTCGAACGTTTTTCTAACTACGTTTACAAGTCTATGTGTTTGTTCAATAGTGCTATGTTTTCTTCTGAATCCAAATTGATGATCTGGAATGCATCCATTCTCATTTAGTATGGGAGTCAGCTTGCTCATAAGTAGTTTTTCAAATAGTTTTGACATGTTAGATAATAGGCTAATAGGTCTATAAGATTCTGCTTTCGTATCGTCTTTTCCGGGCTTACGTATCATGGTAATCAACGAAACGATACTGTTGGAGGCGTAAAATAGCATTTAAAATGAAAAGAATTATTTTTCTTACTATACGGGGCAGTTCTAAAAGCATCTTATTACTGATTTTGTCATTACCTGGGGCTTTCCTCGGGTTTAAGCCAGCAATTGCGGTTTCAATATCCCGAATATTAAATCTCAGAGGAATCGCTGCTTCCGCGACCACTGTTGGCAGATCAACTATATCAGCAGCTATGTTTTGAGTGAAAACGGTTTTCAAATGGTTTCTTTTAGCCTGCTAATAATAATATTGCGTCTGCCTTCGGATGCATTCTAAGAGAATCTATTCACTTTACACAAACATCAGATTGAGGAATAAATAAGACTACAATGTTTCTTGTGTTTACCATAAATACGATACGATCCGTTATAAATAAGTCGAGACAAATCTCTTCAAGGAACGCCGCCAAAATTCGGTCCACTTTTTAACGCGTTTGTTGTTAAGGTTCATTTCCATTCTTCTCTAAAAATTGTTATGTCAGTACTTCATAGG
>OV050032.1:170482845-170747845 GCA_920105625.2 Clusia tigrina
CTAATACTGTGTGAACCGGTGCGTTGTCTTGAAGAAAGAGCATTATTTTCTTCTTTAAATGTGGTCGTTTTTCCTTGATTGCATCAATCAATTGATCCAATAATGCACGATAATACATTCCTGTCATTGTGGATCCTTTTTCAAGATAATCGATGAGCAATATTCCGTGTGCATCCCAAAATACAGTGGCCATAACCTTGCCAGCCGATTTCACTGCCTTCGCCTTCTTCGGAGCACTTCCACCAGCTTCCACCCATTGTTTCGATTGATTTTTGGTTTCAGGTGTGTTGTGGTGGACCCACTTTTCGTCAACAGTTATTAATCGACGCCAAAAATCAACAGGATTATGCTTTATTATGTCCAAACACCGCTGTGAAGTGGTCTGTCGAACTCGTTTTTGATCGACACTGAGCAAACGCGGCACCCATCTTGCCAATAGCTTCTTCATATGCAAATGTTTAAGCAAAATGTTGAACACACGTTCATATGATATGTTTACCATTTCAACAATCTCACGCAACTTGACTCGGCGATCATTCATAACGATATCGAGGATTTTCTTGATATTTTCTTCAGTAACCACCTCTTTTGGCCTTCCTGTTGATGGTATTGTTGCAGTGCTTGTTCGGCCGCGTTTAAATTCAGCAATCCAATATTTTACCATGTAATCTGACGGAGCAGACTCACCGTAATGTTTATCGAGCTTTTCTTTTGTCTCTTTCGCCGTTTTCCCTTTCAAATAATAGTGTTTAATCACTGCACGAAATTCGCTTTTTTCCATATTTCAAGAAACACAAAAGTTGCTTACTTCAAACGCCTACAACAAATAAACTAATCGATGAATTTGGGCGAAATTTTAACAGCTGACGTTTGACAGATTGCAATTTCTAAAAAAAAAAGTTTTTGGGTTTGTGCTGCCATCTAGCGCTAGGTAGCTTCAATATAAATCCGCCCTCGTATATGGTCACTTTCCGACTCAGTTTAGTTTAGACCGCCCAGTGGTCAACACTTTTCTCACACCGTTACAGATATACTAATAGCAAAATCTAGATTGATATTTCAATAATATAACATAAATCTAGATTGATATATCAATGTAATCGGACAATAGACACGCATACCTCTCAACTATGCAGGTCGTTACCTAATTTAAAATCACAATAGCTTTAGTTAAGTCGATGATATCTGGTCAAACATCGGGTAGGATGTAGAGTACTTTTAGTTCATAACCAATCCAACCTGACTTGATCGTTCTTTACCTTCTGAAACTAAAAGCGACGTTTCGGGGAGTAGACCCAGGATTTAATGTCTTCCTCTATAAGAGAAAAAAAGAGCGAAAAACGACTAAGGAAGTCGGGTTAGACCGTCTTCTAAATACCCTTTACCTTTCCTTGTGCGTGAGAGTTCAACAATGGGGATGTTTTCTTCATAAATTACCATTAGGAGCATATCTGCGGTAATTCTCGGTAGGGTACCTTGAATTGATTATATTAGTGGGAGGCGTGGCCTTTATCTGATCGACCCCATTTCTTGTATATGTCTTTTTAGGGTCAATATATGTACTAATATAATACAAATTCGTTGATGAATCTTCTATAGGATCCTAGTAATGATTTTTTTAATGGGCGTGGCAGTAGTAATAATCTGCCCATATTGGGAGTGCATGCTAGTACAGACCAATGTATACAGCTTAGTAGCTGTATACATTAGGTCTGATGATTTGTATTCATATATCATCACTAGAAGCATAGATAGGGTAATTGTTTTTAAGTGGGGTCCCCAATGTTGACTTAATGGGAAGGGTTGCCTTTATCTGATCGCCCCCATTTGTAGTGGCAATATACGTACTAATATAACATTTCGTATAGATCGTAAGTTATCAAAATATGCTGTGAAAATTACCCGCCCATTTTTTGACTGTTGTTTAATGCGAGTGAAATTTCGTTGATGAATCTTTAATAGGAAACTAGTAATGATTTTTGGTTAATTGTGGGCGTGGCAGTAGTATTATGATCTCCATTGTTTGCACACACACTATAATGGACCCCATGTACATTTCTGCCAATTTGTTTATTCCGATAGCATCAATACGAGCATAGGTGGGCTAATTTTAATTTTAGACCCAAAAGTTCTTTATATCCAAAGTGGAGATGCCCTTTCTCGGATCAACCTAATTTTTTACAGTTAACTTTATAATGTTTACCAATTGCTTCTCCGTTCAGTTACTTATTAGTAGCCCAACTTGGAGCTGGCAGTATTACTATGCTTCTTAAGTGTTCAGTGCAACACAGTTGGGGATCGAAGGCACATTCCCATGATAGACTAGATGCCGGGATTAAGGCTTAATTCGCGAGGCTTCCGATTTCATATAAGCCTGCTAAGGTAGTGGTTTAATTGTAACAAAGTCTCAAATTCAATATGATTATTAGGAACTGATCTAACCCACCATGGCACGTATATTTGGCAGATCGCCTGATCATGAGAATGGGAGTCTTCCCATCTAGGTAGAGTAGTGGGATTCAGTTGGTCGTCCCAATGGGTTTGGTCTCACCAGATTTGTGGCATCAAGATCTTGGCGGTGGGAAATTACCTCCCATGAGGATCGAAGAGTTGCGCAACAAATACAACACCTGTCGGTTGGTGTGCTTAGGAATTGCTCGAATGGTTGCCACTCGTAGAGAGAATATCTCACAATGCTGGCCGCACCGGGAAACTACGGTATTAGGGGTACAATACTACTCAGGTTTGAGTAAGTCTTTCCGGAATAGAAGCCCGGCGATATTTCCGAAAAGATGGCACTTGTTCATGGAGAACGCTGTCTGTCCAAGGAAACGCATCGGTTGGTCCCCATCAGTGGTCGACGTACATTGCATTGCGTAGCGCATCAGAAGCGAGTGGGTATTTGTGCTCCATGTCGTCTGCCAGTTGCAGAAGGGTCCGTATAGCGAGATAAGGAGCGCAATTCAAAGGCTACCATTTTTAGTTTGAAATCCGCTATTGTAGCGGCCGGGTTCTCTCGAAAGAGAATACTTTGGTACGGTCTATGGTTAGAGTCCACCAAGATCTGACGGTACATTTTGTATATATCTCGTTTGAGGACATACCTAAACATACCGACACTGAATGATGAGTTGGGTCAGGTCTGATTGCAACACTGGTCCGATGTCTAGTACATCATTCAAGCTGATGGCGTTCGTGATCGGTTGCGAAATGTTAAACACCACCTGGATCTTGGTGGAGGTGCTCTCTGTTTTATACACCACGTAGTGCGGCAAAAAATAATGAGACACGAG
The DNA here is from genome assembly GCA_920105625.2 of Clusia tigrina. NCBI lineage: Eukaryota > Metazoa > Arthropoda > Insecta > Diptera > Clusiidae > Clusia > Clusia tigrina. The sequence goes on from OV050032.1 coordinate 170,486,139, forward strand.
AGATATGGACGGAGGTGGGACTTTAATCATGTGGTTGACTTCCACTGTCAGGGTTGGCAGCACCATTGTTGACACATGAATTCACATTGTGGGATCGTATCGCGAGCATGTAACCACTTTTCAAGTTTTTGCAACATTACCAGCTACCACATTGTTCACTCCTGACACTTGCACATGCATAGTTCGTACTGGCAATTTAAGACGCTTTTGGAGCGGGTCTGAAATAAAAGACCCTTCGGTCCCGGATCTACCAGAGCCCGAGCCAGGTAGCTGGCTCCTCGATGTTCAATGTTAACGAGGGCTGTGCCGGGCAGCACTCTGTTTGACAGCTGATCACACGGTTGGCTTCGAATTGTCATATTTGTCTCGGCTATATGAAGTATAACAACGGTATTCCAATTGGAAGTGTTTGCTATACTGAAGGTAGCGGAATATGTAATTGAAAAGAAATAGAGCGGTAAACACCTTAGATTCAGCAGTGTTCAGTGGCTGCACTGAAGACCCGAGAAAACGCGTTAACCACTTTAAAAATTATCCAAGAATATAAGTCAAGACTTAACTCCATCGCAAGGTGGAATTTGCTTTAACTTATTTGGATTCCGGAACACTGTGGTGACTGATGAATTGGCAAACTGTGGATCTCCAATGGGACCAGAGCCATTTATCGGTATAAGTTTAGCAGCGGGTATTGATTGTATTAAGAGCCATGTGAATAATATTCACAAGGATCTAAGGTACAGTTCACTTGCCTGCAAAACAAAGAAAACTTAAACAAGAGAGTTGCAGATTTCCTTCTAACATTACGAAGGAAAATTCTTCGGTCATTTGTGGTTGATATAATTCATATGGCGACCATAGGCATCATCGAGAGTCCGAACTGCGTCGTCTGTCTAGAGGAAAAACTGGACGGCATAGGGCATTTTTATTGCGCTTGTCCTGCCTTTGTCCGAATGAGGATGCCCATATTAGGGTCAGATGCGTTAGGAATGGACTACGAATATTCATTATCCCTTGACAGACTTCTGAGAATAAAAGAGTCAAAGAAGTTTGAAAAGGTGTAACTTCCTTTCCAAAATCCTCTATCTGCCCCTTCCCGCAAATATTTGTTCAGGCTTACAGTACAATGGGCATAAAAGCCTGAGTGCTTCTTCGGCGGTTCTCCGGCCTACCGCACTTCTATTCTATTATATTATATTCTATTCTAATCTGTTCGTTCACTCAACGGGATCTGTCAGTGGTTGCTCTGCACTGAACTGTACTATGTATTAGAACAGAATAAGAGTGCTAATTAAAAATGTATATTCAAATCATGTTTGCAGCTTTTAATGATTTGCCCATTTCTATTTCTAAAAATGTATATACATATATTAATATATTATATATATACTGATTAACAGGTAAATGTCTAAGGGGGAGCTGAGTGTTTTAGTTGTTTAAATTTATAGCAATAATTATAATCATATTGAGTTATTTTAATTATTTTCCAATTAGATTGTTTTATTGAATTTATTTGTTGTAAATTTTCAAATACAATGTTTTTTCTATTTGAGCGGTAAGTTTACAATAGCTTTTATGATTTTGCCCTGAAATTTGTAGGCACAAAATTGGTTTATCATTTATATCATTGGATTTCGATGGAAGCAAAGTGAATTGCAACACAGAATCATTGAAAAAAGGGTATTTTTATAGTGTTTTCAGTAGGCATTATATACACTTTCCTCTTCTTCAACTAGTAAATTTAAGTGCGCTCTTCTACTTTCTTCTATACTTGTTAGTGCCAATGTGGTCGTATTAATGTTTTTGTGGACTTTCCTTTCCATATTGCCCATGTGTCGATTTTGACAGCCCAATTAATTAAAATTCTGAAACGTTACAATTTGGGATAAATAGTAATAAGTGGAAGCGTCGCACATTTGCTACAACTTGTTACTACCACTAAAATGTGAGCACACATATGCACACATAGATATAATATAACAAGGAGCGAAACGAAAACAAACATTAAAAATAATATTTGTGAATTTTCCATGAATAATATGCAACAAAGTACAACAAATTAGCGTAAATGTTTACCAAAACTTTACTTAATTATTGACAAATTCACATGAACAAAAAGCGCCGCACACATCATCACATACAAACAACAAACACACTTCGTCAGACACAGTGAGAACGCAAATAAACTAACAACGGAAGCTAGAAAACACGATAAAACTCATTTAGTGCAGGCTCTCAAACATTTTTGTTCCCCAAACTGCCACCAATTTTAATTTATATCCACCCAGTATCACCTAGTAGGTATCAGTTCGATTCGAGATCGTTTTATAGTACTTAAGCCACTTATTGGTGAAAAGAAACCGAAGGTTTTGAATGTGCAAAAATTTATAGAAATTTATGTTCCTCCAGGTATGAATAAATGGCTGAAATTTACTTCCATCGTCATTGTCTCTTGGGCTTGAATTTGAATTTTATGAATCTAATGAAAATACGCATATGTTCAGTAAGACACATTAAAGTTAGCACAATTAACATAGTGATCTAAGTTCAGTGAGAACATGAACAAATTAAATTGTATATTCAGGATTCTCGTCCAGAATGATGCACTTCAATGCTTATTTCCCTCTCACTCGCTTTCACTCTGAATTTCCTTCTGCCTCTCTCCCTGTCTCTGTCTATTATCATCGAGTAAAAGGATTGAGGAGTTTCAAAGACTCCTAGCTCCATATGCTGACATAATTTCGTAGCTACAAGATTGTAACTTAATTATAATGATGGATGTACGAGTATTGGCACAACACGATGCCAGAATTTGTGTCTCTCAATACATTGCTGAGGACAAATTAAAATATTTTACCTACTGGGATGGATATTACGATAAAAATACGCATGAAAGCATGTATAAATGAAAAAAATAAAACAAAAAATACAGAAAAAGGACAAATTTATAATTTCCAATAAAGTGGGCGCATTGGTATTTGTAATGACTGCCAATTTATTGTATTAGTTGTATGGACGAATGCGTGTATATTTGAGTATGTATACTTAGGGACGCATTCGCATATGAAATTTTAACTTTTATGGCGCATAATAATGCTTCACCCAATAGTCTGCAAACATTTCACTACAGTTCGAGGCATTGTTTGAATTGATGTTTTTTTCAATTAACCATATTTTTCATAGCAGCATTTTAGGCTTGACAAAAGCGCGATATTCGTACGAACACCCAAAATCAACGAAACACCATCGGGAGTGCAGAATGTGTGCTTGCGTTGGTTCATTTTTGTATGCGCGAGGGTGTGTGTGTTGTTACTGTTATTGTATATTATGTTTCATTGCTGTATGTCATCTGTTGCAATTAGTTTTATTGTTGTGTGGGGGGTACATATAAATATGCATTTATGTGTTTAACTTTACTCTCATATATGCGTGCGCATACAATAAATAGTAAGTCTTGTTGTTCGTGCTGTTGTTGTAATTAGTGAGGCGCAAATAAATAGCGTCTAATGAATACCGCTGATGGCATATGTCGCGCTCCTGTTTGCATAGCAATTGGGTTCAGACACCCAAAAAAATAAAATTATTGCAAATGAGATTTACATAATTATTAATTAAGACATAACCCACCTACACATATGGTTTTTCTCACAGTTTTTATATACGATTGAAATTACTTTAATTATTTAAACACAACTTAGATGCCTTTGTAGGATAACATTGCTCCTTGAATCCTTACAAGTTCCAGTTCCTTCAACTTCCTAGAATTAATGAGAGTAATATGAAATATCTTTAATAACTCCCATTCATAGGCATAAACATTTTAAAATATTGTCAAAAATCGAATTCAGAGTTTGTTTATTCACACGAAAATATTATTTATTTATATATATATTTTTTTAAATAATTTTTATATCCTTTCCCCTCAAAAGTAAAAAAATTTATATTTGCCAATTTTTATTTCTAAAAATTTTTCAAAAAAAACGCTACAAAAGTAAATCGACAGTGATAGCAAACGACGCCATATTTTTTCCCGCTCTTTTGACATTTCTCTTCAGTAAGGTTTGCCATTTCATCGTGCAAAGATATACGAGCCAACAACGAGTCAAAATTATTAAAATTTACTACCGAAATTCGGAGTCAGTCGCCTTAACTTTAAGAGCGCTACGTCCAATTTATGGTCGTCATAATTGTCCTAGCAGATCAACAATTGAGCGTCTAGTGGAAAAATTTGAATCCACAGGCACAGTACAAAATGTTCCCGTGCCAGTGAGACAAAGAAGTGCCCGTAGTGTCGAGAATATTGCTGCCGCTGAGGCTTCAGTTCAAGAAAGCCCAAATGTGTTTCTCACACGTCGTTCTCAAGCGTTGGGCATCTCTGTGACGTCGTTGTGGCGAATTTTGCGAAAAGATCTTGGCCTACATCCTTACAAGGTCAAATTGACGCCAGAACTGAAGCCGCTTGACCACCATAAGCGTCGTATGTTCGTGAATTGGGCTGAGCAACAACTTGAAAATGATTCGGATTTTCATCGGAAAATCATCTTCAGCCATGAGGCTCATTTCTGGCAGAATGGCTTCGTCAATAAATAAAATATGCGTTATTGGTTAGACAGCAATCCACACGTACTCCATGAGTCATCATTGCATCGCGAAAAAATTACGGTTTGGTGCGGTTTATGGGCCGGCGGCGTCATTGGGCCGTACTTCTTCCGTGATGATCAAGACCGGCACATTACTGTGAATGCGAATCGCTACCGTTCAATGATAACCGAATATTTTTGGCCCCAATTGTATAATATGGACTTGGAGGACATGTGGTTCCAACAGGACAGCGCCACAAGCCACACAGCGAATGCCACAATCAATTTACTGCAAACCAAGTTTGGTGAACGTGTTATCTCACGAAATGGCCCAGTCGATTGGCCGCCTCGGTCGTGCGATTTGACGCCGTTAGATTATTTCCTGTGGGGCTACGTCAAGTCTATGGTCTATGTCAACAAGCCAGCGACGATTGATGAACTTCGTACGAAAATCGAACGTGAAATTACAGCAGTATCGGCCGATTTATGCTTGAAAACCGTTGAAAATTGGGTTCAGCGTCTAGACTTCTGCAAGCGTGCCCGTGGTGGCCATGCAAAAGAAATCGAGTTCCATACATAATGGCATCGAACGTACTTTGACAGGAATAAAGAAGTTCATTGATATCTAAAACCGGTTTTGTTTTATTTAAAAAAAACTTTTGTAGCGCTCTTATTGAAAAACCCGATATATACGAGTACATACCACTCTTTGTTATATTATCCAGAGGGGCTTATTAGCAGCTAGTGAATGGTGCAGCAGAACAGGATTGAAAAGCAATGCCTCAAAGACCACCATTGAGCCGTTCACTAGAAAAAAAACTCTACCATATATGAAACCTATTCTTCTAAATGGTACACAGGTCGAAATTAGCTCTGAGACCAAATACCTCGAAGTCATTTTCGACAAAAAATTATTATAGAAGACTCATCTGACAGCAACCACCAAGAGGGCTACAGCTTCCTTAATGATATGTAGACGGCTTGCTGGTAAATCTTGGGGATGTAACCCACAAAACGTTCGCTGGATGTATACCATGATGGTGAGACCAATCATCACCTATGGTTCTGTAGCCTGGTCAAATAGAGTCAGACTTAAGACAACGAAATCTGCATTAAGTAAAGTACAACGCCTTGCCTGCCTTGTTATCACTGGAGCTATACGCACCTGTCCAACGGCAGCAATGGAAGTTATACTAGATCTAACAACCTTACATCTAGTAATTCAAGACTGCTAGGAAATCTCTTACCAGAATACAAGAAATTATCTCGAGAGAATCAAATTACACCCAAAATATATGGGGTAACAATTCAGCTCAAGAATATGGTATACTAAAATCTCACAAAAATTGTATGCCAAGAAAATTCAACTTTGCACAATAATACAGTACAATGATGAGTTGCAAAAAAGATTGGAAAGGTCTAACTGAGACGTATAAAATTAGAGAAAATTCCCTCTTATGGTATACTGACGGTTCTAAGACAATGGACGGAACTGGGGCAGGAGTATTTCGGCAATTCACGCTATTGAAATATGTGCCCAGATCAACATTGACAGGAAGTATCGGGGGAAAAACATCGTGATACTATCTGATAGTCAAGCAGCACTCAAGAGTCTGAGCTCACCCTTAGTGAGGTCTAAACTTGTGTGATACTGTATTGGGAAACTGAACTCCATAGGCAGTATGATCTAGTTATCTGTAATGTGGTTACCAGGCCACATAGGAGTAAAGGGAAATAAGAAGGCTGAAAGCTTAGCTAGGAAGGCTGCGGCCTCTCATTTCAACGGCCCTGAACCCTTCTGTGGACTATCATCCAATACCATTGGTGGTCTACTGAAGAAGTGTACAGATTCGGGATTAAGACAGTCCAAAGCTCTTCTGGGAGATTTTGATCCTAAAAGAGCTAAGGACTTAATAAATATGCCTCGGAGTAAATTAAGAATCAGGCATTTTAGGCGGATATTGTACACTCAACTACCATATGAACAAGTTGGGTATACCTTCAGATGCCATCTGTCGATTCTGTGGACAAAACGACGAAACTTCACTGCACCTGATCACAGACTGCGGACCATTAGCACACAATATACTCAGGTGTTTTGGAGATTATATCCCTCATCTAGATTCCTCCAAAATATATGAATTCCTGTCGAAAATTAACCTGTTAGTGCATTTTTTGTATAGAAATCCAATTTAATAATCAAGTGTAACATTATTAAGATTTCGTAACTTCTCGGCGTCAAGGAGTAATTTTTTAAACAGTTTCTATATAGATGGTTGAAGGCCGATCAGTATGCAAGGTCAATTTTGTTGCTACTTTCGTTGGTTTTTGGGTTTGCTAGTATTTTGATAAATTTGCATACGTTTAGAAAGTATTTTAGTCTTCGGACTGCATTAAATATGTTCTCCATATAGCATATTGCATAGTCCGGTGGCTTTATGTGAATTTCTCTAGTAATTTGGGAATATCCTTTCTTTTTATATATATATTTTATTTAATCTTCTAATAATATCTTAGAACTAACAATAAATCTTCATAGTATATTTAACATTTCAATTTTAAATTCATATCAATCATTACCAACCTCCCAGTGCCAGTGCTTTGAGGAGTTATGGTATTGTGAAGACCTAAATTTAAGGTCACACAAAATACCGCCCTCACCATATACCAACACCATGCGAGCACATGTAGCCAAACCACGCCACACGTGGTTATGCTCGAACATGACACAACGCCGAAATACGGGAATCCCGTATGCGCGAACACAACACAGTGCCGAAATACGGGACTTGTCGATGCTCGCATGAAAAAATGTATAAAAGGCCGGTGCACAGAGGAACCGGTCTCTTGCGATTTCAACAGTAGCGGCGACAACAGCGAACGAGCAGGCGCTCCCTTGTGATTTCAACAGCAGCGGCGACAACAGCGAACGAGCAGGCTCTCTCTCTTGTGATTTCAACAGCCGTGGCGACAACAGCGGACGAGCAGGCTCGCTCTCTTGCGATTTCAACAGCAGCGACGACAACAGCGAACGAGCAGGCGAGTAAGTGGGTATATTATTCGCGGACAGTGGCGACCACGGCAGACAGTTCCTGACTTTTGAGACTTCTTACGTGATTGGTGGTGTGAGGTTTCAACCGACATCACTACCACGTAAGAGAGTGCTCCACCCTAGGCGAAGTAAACGCGAGGTTTTAACCGGCGTTTAACTTCAAAACAGCTATTGCTTCAATTTAGACTTTTGAGACTTCTTACGTGATTGGTGGCGTGAGGTTTTAACCGACATCAGTACCACGTAAGAGAGTGCTCCACCTTAAGCGAAGTAAACGCGAGGTATTAACCGGCGTTGAATTTCAAAGCAGCTATTGCTTCTACGTCTGCCACTACCCCACTTCACCGCAATTAGACGAAGCGGAAAGTATACATGATTTGGTTATAATTAGTTTAAGATGAAGTTATAGTTTATTAAATAATAAAAGAAAGTAAAACAAACTACATCAAACGTGTTGTGTTAAGGTCAATCAAATAAATATTGTACAGGACTCTGGGAAGACTGAGCATACCACAGCTAGAGATTCCTTACATTATATGAAAAGAAGTAGTGCAATACTTAAATAATAGCGTAATGAATAAGCCTAAAATCTAGTTTGTTGCTAAGCGCAGCACGTCCATCCTTTTCAGGCGGGTGTGTCCTTGATGCTGTAGTAGGCGCCTCGCTAATGCATTGGGATGCTTGTCTAGCTTTGCTAGGTAAGATTCAGCAAGTCGGGAAACATCTTTAGTTACATACGGGATATGTAAATCTATGTGGATGTTAACGTTTTTGATGTACCAAGGAGCATTGGTAATCATTCAAGGATTTTCGATTGGGCTTTTTGCAACTGTTCGACATTTGAGGGTGAAGCAGTACCCCAGAGTTGGATACCGTAGGTCCATATGGGCTTGATAATGACTTTGTGCAGTTTGAGCTTGGACTGCCTGTTCAAAAGCCAGTTTAGCTCGTTTATTTTGAGTTTAATCTGAGTAATTTTTGCACTTATATGCTTTGCCCAAGTAAGTCTGCGATCTAAATTCATTCCTAGATATTTAGTTTCTGTCGCCTGAGGGATCGGCTTGATGTTAATTTGCACAGGGGGGCAAGTACTCCTGCATAGAGTGAATGTGACATGAACGCATTTCCACTCATTGACTTTGATTCTCCAGTGGTCAAGCCATTCCTCAAGCATGTTGACGTGTACTTGGAGAAGTTTTGACGCCTCCTTCGGATTTGTGTGAGTACACAATATGGCTGTGTCATCGGCAAAAGTATAGGTGATAGTCTTGCCGTTTGTTGGCATATCTGCAGTGAACAACGTATAGAGCAGGGGGCCTAATACGCTGCCTTGCGGTACACATGCTTGTATAGGGTGTTCATCTGAGATGAAGCTTTTTTGTTTCACCACAAAGCGTCTACCTGAGAGATAGCTTTCGAGCAATGTGTAGATGTTAAGAGGTTGTTACGTCCCCATGGTAATCATACCTGGCACAGACACCCTGGCTAGTTCACTCCTTTTTTTTTTCTTTGGTGGGTTCCCAACCCGCTGTGCCAGATCGTGGGGCAAACATGAAGTTCTACTCTAAACCTATTCTACGTTTATTATTTATTTTTGATACCACTCACCTCTCCACCGGATTCCTCCGTCCCGATCAGCCTCTCCTCATCCTCCCCCTCCTGTCACCACCTTAACCTACCATAATTTATTTATTTTTTATACAAACACACACATACACAGACAATTACTACGGCCTCCACTAAGCTGCGTATAGGCTGCCTAATTCAGGCAACAAGGCCTAACTCAAACCCCGCTTTCGCTCTACCTCTATCTACTCTTAGGAGCTCCCTCGACCAGTGTAGGCTATTCTTACCGAGCGCGCCACCACCACGCTCTGTTGAGACCGTATCACACTTTCCTAACGCCTTAAATTAATTCATAGATTCTACTCATTAACAGAACAAATAAAAACTTTATGCTTTACATCCAACAAAAAGAAAACTGAAATAAAGACGTAAATAAATACTTATATTTAGGAACTTATGCTTATCTTAATACGCTGGACTTATCTTTATTTTTGCCGCTCTGGGTAGGAGTCTGGTCTTCGGCGGTCGATCCGTATCCATTCACTTCCTTTTCTAATTCGTCGACAATGAAAGGAAATCGAAACTACCTTTTTTATGCAGCATTAAACAACTTCAATACCATTTCTTTTCAATTTAATAATTCTATGTATTTAATTTATTAAAATATCGTATTCTAGCGTTTTCAACACGACACTAGCACAGAAATTCTCACAAAAAAAAAAAATTGCACTTGATTTAGATGAAGATAGACGACTCGAACGACAACGACCGTAAATTTCACTTGTTTTCTTGCCATCCAGAATCTGACACTTTTCTAAAAATTTTCCGCATTACTTACTGACTTCCAAAATCAGTTTCCTCCGGTACTTAAACTCCCAACTCTCTTCCTCTGGCACCCTACTTTTCACTATCCTATCCACAACCTGTCCGTCCGTCTCTGTCCCACCCACTAAGCATACCCCCTGGCAACAGCTGTGCTTTGTGGGTCAACCAACCAATTCAAGGACAGCTACTAACCTTTCATCATCACTTTTCTTTTTCTTCTCTTTTTCCTTACCAACTCGCACTCACGTATTTACCCCACACTAACACTCGATCCACCCACACATGCACCCATATTAGACCAGCTCTCGCGTATTAAAAGTTCCCCTCCACTCAACCTGAGCTTTCAACGCAAAAGCTGTCTAATCCTCTCACACCAAAAAAATTAACAAAAAGTGATGATATAAAATCTCTCCCATATACATACATATATACTCGTATAAATATACATATTTACATAAAGATTACCAACCGGAGTATGCAGACAGTAAACCGAAAAGTCATCTGATGCACCAAATAAGGTAGCAGCCAGCTGATCGTAACAACACACGTGGATTAGAGCAAACAAAATCCCACACTAATCCGCATGAAAAACGGACAGCTGCACCATCAAACGCCCATATTTACAATTACAGCCCTGGAGCTAACCAGCATTTGACAGACCCAGCCGAATTCCTCGCCCGGACCTTTGTCTAGGCCATAGCTAGGCCAAGTATCTTAACCTAAAAACATTAGACTCCTAAAACTTTCCTAATCTCTTTCACTCTTTCAGATCCACTTCTCACCATTACGCGGAACAACGCTCCAGCGATGCAGAATTTCACCGTAAGTTTACAGCTCCCAACATTTGCCCTACAATCGCTTACCTCTTTACTGGCGCCCAACGTGAGCTACACCCACAACCCTGAGACTACGAGTCTGGTGCTCTTACTGTTTCAAATCTTTCGCATGGAATACCCCCAACGCCTTACCCCGCAAATCTTCTATCCCATACAAATTACCTCCCAAAACTTTGCTCACCCGACATTTTACAAATTTCTTACAGAATTTTGCATTTATGTTCTTCCTAAAGTCGCTAAGTACGAAGTTCCGTTTGTACACTTCCTGCCCTATTACAAATTTAATCAGCCTCGCCCGTTGATTATAATACCTGGCGCCTTTCTCATATGCTTTATGCATATGAGACCTGATACTCTCGCGGACTAACTCCAGTCTGTCCTCAGGTGGTAATATGTGCAAATCACGATCCTCCAGCGCATTGAGCTGTCGCGCCAATGCATAGTCCGCGCCACTGGTAAACATCTGCTGACCGAACAAAGCAAAGCACGGCGTAACCCCTATCGCTTGATATACAGCACTGCGCAACGCACACTCGATCTCACTCAGGAATAAATCCCAATCGCGGTGGTCCTCCTTCAGGTAAGCCCTTATAGCTGCCAGAACTGACTGATTCACACGTTCTGCTGCATTAGATTGTGGGGCATAAAACCCCGTCTGCACATGCTTAATAGCATAGGACTCCATCACTTTAGTAAATTCCTGACTCTCAAACTGCTTTCCATTATCTAAATGTATCGTTTCGGGTACACCGAATTTATGAAAAATTTCTTCAATTAAAAACCTTACTACATTCATCGCCGTGGCCTTACCCATAGCTTTTAAGAACAGGAATTTCGTAAAATGGTCCATTACCACAAACACGTATGCATGACCCGCCCTGGAGCGTGGATATTTTCCTAAAAAATCTATATAAAGCCGTTGGAATGGCCGTTCGGTGCTGACTTCCTTTCCCATAAAAGGTCTAGAAAGCTGATTGCTATGCTTCGTCTCCTTGCAGACCCTACAATCCCTCACGTAATTCCGCACCTGCACCGCCATACCAGGCCAATAATAAAATTGTCTTACCCGGTGCAATGTTTTAGCGACTCCCCCGTGAGCTGACAACTCAGGCTCATGGGCTTGTGCTACAACTGTCGAAGTTAATGCTTCGGGCACCCATAGCTTCCAACAGGGACCCCTGCCCTCTTCCTCATTAGCAATAGTACGTTTATATATCTTCCCATCGCGTACTTGCAGATCCGGGAACCTTCCTACATTCTCTTCAATAGTCTGCTTTCGCTGAACATACTCGGGAATATTGAGAGTCACTTCCTCCATCAATCGGGATAGCGTATCAGCTACTACATTTTCACTCCCCTTTCGGTGCTCAATTTGAAAGTCATATGCCTGAAGCTGAAGAGACCACCTGGCTAACCTCCCACTCAAGTCTGTTAATGACATGAGCCACTTCAAGCTAGCGTGATCCGTGATCACGGTAAAAGGCATCAGCTCCACATAGGCTCTGAATCGTCTCACCGCTAGAATAGCCGCTAAACACTCTTTCTCCGTTACACTATAATTAAGTTGACAACTGTTCATTTTACATGAATAATAGGCTATTGGCCGTTCGCTCTCAGCTTCATCTTTCTGAAACAGCACCGCCCCGACTCCATAATTGGAGGCATCGCATTGAATATAAAACCTCTTCTTAAAATCTGGGTGCGCTAGTACCGGAGCCGTAGTGAGAGCCTGCTTTAACTTTACAAACGTGACACTTACTTCCGGAGTCATGACAAATTTCACGCCTTTCCTAAGAGTGTCCGTCAAAGGCGCGGACATATCAGCAAAAATGGCCACGAATCGCCTATACCAACCGGCCGTCCCCAAAAAGCTCCGTACCTGTCTGGGTGTCTTCGGCACCGGAATCCTTCTTATTGCTGACACCTTCTCCGGATCCGTCTTCAACACTCCATGACCTATCACAAACCCCAGATATTTCAACTCCTTACAGCAAAACTTTGACTTCTTCAGCCCCACTGTAAGATTCGCGCTGGAGAGACATTTCGCCACTTCCCCCAGCAAATACATATGTGTTTCGAAATCCGGTGATATAATCAACAAATCGTCCAGATACACAAATACATTTTCTCTGAGCCGCTGCGGAATAACCTTGTCCATCAGCCTGCATAGCCTCTGTGCCGCATTACATAGCCCAAATAGCATTACCCTGTACTAGTACAGAGGTCTTTCGGGTATAGTAAAGGCTGTAAAAGCTTTACTACCCTCGTCCAACTCAATCTGCCAGAATGCGAATTTGAGATCTATGCTACCGATGAACACGGCCTCGTCTATACGGCTCAATATACCTTCAATATTCTGTATAGGGTATGCATCCTTCACCGTGCGCTCATTCAATTTACGTGCATCTAAACACAAGCGATTCTTCCCCGGCTTCATCACTAAAGTAACTCGGCTGCTCCAGGGACTCTCACTTTGTTCAATAACACCCTGCGCTAGCATCTGATCCACCTCAGCATACAACAACTCTTGCACTGCTGCCGATCTTTTATTGCATCAGCACCTTGCACCAACCGTATACTGTGTTTCTCCAAAGAAGTTCTGCCTAGCCCACACTCTTCGTACGCCCTGAATTCCTGCTTCGTTTTCTCCAGTTGCTCCTGCTGAGTCTCAGTTAAATCATGGCGCCCAGCGACATTAACCTCATCACTAGAGTCCTTTTCTCTCGACTCTGTGCCCACTTCACTTACCCCAACAATTTCCGGAGCTAACCCAAAATCTTGCCAGAAATCCACTCCTAAATATACCTCTTGCTGCAATGTGGGACATAGGTAAAATAATACACTTTTTACTTCTCCTTTGAACCGCACTGGTACTATGATTCGCCCACGCACTTGCTGCTTATGCCCTCCAGCTGTGCTTACCAGCGTGAAATACTTTTGCACTTCCAATCCCAATTCACTAATTAATTCCCTACAATTTTTCCCTAGGACACTAACCGACGCCCCTGTATAAAGTAACCCCCGCAACTTTCTACCTTGGATTTCAATCTCGGCGAATGGTCTTCTCTCCTCCTGAATACTGCGTCCCACCGTCTCAACTACCTGCCGTTTTTTAAGAACTCTTAACTTATACCTTAACCTAGCTTTGTCCACTTTCCGAGAGATCCCTCCTAATTGGCCTTCTCTAAAACCCTTCACCTGTGCTTCACTCTGTTCCCGCACCTTATCTGCTATCTCCAAATCTACTACTAATCCTACACTTCCCCCTACACCCTTATTACTATCTAACATATCACTATCTGCTGCTCTGCGGGAACCTGTCGGGAGCACAACCTTCCCGCTGACCTCGTGCTCCTTCCCCCGTTTCCCAACTTACATTTCGGACATTCTGGAGTCACCACATTATCCGCCCCACATCGGTAGCAAAATAGCCTCCGTTGCTTGGAGGTACACTCTCTAAAGGTATGACCCGCCTGCTTGCAGTTCCAGCACCCCGTCTGAGACCTATTTGGCAGTCCTTCTTCCTTATGACTCGTACCAGCACCTTGCCGCGATAGGACCTCTCGACTAACCTCCCCGTTCATGCTTCGGCCCGCCCCATATCTGACGAGTGGTTGCACAACTCTGATCTCTCTCTCCAGGCAGAATTGTTCTGCCTCGTGACACTCGTACTTCAGCTGCTCTACGCTATAGCAGGCTATAGGGTAAACAATTCTCCCAACGGCATCCCGGATGTTCCTTTTTAGCAATTTAATGACGTCAAACTCCGAAATAGGGTGCTCCATCCGTGCTCTCATCTTAAGCACATCAAAGAAGAAGGATTCCAGGCTTTCTCCTGGCTGCTGTTTCCGCTCCGTCAACTCTCGCAACAGTTCAAACTCACTTTGATGGGACCGAAATTGTCGTATTAGCGCATTTCTTAACGCCGGCCAACCGCTTACGTCGATGGTCCTCACACACAAACAGTACCATTCCAATGCTGATCCTCTTAGCAGTTGGTAAAAATCTCTTAAAACTGCTGACCAAGGCACTCCATACTGGGCTTGCAAGTGTTCCAGGCGAAAAATAAATTCTTCTACTGACAGCCCCTCGGTCTTACCGTCAAATACTATGCCCCATTTATCTATCTTCACTTCTCTCTGTGTCACCTCCCTTTGACCATTCGAATCCCTTCTACTATCCTCCCGTCCTGGAAATATGTTTCCTGCAGATGCTGGGTCTGATATGCCCCCCTCGTTCTTGGCTCTCTACCCCTTCTCTCTACAGGCTGGCTGTCATTCGCTGACAAAGCTTGGCTTCTCGTATGAAGCCCCCCTATTTGTTCCTGCATCTTTTGCTGGGGTCTCACCATCTCATTTATCATTCTCATCAGCTCAAGGTGATTGGCTCTAACCGTTTCCATTATTCTACTGGAATCGACGTCCAATGCCATTCTATAGGTGTTGTGGCTCTCCACGAGCATCAGATTTATAGCCGACCTATCTTCACTTGGGAGCTCATTCTGCACTTTCGCCTCTACCTCCACAGATCTCTTGGGTACTGCCCCAGTTCTACTTCGTTGCCCTCCCGTCACTTCTTCCTCCCCTCTTGGGGGTGAGTGTTCTAGTGGCATCTCTCTACTTTTTGTATTTTCTTCCCTCTCGTTTCTCTTTCCACTTCTCAAGTGCATTCCATTTTCCACTACCTATTTACCTAAAATAAACTTACGACTTACAAATAATACTTATTATAACGATAACAACAATAAAAATAAACAATTATTACACATTAAAAAAAACTAAATACCAGTATAATTATTATTTTTCCTTTTCAATTACTCTTAAGAGGAGGGTTAGGATTTGTTGAGATCGGTGACCAATCAGTACTTTACTATCACCCGTTGGAATTGTGGTAGGTGAGTGGTTTTATCCTAAATTTCACAAACATTCATTATCTACAAACACTTTCTTTCAGATTCTCTCTCGCTAGACCCCCTCTTGATGCTATTATGAATGAATTTCATGTCACAAGCCACCAACAGTTTGCCTCTTGAGAGGGAATCCTGCATGTGGACTGCTTCCCCTTCCTACACCTCATAATCGGCAAGTGCAATTGAGTGGGTGCAACGCCATCACCAAGTCACTTGAACCCATTACCGTGCCTAGATCACACTTTCTTCTCCCGTCTGCATTCATACCAAGCCTGTGCGTCTCAATGATCACTGGTGCCGATGCTATCGGATATTTCTTTAATTATCCAAGCCATATTTATCAACGATCATTACGAAGCACTACCTATTTTTCGACAGCACAAATTACCCCTGCCCTTACTCATCACGCTATTAGAGCTCAATCACTCTTGCCCCAAGCCGCCATGAGCCAGACAACGGTAAACCCCTGACGACAGCCATTTTTTTCTTTCATGCACTACTTATCCTAAAACAAAAATTTTGTTTCTAATTTTTTTATTTTGGGCGCCATTCTGTTACGTCCCCATGGTAATCATATCACAGACACCCTGGCTAGCTCACTCCTTTTTTTTCTTTGGTGGGTTCCCAACCCGCTGTGCCAGATCGTGGGGCAAACATGAAGTTCTACTCTAAACCTACTCTACGTTTATTATTTATTTTTGATACCACTCACCTCTCCACCGGATTCCTCCGTCCCGATCAGCCTCTCCTCATCCTCCCCCTCCTGTCACCACCTTAACCTACCATAATTTATTTATTTTTTATACAAACACACACATACACAGACAATTACTACGGCCTCCACTAAGCTGCGTATAGGCTGCCTAATTCAGGCAACAAGGCCTAACTCAAACCCCGCTTTCGCTCTACCTCTATCTACTCTTAGGAGCTCCCTCGACCAGTGTAGGCTATTCTTACCGAGCGCGCCACCACCACGCTCTGTTGAGACCGTATCACACTTTCCTAACGCCTTAAATTAATTCATAGATTCTACTCATTAACAGAACAAATAAAAACTTTATGCTTTACATCCAACAAAAAGAAAACTGAAATAAAGACGTAAATAAATACTTATATTTAGGAACTTATGCTTATCTTAATACGCTGGACTTATCTTTATTTTTGCCGCTCTGGGTAGGAGTCTGGTCTTCGGCGGTCGATCCGTATCCATTCACTTCCTTTTCTAATTCGTCGACAATGAAAGGAAATCGAAACTACCTTTTTTATGCAGCATTAAACAACTTCAATACCATTTCTTTTCAATTTAATAATTCTATGTATTTAATTTATTAAAATATCGTATTCTAGCGTTTTCAACACGACACTAGCACAGAAATTCTCACAAAAAAAAAAAATTGCACTTGATTTAGATGAAGATAGACGACTCGAACGACAACGACCGTAAATTTCACTTGTTTTCTTGCCATCCAGAATCTGACACTTTTCTAAAAATTTTCCGCATTACTTACTGACTTCCAAAATCAGTTTCCTCCGGTACTTAAACTCCCAACTCTCTTCCTCTGGCACCCTACTTTTCACTATCCTATCCACAACCTGTCCGTCCGTCTCTGTCCCACCCACTAAGCATACCCCCTGGCAACAGCTGTGCTTTGTGGGTCAACCAACCAATTCAAGGACAGCTACTAACCTTTCATCATCACTTTTCTTTTTCTTCTCTTTTTCCTTACCAACTCGCACTCACGTATTTACCCCACACTAACACTCGATCCACCCACACATGCACCCATATTAGACCAGCTCTCGCGTATTAAAAGTTCCCCTCCACTCAACCTGAGCTTTCAACGCAAAAGCTGTCTAATCCTCTCACACCAAAAAAATTAACAAAAAGTGATGATATAAAATCTCTCCCATATACATACATATATACTCGTATAAATATACATATTTACATAAAGATTACCAACCGGAGTATGCAGACAGTAAACCGAAAAGTCATCTGATGCACCAAATAAGGTAGCAGCCAGCTGATCGTAACAAGGTAACATACATTTCAGTTTGTGCAAGATTCCTTTGTGCCAGACCTTAACAAATGCCTGATTGATGTCGAGAAAAACTGCGGAACAGTATTGCTTCTTTTCGAACGTTTCTTGTATAGTGTTTACAATGCGATGAACTTGTTCGATAGTACTGTGTTTTTCTCTAAACCCAAACTGGTGGTTTGGTATAACATTAGACTGTTTGAGAACGTCTTTAATACGCTTTATTATCAAACTTTCAAAGAGTTTTGAAAAAATTGATAGCAAACTAATTGGTATGTAGGAAGACACGCTTGTTGGGTCCTTTCCAGCTTTGGGAATCATGGTAATTTGAGAAATTTTCCATGAGTAAGGAAAGAATCCAGTGCGTATTATAGCATTTAATATATGCAAGAGATTCATTGTGGCTATTGCTGGGAGCTCTTTTATCATTTGGCCCGTAATCAGATCACGCCCTGGAGATTTTTTGGCATTGAGTTCTTTGATAGCGTTTATCAGCTCCTTTTTGGCAATCGAGATACCATTGACGCTAGGGATAGCATCAACCGCCGTTAGAGAACGGTCGGAACTAGCCAGATTAGGGGTGAAAACTTGCTCCAAATAATTTGCGAATGCTATTCCCTTTTCTGCATCACTTCTTGCACAGTTGCCGTTGGGAAGGCGTATTGGTGACTCCATTTGAATGGGTTTTTTCGAGTTTTTGGCCGTTCGCCATAGAGAATAGCTTGCGGCTTCTGTAGGACAGAGGGTCTCTACAAACTAGTGAAACTCGGAGGTTTCCTTTTCTTTTAAAAGGTGATGCAGTTTTTTAGTACATTCATTAAATTTCTTCTTCAGAGAAAGTGATCTCTGCAATTGCCATTCTCTCCTAAGAGATCTTTTTTTTTAATAAGGTTGCAATTTGCTGGGTCCCGGGTCACTCGGGGATTGAAGGCAACGAAATTGCTGACGAGCTGGCTAGGGCCGGTTCCGCAGCAAGCCTCATAGGTCCGGAGCCATACTGTGGTATCAACTGGGCGGAGGTTAAATCCAGGGTAGATAACTGGGAACATAGTCTCAGAATGTCACACTGGGAAGGGATAGAGGGGCTTCGCCAAGCCAAAAGACTGGTAAGGCCATTCACCTACAATAAAGAATTGCGCAATATGTGCAAATCAGACATAGGAAAAATAGTAGGTTTTCTATCAGGTCATTAGTTTTAGGGTTTACTGGTGGGGTACCTTTGAGAATATTTACGTAAGAAATACTTGAAGGCTGTGCTTCACGGGCAGAGATTTCACGCAAAACTGTTACGGGAGGGAGGAAGAGTTTTAACTTGTTTTGGCTGAGGTGCAAATTTCTTTTTTATATGAGCGTATACAGTGCAGCCTCTGTAGTTTGCAGTGTGATTTTCACCACAGTTGCTGCATTTTTTGACACTGGAGTCGCCTTAGGGCTTTGTGCAGTTTTGTGACATGTGGAGATCACCACAAACGACACATACACTGGGAAGTGTACAGTATTTTCTAGTGTGCCCAAATTCTTGGCAGTTCAGGAATTGAACTGGTACAATTCGCTTGTGGGATTCTTCTAGAGAGATTTTTCTATGTAGAAGATAGCGGAGGTTGTAGATCGGGTGTGATTCGCCTTTTCTCAGGTTCGAGTCGACTGGCTGTAGCTCAACACGAAAGAGCGGCAGTGGAATCTTATCTTTATTGCGTATGTTAAACACAGAGTTTGCGGTAAAACCCTCTTGGGATAGGGCTTCTCTTATTTCGTTGACATCTACGTCAGCTTCGATTATTCTAAGGACAACGATGCCTTTGCTACTTTTAAGCTGATAGGTGTAATCATTTTTTTTCTCTGTGTCAAAGAGATTGACGACTTTCCGATAGCTTGATTCGATATATAATTGAATTTTGGTTGAATTTTGCCTTTTAGTATTGGGACAACATGAAAGTTTTTAGCACCAATTAGAGTAGTTAGAGCTTTTACGAGAGCGTTAGAGTTGCGTTCCCTTAAATAAATTGGTGGGGGCTTTACCTCTTTTAGCACTTTCTGGGTAGAATTGTCTTCGGCATTTGTAAGAGGTGCAAACCTGTTAGAAGCGAGTGGATTCTTTTCAGGAGCAGAATCATTAGATTTAATCTGCTTTGCCGATTTTTGAGACAATTTTTGAGACAATTTTTGAGGACTCAACTTGCGCTTAACCACAATATAGCGGTCCATACCAGTTTGTATTGCTGAACCTTTTCCTTGGTTGGCTGTAGCATGCATGTTTTTTTCTTTGCCTGTAGCGCTATGTGTATTATTGAGAGGTTCTAATTCCACGGCAAAGTGTTTACCGACCCAGAGCCAACAATAAGCGTACTTACGTTTTTGCAGCATTCGTTACTTACTGTAACGTGCTCAAGCTGAGATCCCGCGTTAGCAGAGCCAGAGAGGGAGAGCTGTTTATGGGAGCAGTCAGACACATGATGAGCTGCGCTGCCTACCGCTGCTGTCGAATTGCGCTATAGGTGTATTAATTTCACTTGGCGAGAGATCGCAACTGTTTTTATTTATGTTCACGCTGTTGTTATTGTTTTGTTGTGTTTGCGCATCGGTTGTCTTCGTTGACGTTGCTGCACTAGCTGAACGCGCGTGTGGCGACCGCAACATGTCATGTTTACAGGTCAGATTTTCGCGATTTTTTATTTTGTTCCTTGTTGTATGTAGTTATATTTATCAATACTTTTTTGTTAGCCGGGTAGAGAGTTTTTGATTTTTTTGTTTCTGATGATGTTTTTAATGTTTTGTTTTCGTTTTTTAGTTCTTTTTTTCGTTGTTAAAGCTTAGAGCCGCGGAGAATACGTCTGCTCGCAATATCCTGGAGATTTTTTGGACGCAATTCTACTTTTGTTGAGCTTTTCATTTTTTGTGCAAAAAGTTTTTGTGATTGGTAGTGTTGATGGTGTTGATATTGGTTAATGAAGGTTCATAGTATTTAGCCAAAAACTTAGCTTTGCCTCCGTTAGTTCCAGGCCAGGTACTGCTGGATTTGTGACAAATGGTTCATGGGCAGTTCCGTTTATAAGCTTATTTGAAACTTTCCAAACGGACTCATTTATGGATTGTGTGCTATTAAGATTTAGCAATCTGTGGCAAGTTATGTGATTGTCATATCGTTAGCTAAAATGCAAACGGCCCTATCTAACATTTTCATTACTTTACAGGAGAAACAAAAAACTGTATAAAACTATATATATTAATGTGTTTAGAGCAATTTTTTTCAATGTAACTTGTAAAACACCGACAAATTTAAATTTGAAAGAAAATAATGTTTTTTTCAAATATTTTAAAAGTTATGTTAGTTACGTCCTTTTGACGCCTGATTTTCTGAAACCAAAAGCCCTAACTACAATTCAATTTTTTTAGTTATTTGTCAGTAACTTGTCAATACATTTTTAATGAAGTAATATATCGCTGTAATAACAATGGGTAGATGCAAAAAATTATATTTAAAACAAAATAAAGAAAAATTTATTTAAGCATGGTTGCCAAATGTCTGTATGAAAAGAAATACTTTAGGTTTTTAGCTTGTTGCTTGCATTTTTTTGAATGCATTATATATGAAATTAATAAGTATATAAAAATAAAATTAATTCAAGACAAAAGTTCGTTAAATAAATATGTAGTACAGTTCAGAGGTAACGGTAAATTATACTTTATCAGCTTGTGTATTAACAACTCTCGTATAATAATTAATTTTCATAGGGTATATTGTCATAAAAATAATGACAGTCTGCTGGTAGTACTTTTTTCAGCTCCTGCAGATGCTGCCATTTCTTATTAGAAATTGCAAGTCTGCTCTGTTATCAGACTCGTGACTTATAACATTGTATATAGTGAAGTTGTGAACTTGTAGTTTCATTTTATAATAAGAGGAGCTGGCGTTGGACTGTGGTATAAATCTAACTGCCTCCATATCTATGCAAAATAGTAGAAAAGCACCTAATTTGGCATTTTCGACATCATTTTGCTTCTCATTTCGCATCCTTTCAATTTCATTTCGGTGAATGTCAAATATATCCTGTGACAAGTTGTTTGATTTAAAAGATAAACATAAGTCACACTGGTCATTTCGTGGTTTAAATAACGAGTAATTGCTGGATTTAAAAACATTCATAAAAATTGGAAATGATACTCGAGCAATATCATTGTTTTTATGTTCTTCGCATGATTGAGAATAAAGTTCATAAATCTGTCTGTATGTTTTGAAATCTGCTTCAAAATATATTTTTGTTGTATATTTGCGACGATAGTGCGACTCCAACTTTGGTAAATCTTCTAACCAGTTTTGTAAGTAGCTACATATTTTCTTATAGTGTAATCTTTCTTTATTTTGATCAGAATTTTGCGTTTTTAGACTCTTTTGGGTGCAATGTAAGCCACTGGATTGGGTCCAACAACGTACCATTTTTTCTGATAAGCCCAAAGTTGATAGAAACATTTGCCGACAAACTTGTATTCGATTTGTATTGTGCTTTAGAAAATAATATTTAGTGTTGGAGCGTTTGGAATTTTCAACAGTTACACGTTGTGTTTTGGAACATTCAATGAGATCTGTTACATATAATTTTTTTTCATCCCACGACATTATCCAGAACGAGTCAAAAATTTCTTTACGAGTATCTTCTGTAAAATGGGAGCAAAATCGAATGGAACTTTTCTCACAGAACTTCGACTTACACGCATCTTTCATTTCTCTGGGCTTTCTATCGCTTATATTTCCTTTAGATAAACCTTGATATTTCTGTCCTGCCATACGTTTCTGCTGGTTATTAACTCTCACATTTTTTGTAGTATTACTCGCATTTCTGGTTGCACCACTTGCTAAATTATTTTCCGACATATTTTCACTATCCGAATTCATATTAATGATATGTAATTTATTTGCTTAAAGTTTGAACAATTCAATTATAGTTAAACACTGAGATCGCTGAGAAAACACGTGTACTGTTTACTAAAAACTATAATTGTGTTTACTGTGCTGTCTACTACAAAGTAAAACGGTGTAACGGGACAAGGCACGTGTTTGTATTGTGTGGTGTTTGTTGTTGTGTGTAGTTAGATTTCTCTTTGCATTTATCAAAACGAACACTTTGTAGTAAGGGCCTTTTGTATTTCGTTAATAAAACAACTATTTTTAATCGTAGGACTCTGTAATTTTGTATGAACATGTAGTTTGAATAAATACATTATAATCAATCAAAAAACCCATTTTGATTTTTTTGTTAGTTAGGGCCGTTTGCATTTCAGCTAACGATATACCAGTATATTATATATATTTTTAGGAGTCATTTTCTAGTGAATGTTACGTTTTTATTCGTAGATTCTAAGTGATATATTTGAGCAAAGAACCAGTAAATAATAATTATATTTGGTTCCGTGGACTTCAATATACCTTTTACGCGAACATAATTTATCAATCACGTCCATAAAACGAAGTAGGCATGCAAGTTGAGTTTTCGCCATATTGTATTCATAGAGTTCAATACCAAATATTACACTTTGTACGAGTTTCTCATATTGCTGAATGGCGGCTGTATTTTCAGTAAGTTTCACACTAAACCTTTCAGAGATTAAACCGACAAATTTTCCTTTATTGGCTTATAGAGGCACCTTGATCCATCACATGAGCAGTTACCAGATATAATGAGATAGTTTGCTCATTAAAATATGCCTCATCTGAGATTTAAGCACAGAATGATTTACAGTTATAAGGACATATTATGGCAGTAGTGCATCTCTGAATTTGTATACCCTTTACCCTTAAAAAGGGTAAGTAGGGTATACTAAGTTTGTGAGGTTGAGGTGGTTTTCAACTTCCAGAAGGAATGGTGTGGACATAAGTATACACAAATGCTCAGAATCACTTTCCCTTTTATAATTACTATAACTTTGGTCCAATTGATAGTATAGTGCCGCAATTCGGCAGTTATATATGTAGATGTCGGGTCAATTGGTCACTATATAAAATGTGGGCGGTATATAATTACAGCCACGCTCATTATTAAGACATGTCCATAACGTACGATCTATTAGAGATTTATGGATGTATGTGAAGAAGCATGGGGACATTGCAATTACCAGAAATGGTGTTGATCAGCTTAAGGATACGTCCACTTTCCATATAAGTAACTTTCGGAACTAAAATTCAAATTAGCCTAGCTATGATCGTATTGACAATATATTAATATATGTTGGTCGTAATATTCATTGAATCCATGTGCATAATATTGCCAGATTATTAATACTGTTACTTCCACAATTAACCAATAGTTATTACTGGTTCCCTACGGAAAATTCATCAACGAAGTTCCACAAGAAGGTTCACAGTGCTGGTATAAAACACCAAACGAAAATTGGTCTGGAGTGCCAAGCCCTCTATTTATATATATTTCAAAGTTAGAACCTGCGCAAAATTAGTGGACCCAATTCTATATTTCATTCATTTCCTGCTTTACTTTTGTGTATGTTATTCAAACCATTTAGGTCTCCCCATACTTAAAAACACATTTGATTTAGAACATCAGACAGAAAGCAGGATGTGTCATTCCTCAGGCAGCAAGAGGTTCTTCCTTGCCCTCGGGCTCCTGAGAAGTACGAACACATGCATATTATTAATTACAATCAAGACGCTCGTGACTCAAGCTCGCCCATGACTTGCTTCTGCCCTTGTCTCCCTTGACTACCATGGCTCCCATCGCTCGATTTAATGGCATCCTTGGCAGCGGCGACTTTCTCACGTGTCAAGCATTATGATAAAACTCAATTTAATTGCAACCTGATACGTGTTTACTTTCATATGATACCTGCCTTTGCATTTATTGAGAATAAGTTTATTTTCATGGTATACTACACACTTGATGATGCGTGCATGTATATGTGCGTCCGTGTGTGGCTATGGCTATATACTATGGTGGCACAAATATAAACTCCATTTACTCTTGGGGCGCTTTTCTTTTAATGAAAATCCTGTTAATTACAAAAGTCCTTAAGCTGCTACGTATAAAAATATCAAATATCTCCACAAAAATTGTTGCTAATACCAACCACAGCAAAAGCATGGGATGAACCACCCATGGGTTGGCAGGTGGTGGTCGAGAGTATATCTGTAGCATACACTCGCACATGTAGGCACATACCACTATTGCATAAACATC
Source organism: Clusia tigrina (assembly GCA_920105625.2). Taxonomy (NCBI): domain Eukaryota; kingdom Metazoa; phylum Arthropoda; class Insecta; order Diptera; family Clusiidae; genus Clusia; species Clusia tigrina. The sequence continues at coordinate 170,511,127 of OV050032.1, forward strand.
TGCTACTAAAAATATTCTAAGCAAAGTAGAGAAGAAAGAAAAGGAACGTATCTAGTTTGGAGTTTATTGCAGGGGTTTATAAAATCTACTTTGGAGAGACAGAGAGAAGAAATTTGTTACTGTATTTGGGATTTATTTGAGCTTTCGCCAAACCTCATTTTGATTAACCCAACTATAGTTGTAGCCGGGAAAATTAACACGAACGAATCAATTAAATTGTGCTTTAAATTAGGTTACGGTTACGTCAGACTTGAGTTGGTAACTTCTACGCGAGCTCCATTTTGCATTATTATTTTACGTAAATTACTACTGCTCAAAACGTTATAAATATATAACATATCAACCTCGAATACAGTGGTTGTAATTTTTTCATCTATAGACAACTTCAATTTGAATACTGACTAAACTTGTCAGAGTTGTAAATGAACAAATAACATAAAATCTTCATATTAGAATATATATATATATATATATATAATATATATATATTCTAATATGAATTATATATATATATATATATATATATATATATATATATATATATATATATATATATATATATAATATATATATATATATAATATATATATTCTTTATACATTAACGCAAAAAATTTGAAAAATGTTATACAAAGTTTGTGAGGTGAGGTGTTTTTCAACTGCCAGAAGGAGGCATGGCAGTTATGGACATATGTATATACAGAAATGATCAAGATCACTTTCTGAATAATTTAGATTTTATCCGTCCCTTTGCTCAGTCTGTGGCCACTTCTTTCCACACTGTTGGAGATATATTAATGAAACTATGCTAAAGTATAGTCTGAACCAAAAACAGAACCAGACAGCCATATGAGCCCATTTGGACAAAGACCACCCCTACTTGTTAGGTACTATCATTAAAGGTCACATAAAAAAAGATCGGGTCATTTTCACAGTCACGCCCACTATTGACACATTTTTATAACTTACGATCAATTTTATAAGAGTACGCGTATTGACGCTAAACATCAATGCACAAGAAATTGGGTCGATCTGATAAAACTCATATATAGTTACTACCCTAAAAAAAAGAGCGGAATATTTTGAGATTCACGCCCTCTATTGATATATGCTTAAAAGTTAGTCCCAAATTTTATACGAATAAGTATATTGACGCTGCAAAGCCATTCACAAGAAATGGGGACAATCAATTAAAAGCCACGCCTCCTTCCATTATAATCAACTCAGGGTATCCTACCTAAACTTACCATAGTCATGATAATGTGTAAATAAAATATATATCGCCATGGTTCTACTCGCACGCCCATGTAAACGGTATTTCGAAGTCGGTCTAACCCGACTACAGCTTTCTTTACTTGCTTACGTTGGCGAAGATACAGGGAAATTGTTTGAGCCGTAAGCCGCACATAGACCTTTTGATCCTTAGTGGTACCTGATGGAGCTAGTCATTTACGTAAATTTGTAATAGACATCTTGTAGGATGCAAGCACTTTAGCGAATCTCAGATGTGTTTGAAGTACCGTTCCCGGGACGTCTGCCAGCGTCCCACATTGTGGAGCTCCCAAGCATTTTATGCGTGTTCTTGATAGCGCAGAGCAAATGCCTACGACATATTCCAAAGCTTTCTTAGTTTCTCTTCGTTCCCAGGTCCCTACGTTTCCTGCATACGTCATTATTGGTGATTTTCATCTCGTACGCATGTGCCGCTAGTAAACTGTGGCCTTTCTGTATACCTATGATAGTTCTGCAGTCCTTCCGTGACCGCGTATGCTACTCCAACTCACCGTTACCTGTATCTTATTATCATCGTCAATTTTATAGCGTACATTTTTTAGAAGTTTCTGTTTGTCGTTTTCTTGTTCAAATGCTAGATAAACAGCGCTTTTGACAATCTCATCTACTATTTCGTTTCCTTCAATGCCGTTATGCCCCGGTGTCCAATAGATATGTAACCGTCTATTCGTGGCTAGCCTTTCTATGGCTTGCCTGCTCTTTATAACATCTTTGAATCTAATATGGTACGAGGTATTTGTCTTTGTCGCTGCTTGGCTATCTATGTATATGCTTACCTTGGAGTTGCTCTCGGATTTAGTGTATTCCACCTCTGCAGCTTTCCCCACACCAAAAACTTCCGCTTGTGAAATACTGCAGTCTTGTAGATTCCAGCTCCCAATCCATCCGTCATTTTTGAGCCGTCTGTGTAGATGTCAAAAATCCCTTGGCTAGGTTTCATATGTGTACGCCACCCCTCTTCTTCGATCTTTATCCGGAACCTTCTCACCCGATTAAAACGCGGAGCCATGTAATCAGTGTTAGCTACGGTCCTTCTACCTATTGAGCTTTGTCCAAAGTTCTAAGAGCAAATTCACTCGTCGTGGCCAACTTCCCCGCGGATTTTGCTGCAAGGCTTACCGCAGCAACGTTGATGGGCGGGATGCTGATTATCATTTCCAGAGCAGCCGTTCGAGTACTCTTATGGCTCTATTCCATTAGTCTTGTGGCTCTATACTCTGGCTCTATATCATTGGCTGATGATATATTGATTTTATTAGTGCGGTTCACCACACCGGAGTACCGTTAAGCAAGATTGGTCTTACTATTGCTGTGTGGCACCAATGCATTAGTACAGAAGCTAGTCCCCAAGTAACGCTCCTATACCTTTGCTATTCCAACATGATCTTTTGACGCCTCTATGTTTCATTTTTCATTAGTTACGCAGAAAATTCATAAATAATTCAACTGATGTAATAATTTGATGCAATTTGAAAGGTTACTACTCTTGAGGTGTTAGTAACAGCATCAGGAAAACCGTTCTAATACTAGTATCTCCTGCACCACTACTATCCAGTCAAAAACTATTCGAAATACGTTTGAAGGTTTATTCTTCACAACACTTCCTTGGTTCGACATCATTTTAACAGTAGTCTCTCTTTTCTTAACGAAATCGTATAAATTCCTACAAACACTGAGATGCACTTTCTGAAGTTAACCGAATTGCTGGAAATGTAAGGAGAAGCCTTATTTATTCAAATTTAAAATCTAATAATAGATAATTCAATTTTATAACACTTTAAGTTTTAACACATTTGCAAAGGCAAATTTACATTTTAATAGATAATCTGTATATCGATGGTGAGCTGAACTCGAGCGTGGCCGTCATTTCCTTACGGATGAATATAAAGAGAGTCGACCAAAAAAGAAAACATTGATGGAAGATCATTAAGTCACATATTGTGAGATTTTCAAATGCCTAGGCCTTACTGTGCTCATTCCGTTTTGTATGAATATGCTAGTTTTGCTACTTAGTCAAATTGGTACATTCATGGATTCCATGGATACTTAAAATTAACTATTTAGTCAATTCGACTATTAAATCGCAAATGATAATGCGGGCTGAAAATCCCTGAAAACACGCACCATACGAACTAACATTCAAAGTATGCATCACTTTTTTCAAGTACGCAAATAAATAGTATATTGAAATTTTTTATGCACACTGTAACGGTTTTGTTATGCACACTGTAAAGTAAAGAAATGTAAAAAATTAAATAAATATATAATAATAATCATATTTATTTCAAGTATATTAATATATAAAAAATAATAAAAATAACAGCACTAGCTCAAAGCCATCAGCTGAATGTTACAATAAATTAATTATAATGGTTGCAATTGCTAGTTCAATATGCCGAGTATTTAGATAGATAGTTCATATTAAATTAAATGAGATAAGTTACATAATGCAATAAAATTAGATATAAGACTTATATTTAAAAAAGTTATATCAACTAGATGTTTCGATGGAGCAGCTGTGCCAAAAATCCTTTGCCTTGAATAAGTAAATTCAGGGCAAATATCAAAAAGATGCTTGATGAAACTGCACGCCGAATCTCCAGATTTAAGCAAGTGACCGTGAGTGATCTGCGTGTGCCCCAAACGAAGCCTTGTGAATTTCAAACCCTTAGTTGGGTGTATAGTCGAGTTATGGTGAACGTAATTATTCCATTTCAATAAAGACTTGTTTTGTAGGTACTGTGTTATAAGACGTTTCAAGTCAGCTTTCTCAAGAGCGTCAAAATACAAAACAGGTTCATTGTGGACACTTTTTGCAACAGAGTCAGCAAATTCATTGCCTTCAATACCACAATGGCCAGGTATCCACATCAATTTAATTTTATTTTCTTCTTTTATGAGCAAATCTCGAACGTAGGTTACTAAAAGGCTCTCATTTCTGAAGTTTTGTAAGGCATCGATGGCAGATTGGCTATCAGTACAAATACAAAAATTACCTTTTTACAGCAGCTTGATAGATGGCAAATATTTCGCTGGTGAAAGTGGAACAGAAACTATACAATGGTCCTTTTTTCAAAGCCACTAGGTCTTCCGATACTACCGCGAATAATATTGAAGAGTTATTTTTTGAGCCATCGGTGAAGATAAATTTGAACGATTTCTTTCCGAACAGGTTTAACTGGGAGGTTCATTTCCTTGGCCAGGCATAACACACGATGTAACGCAGAGGGTCTCTTTGGGGGACATTTTCGATTTGCAGCATTAAAGATGTTTTTGTAAAGACCATAATTATTGCAAGATAAGGTTTTGTGTATAAGACTAGCCGTCATGTAATCCAACCGCTCAATAAGGCAAGGAAGTCCAGATTCAGCGAGAATGTTGTAAACAGGAGTGGTGGTGAAGGCACGTAAGCTTTTCCGAAGGGCAGAATTATACCGAGCACAAAGAAGATTTGTGTTACTTTTGGCACAGCTTCCATTAATTTGCAGCGCGTAATCGATCAGAGATAAAAATAATGCTTTAGCAATATAGGTAGGTAGGTAGGAGTGGCAGCCTTTGTCGCAAAAAGCACACTTAAGCACATAGAATGGTTCGTTGTGGTACCACACTAAGACGACGCGACTCCCCCGTCTAGAATTTTGGGTACCACAGTGATTCCGAAATGAATCTGGCTATGTCCTTAATGTTGATGGAAGATAGTTCGGTTAAGGAAGTGGAGAAAGGTGAGCCTAGCAATTTTAATCTTCGCCTGGCCAGAGCTGGGCACTGACACATGAGATGAAGTACTGTTTCTTCCTCCTCCTCAGAGCCACAGCTGCGACAGAAGTCATTATGGGGCAGTGCTAGTCTTTCAGCATGTTTCCCGATCAGACAGTGTCCCGTGAGCACATTTATTATAGTGCCGATGGAGTTCCTGCTAATATTGAGTAGCTGACTAGTACGCCTAATGTCGATAGTGCTCCTCCAGGTTTGTCTGGCAACACTACAGGTATGTTCATTTACCCAGGCTTTTTAGCTGCCTCAAGGTAGTCATGTTTTATGGCCCATTTGACCGTGGCAAGTGGGACACCTACATCAAAGGAGGGGGAGATGTCAGGGAGCAGCGTATCTATTTTGGCCAATTCATCGGCCTCGCAGTTTCCTAGAATGTCGCTATGTCCGGGCACCCAGCATATGTGAACTTGTGAGTTACCTGAGACGACGTTCAGGGAGGAGCGGCAGTCGAGTACAAGCTTAGAGGTAGTGAATACACCAGCCAGTGACTTGATTGCCGCCTGACTGTCAGTGAATATGCGTATCATCACATCGCATACTTCATTACGAATAAGCCACTTGGACGCTTGGAATATTGCCATTACTTCCGCCTGAAAGACGCTGCAATGGTCAGGGAGACGATAGGAGAACTTGATGCCAAGTTTTCTGGAGAAGATGCCGCAACCGACCTTATTCTCCATCCGTATATATGTCAATGGAACTGCCAGTGACCACTAAATTATTGGACCATTCCTCTCTACTAGGAATGTAAGTGTCGAACCCGTGGTTTAGATTAGGTGTAGAGCACGTATTGTCAACGTTAGCAATATAACAAAGTGTAGAAATGTGTACAAATAATTTCTTTGATGAAAAGTATTTTACAATATTAAAGCGTTTAACCAACTTATTTCTAATGTAATTGCAATGAAATTTAAAGGTATATTTACAGTCAAAGAAACCCCCATAATAATTTCATTTGGTTAACATTATTAATATAAACATTATTATAACATAGTTGTAAATTTGGACAGCATTTTTTCCGACAAATATGCAGAATATTTCATTTCTCATATGAAATAATCGCTCCAGATTGAAGCCACCATACTGAAATGTCATCAAGGAGATTATTAAAAATGATTCTAACATTTACCAAATTATCTTCTTTACTAAATATCAGCACGTCGTCAGCGTAAATACCGTGGGTTACATTGTACTTATCTATAATTTTACTGATTTCATCGAAAGCAATTATAAATAAAACAACCGAAAGAGGCGAACCTTGAGGAATCCCATTTTGTAAATCATATTTGTCAGAAAAAAAACCATTAATTTTAACCATAAATCTTCGATTTGTAAGAAAATTTTTAATTAAGTTGTATATTTTATGGCCAACTCTCCATTTTTTTAACTGCCGTAGAACAATATGTGCTCCAATCCGATCAAAGGCTTTTTCAAAGTCTAGGGAAACTGCTGTGACATGCTTCCTACTAGATAGAGCATTCGAAGAGAGATGGTCAAAAGATAGGAGTGAGTCAATGGTGCTATGACCCTTTTTGAAGGCAACTTGATTGGGACTTAAAAGCTTATACTTAGATGCGAACCACATCAATCTGTAGGCAATTATCTTCTCCAGTACATTGCTGCTATATGGGAGTAGGGAAATCGGGCGAAAGTTGGACGGATTATCCGCGGGTTTATTGGGCTTAGGAATCGGAGATATAATAGCACATTTCCAACTTTGAGGAAAGATACCAGAAGAAAAAATGCAGTTATATAGGTTTAATAATCTAATTTTAATAGAGTCAGGTAAGTTTTTTTATCATTAAATAAGTAATCCGATCATGGACAGGAGAAGAGCCCTTGGCGTTATTAACAAAGTTTCCAAACTCTTGCATAGTGATAGGACTATCAATTTCTCTTGCTGAGCGACAGAGATTGTTTGGGGGACAAAGATTGTCGTGCAATAGCCTAGACTTCTGAACAACAAAGTCATGAGGAAAATTTTTATCGTTGGAATAATCCAATGTTTTGCAAAATAATTTGCAATTTCTCTACCACATGAAATAGGCTTTTTATCTATTATGAGCTGTGGAATATGAAAATGATTATAGGAACACAAAAGCTTTTTAATATTATTTCATATTTCTTTTGGAGAAGATGACGGATTGATAGATCTGGTGACATTCATAAAGCTTTCTTTTATAGCTTTCTTAGCAACAAGTTTAAATTTGGTTTTACCTGCTTTATATACCATGAGGTTATGGTTGGACCGAAAGTGCTTAAAGATGTACCATGCATCTTGCTTTATTGTACGCAGCTCAGTGAGCTCCTCATTCCACCAGGGGACACACAGACTAGAACAGTCTAGAATATTCCTTACATTTCGAAAGAAGTTTCGAGAAGAATCTAGATTATAGATCAAGCTTTTATGGATAGAAAGTTCTGGGCCAATCCAAAAACCATGCTACGAATAAGAACTTGTTCTACGAATAAGAACGTATGCTGCGAATAGAGTGTACTCATAAACTATTGTCTACTTTTAGGGTATCGTTAGTATTTCAATATTGAAACGTGATTACGTACTGAAACGTGATTGCATACTTTTAGGATCCCATCTGAAGTGAAGTTGTGTGCACCACCCTATGTCGTGGTAAGATAGTGGTGTATAGAATGTTCTCGTTCAAGGTGTATATAAGATTCGTGGTGTATAAACTCGTAAGTTTCTAGAATGATCCAGAGACTTCTACACTAGTGTAAAAGTTTCTACCTCAACCATTCGAAAGCTATAAAAAGCACAAGACTGTGCAAAGTCGAGGACAGTCGAAAAGAGATCGTAACAGTGTGTACATCGAGCATTATAATCGAAGCAGCAGTATTTGTAATTGTTATTTTGTAACGTGATGAAATTCATTATTAAATAAAGTGATTAATGAATTGTGAAATAAAGTGCACATTGTAATAAAGTAAACTTTAAGCTTAATATTGCAATAATTAAATAAAGTTAGTTATTTTAATTTAACCAGCGATTGTTTGATTACTACACGATCCAGTGGTACGAATCCGAGTACAGAGAGTTAGAGTAAATTGTCAGGAGCGCAATTTCGTAACAGAATAAATTGTCAAGAGGGCAATTTCGTAACAATATGTTTTCAGTTGTTCTGGTACAAGTGGAGTCGCTATCGCTCTTCTTTTCTGGTTATATCTGAACAAGAGAGTGTGATGTCTTTGTATTTTTAATATATGTCATAGCTGCCATAAAGGGTATAATAAATCGTCACCTCGATGAATATGACGAAAGCAAAAAATCCTACAAAACCTGCACTTATTTAGTGTGTTGTCACGGTATGGCTGCAACTCTAAGGCCATGACAGCACATACTCTTCATATACGGTTTCTAATGCTATGAGTATAATTTGCTGTTCCTCCTGATATCGCTATCGAAATGCTGAGTAGGTAGTTTTACAACCAGTAATAGATTCTAAAATTGTTTTGTGTTAGCCTATGGTACTTACTGTAACCGAAGTCTAAATTTTTTTCCTGTTCGTTTCGGTGTTGATATTATTGTAGTTACTTTCTTTTTTCCACATACATAAACTCTAACGCATCAGTGCTGGCGAACTTTTTTAATGATTCTCTTACTTATCAGAACTCTTACTGACTATTTGTATTGGGTTCGGTACAGTGCGTTTAATACTTGCGCACCCAATTGGAAATATACCGAAAACATTTTGCATGACCACCGTTAATTACTCGTTATATCCAAATATCTCTATTGGCGTCATATCATGAAAATAATAAAGATTGATACACCCCATAATATTGTTGCACACTTTTAGGGTATACTTGATATTTTTCAACCCCTAAATACACATGAGCGGAGGCATGCGAAACTACGCTCGAAGTCTAGTGGATATCCTGGCACACGAGAGGTATAATAATAGTAACGTTATAAATATCTTAAATAAATAAGTGTAGTACGAAATCGCATAAAGATTGAGTATGTGAATAGCAATAATTAAATAAAGCTAATTGTTCTAATTTAACCAAGCGATTGGTTGATTATTACACAATCCAACAGTGCGAATCCGAATATTGACAGTGGCATAAGATCAGGAGAGCAATTTCGTATCAATATGTTAACAGGAATATCTTCCATATACTTATTTTACTCCTTCGCATTTACATAAATAAATTCAACTGTGATGTTTCATCATACATAGATTATCTTTCTCCCATAAATCTCTGAAATATATTTGTTTTGTTTTTTGTGTGCTTTCTTGTAACCCCGTCTTCAGAGACTATCCTGGCAAGTATAAGCGATGTCGCTTACAAGGAAATGTGGTAACACCATAATTGCCTTCCTCTTTTCTACAACTTCTCCTCTTCTCTTGGAAATATCAATATATATTGATGCAACACATCGTTGAGGACGAATCATGCAGTGTTCCAAGTGGACACATTCTCAGTCAATAACGACCAGCTGCTCTAATTGTTAATGCCGAAATTATTTTCTTTCTCGTTTTGTAGTTGTCCGCTTTTGTTGTTTAGGCCGGTTCCATATTTATGTCGATGCAGGTTCTTCTGACAGATTTTCCAACTGGTCTATAAACTTATACGTATTTATATATATCTTTGTGGAGGTATGTGTGCGAGTGGGTATATATTTTCGGCTTCCCCATAGAAGCTTCGACCCTACTAAATAAATTACTGATAAAACTTTTGAAATGCACACATGTTCACGCACACATACACTCGCATACTTATATTAAGCTCACGAAAGAAAGCAAAAATACCATTTTCGGAAAAATTGTTGAACATCAACACCGACATACAACTGTTACTTTATTGACTTGCCCGTGTAACAAGAGCAAAAACATCAACAACACGAATAGCAAAAGCAACAACAAGAGGAATCTTGTAAATATCCTTTCTAATAACTTAGCATACTCCTGCAAATGTGTATTTGGGTGTGTGTGTGAAGATATATGCTTTTAATATACACATACATCTAAGGTTTTAATACGTTTTGTTTGTGAGTATTACTATTTATTGTTGTATTTATGCATTTGTTTGTGTCTGCATGTGTGTGCGTTAAAAGTTTTATGCCGTTGTGGATGGCAGTGAAAAGGTACGTGGGAGTATTTTTTGATGCAACATTTTCTGTTCTGTTTCTGTTTTGGCAATATTTTAAAATTTCTTAATTCACAAATTACATAAACTTCACAGTGCTACAAAGTACCCTAAGTGCTTTATGAAAATAGGAGAACAAGAGGCAGTGCAGGAAATCGAACAGCACTCTGCAGTGAAAAGGTTTTGCAAGATTTTCCGTAAATACTTGTCTGTGCCTGCAACAAATCTCTTGAAGTGCATAAGCACTGCAAATCACTTTTAATGCTCGCAATTCAGCTTACAGCCATTACAATAAGGCTTGCAAATTTGTGGTATTGGCACTGTATTGAATTCCGCTTTGCCAATTATTTCACTATTAACTTTTCACAGGATTTTATCCAATTGCTCTATATATTATTTTACGGTTTTCGGTCTCTCTTATGTTAATTTTATAATATTCTGAAATTGTTTTCGATGCATTTTGTTTACACAGGGTGAAGTCATATAAAAATACTGAAAGTTTAAAATGGTATTCCAAAACTAAAACAAATGTTTAACATGAACTTATTAGTTGTTTATTGTTTTTCAACAAAAAGTTTTGTATTATTATTATTATTATTATTAAATTTATTTAAAGCAATGCAATAAATTACAAGTTTAAATATATGTAATATATAATATAGTTCTATCACGCTTAATCTACCTGGTATTGATTTTGTATTTCATTGCTAGTTCTTTGGGCTTTTGTGGTCCGAGTATCTGTCTAGACAGGTCCCCAAAGTACTTTGCTTCCACATTTCTAAGTTTTGCTTCAATATATGATTTCTATCATTTATGAATCGATTGGGTTGTATTATTATTATTATTAACTTTAATACTAAATGCAGAGTCTAAAAGCAACATTGAGGAAATATCAAGTTGTGGATAGAGGGATAGGAGGATTCTAACAATTACACCCGAATAAATGATATACTATATTTGGGCACCACCAAACATGAGCATCACTTTCTGAATCGATTTAGTTTTATCCGTATCTGCTTTCCTCCATTCTTCTATGGACAACTTTTTTCTCTGCAATAATATAATATAATTAATCAGTTGTTGTCGATATTATGGTTCATTTAACAAAACATCTAATATTTAGCACCTGTAAATACATAGTTTATGCTGCGATAGATGAGAGAAAAACACAATCATTGGGAGTTCGAGAACTACCATATTGATGTTGCCTTTTCGATCAAAATTACATTCAGCGATGAACCTCACTTTGAACTGAGTGGCTATGTAAAAAAATAAAATTTGTCTTTGGAAATCCTAGAGTCATTCTCGAACAACCAATATTACCAAAAGCTGTCACTGTTATGCTGAACGTTATCGGCACATGAAAACAAACTGTTCTTTATACCAATTGGACAATAATGGTGTGAAAGTTATGTGGCTTCAACAAGACGGTTCCACTTGCCACATAGCTCAAGAAACAAACAATGCAGTTATTGCATACAAAAATTCCCGACCGTAACATCCCTAGTTTAGGCAATCAAAATAGGCCAATAAGCTCATACCATAGGTTAGGTTAGATTTAAGTGGCTGTCAAAGGTACAGATAAATGGTCAAAAGACACACTTAGGCCATGTTACCCATTGTGATACCACAATTAAATGTGATCTTCGCGAGAATTTGTATGGAGCATTTCTTCAGCCATTTGAAAGTGGGACGATTATCACCTGGTTTATTATATTGATTGATTTGAGATCGTCATTGAATACAGGGCACCCTAAGGGTTTCCACCTGTGCTTCGTGAGGTCCACACATTGACAGCTGCGACAGCAGTCTTGCTCGTCGATTCCGAGCTTATTGGTGTTGTGACCCAACAGACATTTTCCTATCAAGCTACAGACTGTGTTGCATATGTAACGATATTATTTCTGGTGCATTTCAAATCAAAATAAGGACAAAGTTGTCTGGTCGTATTACAGGTGATTTCTTTCTGCCACCCTATGTTGCCGTGTTCGCGGAAGATAAACGTTATGTAATGATTGCCGGTAGCGAAGGGTTTTCCCGCTATGTGGGTGCAATGTCCTGTCACCTAAGTCAGCAAGATATGGTTTACATGCGCCAGCTCATTGAGCAGGGAGAGACAAAGGGAGACTGCCTTCGAGGAAGTGGATGCCTTGGATAGGGACTTAATGGCTGGGTTGCTCTCTACATATTTGTCTTGTGGATTGTACTGATTCAGTACTGACAGATCTTTAAATATTGCCAGAACTTCTGTCTGGGAGTCATTAAGTTGAAGGTATCCAGCTAGTACACCACCTCCAACCCTTCCTTCCAGCTTGGAGCTATCAGTGTAGAAACTTATTCCTATCTCCAACACCTCGTTTCTTTCCAATGCTCATTGACTTGGGGTCGAAAAGTTAAGAAGGAATGTAGCAGTCAATGTGGTTGGGAATGAACACCAAGTTTTTTAGTATAAGGCTATGATGTATTGAGTCTCGTAGCTTAGAGTGCAGCTATCTGCTCATAAAGCGCTCATCCGGGAGAAGGGGTTGAAGGGCGTATAGCCGTCTGGATGGTAAGTGCCGCTGATATTTGCACGAAGGCTATTGATGTAATGAGGACCCATTTGTTGAGGACCGTCCCCAGTCAACTAACCGTATGGGTGTAATATTCGACAAAAAGATCCATATTTGATTCCAGACTCCATTTCCGACTGCTTTCTTGCTGGATTAAAGTGTTAGCTTTCTTTCCAGCACAAGTCCCAAGTATCTCGCCTCTGGTTTAATGTCCAGTCTTGTACCATTTAACTTGTACTTGCACTGAATTTTGTGCTTCCTAGTGGAGAGGACCAGGTGAGTCTTTAAAGGACTAAAGTCGTGATATATTCCTTGATGACATGATAGCTGCATCGTCAGCATATGCCACTACTTCATACCCAGTGGTGCCAAATTGCAGTAGCATAAATTCTCTTTTTTAACAAAAATTATCTAGTAAGATGTCGATATAGAAAGATTCTGATATAGGCAGTATGCGTTCTCATTAAGGGACAGTAGACGCCTCACCTTTTCGTTGATGTGGCTATCAATTAGTCGCTCAAGCGTCTTGGTCAAGAAAGAAGAAGCATTTACTGTTTTATATGTAAATACCACATTCATATCAATCCATAGGACCTGGATACGGGAGAACCGAAATACGGTTTTGTGTATTGACCATTTTAAGTCTGTCATTAGTTACGATGTAATGTCCGATTTCCCTAAAAGAGTGGTTTACATAATTGGTAGGGTCTCTATCAGTATCGTGTGGAGGCAATTACAGATCGCAATGAGTAGGGGGCACCTGCAGCCGCCAGCAATGAACTTTGTTCTAACTAGACTCAGGATCTATATCTATTAGTTTTGCTGGAATATACGCACTAGCAGCAGTAGACGCTTTTCCATGGGAGGTTTGGAGTGAGTACTCGGTTCTGGCTTAGGGGGAGGAGGAAGAACCAGTATTGATTCTACCTCTAAGACAAGTGCTCGCCGAGATAACTGGGGCTGCAACCTTAGGCGCAGTGCCTTTCCCGAAAGAGACCGAGTCAGCGTTAGGCCCAGGTTCACCTTTCGACTCTTCCTCAAGCATCGAGAAGCTGCTAAACAAGTTCAAAGGCTCCTTCAGTCAGACGTGGCACACACCCGAAAGGGCTTGATCTGCCTATATGGATGCTTCAGTAGTATGATACGGAATTATAAATCGCTAGTATGTATATATTCCACCTGGAACGAAATAAGATACCTGGCTGCTGATAGAAACCGTTGGAAAGCTTTTGTGACCGCCCTATGCTCCGACTAGGAGCGATATTTGACTCTTTTATAATTATGTCTTTTAGTTAACTTTGTTAGCATAAGTATAGTTTTATTGTGTCAAATGTCATGGAATTAATAATGTATATATCTTACACGGCACAAATAAATTGGCTCCCAGACTGGTATGATCCTTATATATAATTATGAGCTATTTAGTTTTTTCACAGAAACCTAGTGCTGCCAGCCTTTACGTTTGTACAAGAACAGTCCCTACTCTATCCCAATTATTGTATGTAGTAGGTAATTCAAACTTCACATTTATTGCTATCCAACCCATCCGTGCTACGAATGATACCCGTAGCTGCTACTGCAGCCTGTTGCTTTACGCATAATAATCAACCACATCCAACATCATGGATACCACTATCGTCGCCGTCTACATCCAGCCACAAGATTTAAAACCTAATAAAACTAAATGTCACTAACGCCCGCAATATCCCGATAATACCGTTAGCCATTACTGTCAATGATGCATGACGTACATCAATACGGCATTTCCGCTTTTAATACTTGCGAAAATTTATTCCGACATTTCACGCAAGACGCACGGTGTCGCGCCGACGGTTATAAAACCATATACAACTGTGCTCAAATGGGTTCAACTGTCTAAATATATGCAAGGGTAAAGAAATTCGTAAAAATTGATGCATACATTTAGGCTGAAATCTAAACACCCCCAAGCTCGCCACACGTCTATCGGAGAGGTGGAGAAGGGTGAAAAGGGTTACGCCATTAACGTTTCTGTTTGTTTCCATGCAAAAGTACGAAAAAAGCATGCTAAACGGCGTATCAAGCAGGCGGGTGGTGATAAAAACGGCAGCAAAAACAATGAGAAGTGGAAAAAGATTGCCGGATTTGCCAGTTGATGTTATATAAATGGACAATAATGTTGAGTGAAACATTGATTGATTTTTTAAAGGCCCATCCATACTTTTAGCTCATTGTGGCGTAATAAGCGCAAAAATGCGTGACATGTTGTTATAGTGATTTTTTAGACAGCTGACAATTTATAGACACAAAAATACACAGAACGCGCACCGAAAAAGCAACAACAACAACAAAGGAAGAATGAAATTTTGTGTGCAACGATTTTGAAATTGATGTGCTGTGAAAATGTCTTTTTATTTATTTTTTTTTTTATATTTTATTCATTTTTATATTTTGTGAAAGGGCGAAAGCCACAGGAGCTGCAGCTAACATAAATACACACATCCTCGAACATATGCCATATTTAAAGCTCTATAAAAGGGGTTGAATTTTTGTGGGCGAACGTCGGTAAATAACGAATCGACGGGGTATGGAAATGTGGCACATATCGAACTTTTTTATGTAATGCAAACAGATTTTCCAATTATAGCCAAATGATTACAAAATATTCCAATTAATGGTTGACTGAATCGATGAATGCCGGCACAGCAGTGCCCCGAAATTATGTCAAGATTGCCAAGTATTTACGATTGACAAAAATTGTTTATTTGTTTATTAAAATCTGACCTCAAGAAATAAGAATTAAAGCTCTTTAGCCCTGTACAAGTTTTTATTTGTTTCATATTATTTATGTATATTTTTTCTTTTGTATGTTTGAGTGCATTTAATAAATATTTAAAACTCAAATACAACAAGAAGTCGTGGTTGGAATGATTGTACTTAAAATTTATTAAAGGAACGCACTATAAAATTTGTTATAATCACAAACTTAACTAAAATAATTTCAAAATATTTCAAAATAAAATGAGAAACAAACAGATTACCAACTCTATGCATTTTCAACTCCAGTGACGAAGAATACTTGAATTTTTTTAAACTGACTGACTAAAGCAAACTTTAAGCCAAGACTAAATGTGCAAATAGCAATTAAATTAATTGTTCTAATTTAAGAAGTAATTGTTGGCTTATAACACAATCCAGCGGTACGAATCCGAGTACTGAACTTGGTATAAAAAAGGCAACAATATGTTCAAAAATTTTAAATGATTTTTGAAGTTTTTGAAGAACTCAAAGAAGAAGAAGCTGCGTCTATAAAATCAACCAAAGAAATTAAGCAGATTTAATTTGTTTACCAACCCCAAGTCTATACAAAAATTTAGAAGCTCCAGGCATTCCTCCTGTGGATTAGTTAGAAGTTGACCAAGTAATTCATACAGTGCCAAAAAAGGATTATGAAAAACTAGATTTAGTTACACTCGGTTTTATTTATTAATAATTAAAACAATCATTATCCTTTGATTCGAGTTCCCTCCGATGACTTCAGTAGATGCTGAAAGAAGTGTTTTTGACAAAAAATTGCAGCCTTGCAAAGTAAATCAAAAAAGAATATTATTATATCTCACACCATAATTAATTATGGCTGCAAGGGTTTAAGGGATTGAGTAAAAGTACTGAGTACTGAGACCTTCGACTCGAAGAGAAAACGACATTTTGGAAAGAAACATTTTTAAGATCAAGATTTTAACTTGCGACACTCAGAGTGTCAGTCTAGCATGCTTACCACTAGGCCTCGTTAAAGAGAGAAGTTTGTGCGGTTGAGCGAACTTTCAACTACAAGAAGGAGGTGCGGTACGTATGGACATATACATACTCGTATATATGCAAATACAAATTATCATCACAGTCTGGACCAAAAAACAGAACCACTACGTCTACATCCCATATATGGAACTGTAGGCACCATTTTAAAATGACTATAATTGATGTTATTTACATATGTAAACAGGATCGCGGCTGCCTGTAGGGTGCGTGGTCACCATTTAACTAGGCAGCTGCCATGAGCGGTATATTTTGAAGAGCCAGATGTCATTGATATGTCGTGCTAGAGGTTGAAAACGTTGCAAAGCATCGCGTTTATGTGACGTTGAATTATTTTTTCTTATATACTTATATACTACATCTGTTTCATCTTACATTATAGTAAATATCTTGTATTTATATATTGATGGTATTGTGACGAAGTAATATAGATGTAGGCTAAGCCAGACACTATGCAAATCTTAGGCGGTATATATTGACTGCTATGCCCACTATTAACACTCATTTATAACTTAAAATCTATAATAAGATTTATGGACGAAATTGTTTGTAAAGATTAGTTTGTAAATTAGTTAAGGTTCTTCAGAAGGAGCGCTCTATAAATTTGGCGTCGCTTTGGAATCCTGATGGTACTTTTACTGAACAGCGGTGTGAGACACTTTGTTTATTATTGGAGTCCCACTTCTCTGGGAGTCAGGTTACAGTCACCCTGCAGCCACCAAATATTGAGAACGAACTGCATAGGGCGACTGTTTCTCGGCACGACTTGCTTGTAGCCAGGACTGTGGCAAATGAAAATGCTCTTAGATGCGATGCATATTTTTATAACTTCAAATCGCTCGTCTCGATGGCATTTATCTAGTCATGCTGAAGCAGAATGTAGAGATGATGATTACAACATTGAGGAGAAATTTCACTTCAAGTTTGACGCTAGCCTATATTCCACACTCCTGGAGATTTGTCAAAGTTTCTTCTATGTCAAAAGTGCGATAGTATGATTATGATAGTCCTAGCAGTTACATACCTATTAGTGTGATGCCTTTTCTAGTTCAAAGGAATGGGACGATTGGTTGAGATTCGCGTGCGCAAATGCCTCCATTTCATCGTGCATATCAGAGCGGCGTTACATAGTCTTTTCACCAGGATTGAACTTGCTATCGAAAGGAGGCAATACACTGGGTATCTTTGTGGACATAGATGGTGCTTTTGATAATGTTACATTTGACAGTATGTGCAGCTCTGCTCGTCGTCATGGTGTGGATAATGTGCTGGTTAGTTAAATCGTTTAATGCAAGCAAAAAGATCTAATGTGCTGAGAGGGGAGCAGTATCTGTGGGTATGAAGGGTTGACCTCAGAGGGCGTGCTCTCTTGACTACTCTGGTGTATGGTCATTGACACTTTACTTATACCACTAAATGATTCTGATACGAGGGCGGATTGATATTGAAGCTACCTAAGTAGGAAAAAACATTTTTTTTTTCAAAAACCATTCATTTCTCAACATAGTCTCCTTTTACTTCGACACACTTAGTAAGACGATATTTCAACTTTTTTATACCATCTGAATAATACGATTTCGGGAACCCCTCAAAATACGCGTTAGTTTCGGTAATCACTTCTTCGTTTGAGATGAATCTTTTTCCTGCGAGCCATTTTTTCAAGTTTGGAAACAGGAAAAAGTCACTAGGAGCTAAATCTGGACTATAAGGTGGATGATTAACCAATTCGAAGTGTATTTCACGTAATTTTAGCATCGTATCTAATGCTGTGTGAACCGGTGCGTTGTCTTGAAGAAAGACCATTTTTATCTTCTTTAAATGTGGTCGTTTTTCCTTGATTGCATCAATAAATTGATCCAATAATGCACGATAATACTTTCCTGTGATTGTGGATCCTTTTTCAAGATAATCGATGGGCAATATTCCGTGTGCAGCCCAAAATACAGTGGCCATAACCTTGCCAGCCGATTTCACTGCCTTCGCCTTTTTCGGAGCACTTCCACCAGCTTCTACCCATTGTTTCGATTGATTTTTGGTTTCAGGTGTGTTGTGGTGGACCCACTTTTCGTCAACAGTTATTAATCGACGCCAAAAATCAACAGGATTATGCTTTATTATGTCCAAACACCGCTGTGAAGTGGTCTGTCGAACTCGTTTTTGATCGACACTGAGCAAACGCGGCACCCATCTTGCCAATAGCTTCTTCATATGCAAATGTTTAAGCAAAATGTTGAACACACGTTCATATGATATGTTTACCATTTCAACAATCTCACGCAACTTGACTCGGCGATCATTCATAACGATATCGAGGATTTTCTTGATATTTTCTTCAGTAACCACCTCTTTTGGCCTTCCTGTTGATGGTATTGTTGCAGTGCTTGTTCGGCCGCGTTTAAATTCAGCAATCCAATATTTTACCATATAATCTGACGGAGCAGACTCATCGTAATATTTATCGAGCTTTTCTTTTGTCCCTTTCGCCGTTTTCCCTTTCAAATAACAGTGTTTAATCACTGCAAGAAATTCGCTTTTTTCCTTTTTTCAAGAAACACAAAAGTTGCATACTTCAAACGACTACAACAAATAAACTAATCGATGAATTTGGGTGAAATTTTAACAGCTGACGATTGACAGATCGCAGTTTCTAAAAAGAAAAAAGTTTTTGTTTTTGTGCTGCTATCTAGCGCTAGGTAGCTTCAATATCAATCCGCCCTCGTATGATGGTGTGAGGCAAATGGACTATCGATAAACCCAGCTAAAATGAATTTAGTTCTTTTTATCAGAAAGAAGAAAGTCGAAAGTTTTCTTCAGCCAACACTAAAGGGAGTAAATATTCGGTTATCCAGGAAAGTAAAATATCTTCGGGTTTTTCTTGATAGTAAGCTTCTCTGGAAATCACTAAAGGTAGCGAAAGAACTGTCAGCTTTTTGGCAGTGCAAGAGCATCTGTGGCAAGACGTGGGGTCTAGATCCTTCAAAATTCCTTTGGATCTATAAGGTAATGTTCAGTGTTCTGGGGAAAATATCGTCTCTTAAGAGGCTTAAATGTGCCCTATTTAGACTACGGAGAGCTTTTACAATTTGTTGTTCTGGAGCTTATAATATATCAGTATTATACTTGTGTTGTAACTCGGTTCAGTCTGTTAAATTAGTATAGCAAATGTGTCCGGACCAGTTTGGATTGGCATGCTGGTCGCTGCCTATGAAGGTGGCAAGTCAGAGGACTGCCCAAATGTTCATATATTATAATAATGCAAAAGGCAAGTTCTAATGAACTGCCGAGGAATTGAAAGACTCTTGTGTTCTGTTTGTAAGCAGGACTCAAAATGTTCATACTCTGAGTTTCTCTTTTACAAGTAACCTCGGGTGTTATAATAAACTTATTCTAATCTATTGTACAGTTTTTTGAATCTAAAGTGTTATATGATTTACTTACCCCAAGTGCAACGCGCATGCCTGTAGTGCATACTCTTTCACGAGTGTAGAGCACGTACCCTATTGGTGCGCTCTATTTACTTGCGACCATATACTGCATTAAATGGAGTAAATGGTCTGCATTGTGGCAGACATGTGCAACAAGATCGTCTGTCTGTCGTTCTGCTCGCTCTGATGACTGTACGTCATATCGTCGAACTCAAAGGTGTGAGAAAGCATTGAGTGACGGTTGTGGCACGAGTATCGAGTGTCGAGCTCTGTCTGGACAGTCCGATACTCGTTTCTTGTTATCGCATAACGATAAACAAATCGTGGAAGAATGACAGACAAGGGATAGTGTGTTCCGTTTAATTGTTGCGCACATGATATCACTCGTGAAGGCTGTCTGTATCTTTGGTTACATTAAGGTGCATCACACGGAGTGCTTTTGAATGCATTAAGGTGCATTTGCATAAAGTGTTTAGAAATGCATTAAAAAACTTTTCCTATAACTTCTGGTCCAGCTCTTGATCTGGTTCTGGGATTTTCGTAGAACTCAACTGTATCCAACTCCACTAGACCCTTGGTTTTTATGGTTCTGTCTTTCAGGTGGAAGTTTATGCCATCCTAAGGGCGATGGACTACGGTGTGTCTGTAGGGACAGTCAGGCTGCATTGAAGGCCTTACAAGCCCCCTTGTCACTTCCAAGTTTATGCTATTTTGCAAATCGAGATTGAATTATATTGGAAAGCATAATAGTATATTGCTAACATGGGTCCCAGGACACAATGGTGTTATGGGGAATGGAGCCGTGGACAAACTAGTGAACAAAGGATCAGAGACAATTCTTACTGGCCCGCAACCTTTTCTTCCCATACCTTTTGCTACCATTTAGGCCACTATTAGTGTATTAGGTTGCCTGTGCACATAATCGCGAATGGGGACTATAAAACGGCCCATAGGCGATACATTATGATCATACTCAGATATAATAGTATGTGTGAAAAACAGAGAAAATATGCATGTGTGTGTCACACAGACATGATTTCGCAGTGATCAACGCAGTGATTGAACGTCGAAAATCAAAATCATTTTGATATTGAGAGGGAATTTTATTATGATTTTGATTATGATCTATGTATGATTGTCGTTTGTGGACAATTTACATGCAAATTTTTCTCATTTGAGTTTGACTGCCTATGTGTGAAGATATGTGCGGTTAAAAATAATGAAAATTTGTTTCTGTGGAGTTCCTTGAATGCTATCGTACTATTTTTTGTGTGCCCTTCTTTCATCCAAAATCGAATTTTTCCTTGCATAGTACAAGCGCTAGCGCACACAAAACTTCATAATCCGACATCGACATGACGACCTCACTCAAATACGACTATGCAAAAATGACGATTTTCAATTTTGATCACTTGTCTGTGGCGGAGCTTCATTCCACACGCACACGAATGAGTATGATCATGATGTACCGTGCGTGGACCGCATAAGAGGCAGCAGATGGGCAAAGGTTGTGCTGCGTGTTATTTTAGATAGAACGTCAAGGTTTCTTCTGTCACAAGATAGGAGAAATTGCAGACTTCTGGTAGACTGATTAGAGGTTAGTTTACATGGGCTAAGCACATGCAAAAGATAGGCATTGCAGACAGTGCACTTTGCCAGGCTTTCATAGACGAAGACGGTTGACCACTTTTGTGCGTATGTCCCGCTTTCTCTATAATCAAATAAGAGGTATTTGGCAGTAACATAATAAGGACGGCAAGCTTTGGCTGCTTAGGGACACAGGATATACTGAGGTTTGTCCATAAATCAGGTAGATTCAAAGAAAAATAAAAATAAAGGCCTGTGTGCTACAAATGACTAGTTGCTCCGACAAAAGAAAAAAAGCTTTTATATTCATTTCTAGCATTATGATTCTTACTGAGAACCAGTTTATTGTTCATAACATTTAATGCATTTAAAGTTTTTTCTCACAAATATTTCTCGAGCCTAAATTCATTTACAAATGTATCTCCTACTAAAAGTTATATACTTGTTAAATATTTAGGTACTTGTTTACATTTAACTTTGCCGCGATATGCTAATATTTATTAAATTTCTTTAATTCCAGGTAAGCCGTTTGTTTCTATTTTCCCATTTATATGATATATGTATACAGTCATAACAAATCTGTCGCAAAGTAAGTTCAGTTACAATTAATAATATCAAAACCAGTAAAGAAGGCTAAGTCGGCTAAGACCGACTTCGAAATAACTTTTACCCTAAGTTAATATTTTTATATATATACTCGTATATATATATATATATATATATATATATATATATATATATATATATATATATATATATATATATATATATATATATATATATATATATATATATATATATATATATATATATATATATATATATATATATATATATATATATATATATATATATATATATATATAACGTGTCCGCCAAATAACTTTTTTTTTTGAAAATTCTATAAAAAAAAACTACTGGTCATTTTCTCAAATTTCTTTTTTTATTTGAAAGTACAATCCTTCCGGTTAATAATGGAAAATAATTTCATTCAAATGGCTGCCTCGGCTGGCCATGCAGTAGCCTACACGATCGGTCCAATTTTTAAGCACATTATCGATTGTGTGCAGCTGTATTTCACCAATGGCTTCACGAATATTGTCCTTTAAAGCGTCAATTCTCTCTGGCTTGTCGGCGTAACACTTATTTTTGAGGGCACCCCACAAATAATAGTCCAACGGTGTCAAATCGCAGCTCCGAGGTGGCCAAACGACATCAGCTCTGCGGCTGATAATGCGATCTTCAAAAACAGGGCGCAAAACATCGAGTGTAGCTTCGGCTGTGTGGCACGTAGCGCCGTCCTGTTGAAACCAAATGTTGCCAATATCCTCCTCTTCAATTTTTGTGAACAAAAATTCGTTCAGCATGGCCCGATAACGATCGCCATTGACTGTAACGGCCACTCCTTGCTCATTTTCGAAGAAAAATTGCCCAATTATGCCTCTGGACCAAACAGTGACTCGTTTTGGGTGCATTGGCTTTCGAATGTATGCGTGCGGGTTTTCTGTGCCCCAAATGCGACAATTTTGCTTGTTTACATACCCGCCAAGATCAAAATGAGCTTCATCTGAAAAGATGATTTTTTTTGGCAAAATCGGCATCTTCTGTACGTCGATCGCAGGCTCACTTAGCGAAGCGAAAACGCATTGGATGGTCAGTTGGCTTCAACTCCTGAACCAATTGGACTTTGTATGGCGTCATACCAAGGTCTTTATGCAAAATTCGTCTCAATGATGTCTCCGAAATGTTCAATTGTTGAGAACGACGGTGAACTGATGTTGATGGCGCTTCACGCACACTTTCTGCCACAGCAGCAATATTCTCGGGTGTACGCACTGTTTTTGGCTTTTCACGCTTTGGTTTATCGATGAGGATGCCAGTTTCTTTCACTTTTTTCACAAAATAACGAACATACGGAGCTGACGGTGCTTCTCTTCTTCCAAAATCCGTACGCAATTTTCGCACATATTCTACAACATTACCATGATTTTCAAAGTAATGTCGCAATATTTCCCAGCGTTGTTCAAGCGTATACACAACCATATTCGTTCAGCGGAACGATAAAACTAATTATCTGTCAAATCAGACATGAGCTAAGTGTTACCATTCACGAAATAAGCACTAGTTGACGAAAAAAAAACGTTAGATGGCGGACCCGTTATATATATATATATATATATATATATATATATATATATATATATATATATATATATATATTTACATATATATATATTTATATATATATATATATATATATATATATATATATATATTTATATATATATTTATATATATATATTTATATATATATTTATATATATATATATATATATATATATATATATATATATATATATATATATATATATATATATATATATATATATATAAGAAGAAAGAAGCCTGCTCGAATTTTTATATTTTATAAAGTTTTATAAGTTAATAAAGTAAAAAGATATAATAAAAAAAGTAGTGGTTGTGCTTTTAACATATTTTAGTAAGTATAAATATAGAGTGCGCTTGATTTGCGAGAAGAATTTGCGATAAATTTATTTCACGAAGGGCCAGTGTCATTTTAACTGGCGTTTTAATAAATAAAAATAAGTCGTTATATATTTCCTAAGATTGCCATGAGCGCCACCTATCAGATCAACCTCAATCCTATATGCCTATAACCTTTCGCTAGCCGGGGTGCACATTCTGTGAAAGTTTCAACTTAGTCGGCTAACTATTTTGTGACTTATAAATACACAAACAGACATTCATTCACTCATGTATACGAGGTGTGATCGAAAGATAACCGTTATTTTCATCTTTTCGTGAGTTACGTATGTTCGATGTTCGAATTTTTTTTCTGTTATGTTGGTACACATGTCTGTTATATATGTTGGCAATACCAACCATTTTGGATTGTCAGTTTGTTTTTGACAGATAAAAAGGTTAGTCGTGTTTTGGTGTGCTCTTCGATTTTGTACTATTCGAAAAAATGGATCAAAGAAACTGTATTCAGTTTTGTGTAAAAAATGAAATTAAATGCGCAAGGACATTTGAAATGTTGACTGTGGCCTTTGGCGAGTCTAATATGAGCAGAACACAAGTTCAATTGTGGTATAACCGGTTTAAGGAAGGCCGAGATGTCAATGACGATGCTCGTCCTGGTCGCCCGAGCACGCCAACAACCGATGAAAACATTGACGCAGTGAAGAAAATGATTTTGGATAATCGTCGAATTACTATCAGAGAGGTTGCTGATGATGTTGGCATATCGTTCGGCTCATGCCAAGCAATTTTTACGGATGTTTTAGGCATGAAACGTGCGGCAGCGAAGATTGTTCCAAAATTGCTAAATTTTGTGCAAAAACAACGTCGCATTGACATCGCTCAGGAGCTGTTGAACATCGTCAACGACGATCCAGATTTCCTCAAAAGATCATATCTGGTGACGAATCGTGGGTGTATGGCTATGACATTGAAACCAAAGCCCAATCTTCCCAATGGAAACGTCCAGATGAGCCAAGACCGAAAAAAGCACGTCAAGTTCGGTCGAACGTAAAGGTTTTACTGACAGTTTTCTTTGATTGCAATGGCGTGGTGCATCATGAATTCTTGCCACAAGGTCGTATGGTCAACAAGGAATACTACCTTGAAGTTATGCGCCGTTTGCGAGAAGCAATTCGTCAGAAACGCCCAGAATTGTGGAAAAACCAATCATGAATTTTGCACCATGATAACGCACCAGCTCACACATCGATGCTTTTGCGTAATTTTTTGGCCAAAAACAACACCGTTATCATGCCTCAACCACCGTATTCACCGGACTTGGCCCCCGCTGACTTTTTCCTCTTTCCAAAACTGAAGACACCGATGAAAGGAAAGCGTTTTGCTACGATTGAGGAGATAAAAGAAAAATCGAAACAGGAGCTGTTGGCGATACCAAAAAAAGCGTTTCAGAAGTGTTTCGAGGATTGAAAAAAATGCTGGCATAAGTGTATTATATCTGAGGGGAATTACGTTAAAGGGGACAAGATAGTTGTTGATGAATAAATAAATACTTTATTTTTTGATCACACAATAACGGTTCTTTTTTTATCACACCTCGTATAGTCGACCCATAGCTTTCATCAGAAATATTTGTATGTTCAGGCAAGAATGTCTAAACATCCCGGAAGTAAAAAAATTCCTAAAAAATTTGTTGTAGTTTGTTTTTTAAATCTATATATCTATGGATTCTCATTCTGATATACAAAAGTCTCTTTTTAATGCTCCGTATCAAATTTGAATGACTTTAACACGCTGTTCTGTCTCATTTTTAAAGAAAACATTTGATCTGATAATTTAAGGGATGTTGGCCATCTCTCATTTTAGACTCAGGGCTATTCGAGCTATGACCTGTACATCAAACTTACAAGAGACCCGAGACTTTCATTTGCAAAAAATTTCAGTGTTCTACGACGCTCCGGTGAAAAATTACAAGTATTTGAATATTGCGTTCTTTGAAATCTTGATGCTCCAGTAAATCTCAATTAAACAGTGCATTTTTCTGGACGAAGGTCTTGAATTACTTGAAGATTCCATTCAATCCAAATATTAAAATTCTCGTTGTTTACAACGCCATTAATTAATGGGCTTCAATGTTGAACAAAATTTGTCCTCAAAATGATATGAACTGATCTGAATTTGAAATAATTTCTTTCATCTGTGAACGTTGTTCTGGCATTAAATTTTCCAAAGTGGTTTTTCCAAATTTACTAAATTTCATTTACATTCGAGGTATCAAAAATACTCTCCTTGAAACTGTTATGTTAATGCTTTATAACAATTATTATAAAACCCATGAAAAAAGTTTATATTAAGAATAATATTTCAAATACTTCAATATTATTTTAATAAAGACAAGTGAAGTAGTAATATAAAATTAATTAATTAATTAATATAATACCAGGAAATTTTAACCAGCATTTCAGTTGCGCTGGTTAGCAATGTTA
Source organism: Clusia tigrina (assembly GCA_920105625.2). Lineage (NCBI taxonomy): Eukaryota > Metazoa > Arthropoda > Insecta > Diptera > Clusiidae > Clusia > Clusia tigrina. The sequence continues at coordinate 170,537,649 of OV050032.1, forward strand.
CATACCATTAAACTCTACTTGGGCTATGTCCGAACTCACATAGTTTTTCCCATGTTTTAATACAAGAAACGGATTTTCTCCTAAATAATGTTACACGTGCATTATTGTAAATACATATGAGCACAATTTAATAAACTTGTCTGTACTCTGTTCCGTGCCCACAATCAGGCAAATCAATATCTAAATGGAACATAAATATTAATACCAGCATCAGCATTTAATGGAAACTTTTGTGGATGAACTCTCTGTTGTTTTCGTCCAGTGGTATTTGAAGGATATAAGGCACTATCAGTACAATGACAACCCTACACTATAACTAATGTGTAGTTTTTCTCCAATTTGTGTTTTTTTTCATTTAACTGGTGCTTACACAAATGGACCACTGGAATATTTCCACTTTTCAACATACCGGTATTTGTCAATTTACGGTTGTAACTTACTTTAATTGATTCGAATTAACGCGAACTAAATTTGTTATGAGTACTTTTTATTAGAAAATATTAGTAAATGAAGTTTAAGAATGAATAGAAAAAATATTAAGGGGACTGTCCAAAGCAGGAATTATTATATTTGTATGACTCAGTCACCGACCAACACTTGTGCTGTGAAGACGGGTTTTTTTTCGACAGTGTTTGCTCATTTTCTCCGCCTATTGTTCTCGTTTTCCTTTTTTACGCTCTCAATTATTGTTTTTGTAGTGCTTAAAAAAATAAAACTTTTCTGTTTAAGTTTAGTTAGGTGCCGATGGCTGCAGGGCCGCCGGACATTGAGGCAAATCGGTTCGCCTCGCTATCCGACTCCCCAGTAAAAGAACGAAAGGCAGCAAGAAATAAATCCATTTAATTTTTTCCAACCCTACCTAAACTCCAACAACAGAACCCAAAATGTGTAGTGGTTAGCTCCACTGATGCCGATAAATCACTATCACAGTATTCATGCTTTCAAGTCCACAAATCGCTGAATCTCATAAGCAAAGATATACTCACCATTTCCGAGCTTCGTGGTGGTAATTTGCTCCTATTAGTGAAAGATAAAAATGCTGCCCAAAAACTCATTGCTGTAAGGCAACCTTACGGAATCAGCCTCATATCAGCCAAATATCACAACAGTTTGAATTTCGTCAAAGGCACCATTTTCGCCCCCTTTCTAAGCAATATAATCGAAAAGGAAATAATTGAGGAATTGGGCCCCCAAGGGGTTACAGATGTGTACAAATTTATGAGGAACATCGATGGTAAGATGCAGCCTAGCGGAGTTGTATAAATTACCTTCGATTTGTACCACCTTCGGGAAAAAATTGATATCGCTTGGAGAAAGGTTCAACTAAGACAATACATTCCTAGCCCTATGCGCTACAAAAATTGCCAATTACTTGGACATATGCAAAAGTTCTGTAAAAGGGTACCTTCATGTGTCACTTGCAACAAACCTCCCCATTCCTCCTCCGATTATACACGGACACACTGTGCTAACTGTTCAGACCAGCACTCCGCCTCCTCAGCAGAATGCTTAAACATTCAACAGGCAAGAGAAATAATAAAAATTTAGACCATTAACAAATGCACAATGCGGGAGGACATAAATAAATTCAAAGAAAAACTCCCTTCCTCTACTTCAAACAATTCACCAATATTCTACTCTTCAATCGCTGAACAAGCTAATCAAATCCACGCTACCAAAAAAAAAAAACAATGTACAAACTTCAACACAAGACAACAACAAAATATATTCAGGAACTATTAACCTCTCAGGCCTCATCGCCACTTCATCAAATAATAAACTTCCAACCGATCCACTCTCCTCCACTGCAAAACCTATACACACAAACTCTGACACACACTCTCCCGGTTCCACTAATACCCGTACCACCTATTACTTAAACTCTGAACTGCCCTCTCTTGAACTCGCAAACTCTCGTACTCACACACACTCCAATTACACCTCGCTTTCCCATTTCACTCGCAATCACAGCTTACCGCAAACTCACACTGATCGGAATGAACTCCACATCGCAGCTCTCTGAAAACTTTAACAAATGCAACTCAAATCTAAATTCAGTTCACACACCTCCCTTCCACAAGAAAACCCCTTCGTCCAACTTTTCACATATTTCGCCAGACAATGCAATATAAATGTGGCCTATAGAAAATAATACAAATTTAATCCCCGACTCCCGCCTCTTCCCCCACCCTACACACGTAAATTTTACATCTTTACATTTTCTGATTTTTGCATATGTCCATTCAAATAATGCAGTGGAACAGGAATAGTTATAGCAATAATTATAATGAATTATCATTACTAATAAATGAATTCTCACCAGATATTATAGCAATTCAAGAGACCCATCTACCGTCCACAAATAATAACTCTTTTGTACCCAAAAATTTCGCTGGATATTTCCACAATCTTACATCCAATACATCAGCTAAACAAGGTGTCGGACTTCTAATCAAAAAATATTTACCACATCAACTCTCCCATATCCACAATAGACTTACAGGTTAACCATAATCCCTCTTTCAATATAATAAATAGCTACATACCCCCCTCACAAAAATTCACCGCCCGAGACCTAGCAAGTATTCTACGTTTGATCAGTGGGCCTTGTCTCCTTATGGGCGACTTCAATGCCTGCAGCCCTTTTTGGGGCTCAAGGCAATCCAATAATAAAGGAAATTCTATGGAACACTTCCTAATAAATGAGAACCTAATTTTCTTAAACAACGGATCATCAACTCACTTTTCATCCCATAAAACGTTCACCCATATCGGTCTGACAATGTGTTCTGCCCAATTAACACCCCGTTGCTCATGGAAAATGCTTGAGATTCTTCATGGCAGCGACCATTATCCGATAATTATTGAACTTACAACACATTTAAATTTCCACAAAGTTAAAACCAAACCAAAGTTCAAAACCGATCTCGCCGATTGGGCGTTATTTCAGAATAGTTGCCATAATTACACCTCTCGATTTCATATCTCCAGCAACATTAACTGTGGAGCAGCTTAGTTGCATAAAGGGATTCGGTTCGCAACTAACCCTTCCATTCCTCAGACCAAACCATTTCTGGTGAAGGCTCTTGTTCCTTGGTGGAATAGTGACCTAAATCGGCTTAGGAAAGAAACAGAAGTCCGCTGGCACAGTTATAAACTTCTAAGATCCACTTCAACTTTATTTGCTTTCAAAAAGGCCAATGTTGTTTTCAAGAAGGCTTCTAAAACTGACAAGTCGATCTGCTTCCAAAAATTTACATCAGAATAAACCCAAACACTTCTATTAAAAAGATATGGTGCGACATCAAAACACTTACAGGGAATAAAACTACTAACAAGATAAAAAATTTAAATTCTGCCTCAAATCAAATAACCTCACCTCTTGATATAGCTAATTATTTTGCTTCGTATTGGTCACAACTCTCAAATGATACAAAATTTCAACCAAATTTTATGACCGAAAAACTACACTATAAAAATATATCCTATAACCCTAGCAATATATCAACCAAAGCAAAACAAATGGAACAAAAAATTACTAAACTTGAGTGCGAAACAGGAATGTGCAGCGCAAAAGTCAAAACCCCTAGTTTCGACCGTATTTCATATCCAATGTTAAAAAATTGTGCGCCTTACATAAAAGATAGAATCCTGAACCTGTACAACAACATCCTATACCAAGGTATTTATCCACAAAGCTGGAGAACAGCTATTATCATTCCAATTTCCAAACCCAATAAGCCCAATCTCGAAGTTAATAGCTACCGTCCAATATCCCTCCTGCCTGGCATAGGGAAACTTATGGAAAAAATAATAGCTCAGAGGCTAATGTGGTTAATTTCTAACAACAATCTGATCAATGCTTACCAAGTCGCCTTTCGAATAAAACAAAGCACAACAGATGTCCTACTTCATCTCAACAATTATCTGTCAAACGCTCATTAAAAACCACGTAACAATATTGACAACTGATTTTAATAGAGCTATCGACCGCATAGGCGCGCATGTGGTGTTGCATCAGCTTGCGACCTGGAAAGTTGGTCCGAAAATCTTTAATTTTGTTAAAGCTTCTTGACCGGCCGCAGGTTACGAGTTAGAATTGACTTAGAAATTTCCGGCACGTTCCCGCTCATCAATGGGATACCGCAGGGGTCTCCTCTCTCAGTTGCTCTTTTCATCATTGCCTTTGACCAACTAAGCAAAATGTTTGCCAAATTAAAAAAAAATTCAACATTCAATTTATACTGATGATGCTATTATCTTTTTTAAACAAAATGATAATAATATCGTTAAAGATACATTTCCAAAAATTTTAGATAACGTCTTTCTATAGAAAAATGCAAAATATTGCACCATTTGTAAACAACGTAGATGTAGTAATTTTACTTTAAGGTATAACAATGTAAACATAGAATTTGTTAACTATTTGAAAATATTAGGAGTTATATGCGATGCAAGATAAACATTTAAGCAACATTGTTTAGTATTAAGAAAAAGCCTAGCTGCCCGGTTAAATCTTATAAAGTATTTAACATCCAAAAACTTTTTAATTCATGTCACGACTTTACTTAATATTACCAGATCGCTTGTACTGTCCAAAATCGATTACGCTCTTCCAATATACGGATCGTGTGCTGTTACTCATCTGAAACAAGTGTATGCAGCCTACCACACAGCAATTCGCAGGAGTATAAGCGCTTTCCCCACCACAGCTACTACAAATATCTTAGCAGAAACAGGCTTTCCTTCAATTCTCAATCGAGTTACTACTAACACATACAATCTCATACCGAAACTTTTAAATTCGAACAACCCACTACTACTAGAGGCCACAAGAAAGGTGCTCAAACAAAAGAAATAATCAACAATCAACCGTTGCCTTGCATTTGCCATAGATCTATAGATCTATCCGTCTACATAGCAACCAACCACCGTGGCTTCTAAAAGAGTCCTCATTCATTTTAGATTTACATAGCCTACCTAAACAATCAACTAATCCAATGGTTTATCGACAAAGTTTTAATGGACATTCATTTACACTGATGAATCGAAAACAGATAACAACACAAGTTTCGCCGTGGTTCAACATAATGGCCTACTAATTACTGTCGGATCTATCGGGCTTCACTGTTCCGTTATTACAGAAGAAACACTAGTCTTAAAGATAGCATCCGAACATGCCGCAAAAACGAAAGGAATGTTTATTATTTGTGCCGACAGCTACAGTACTATCGAAGCTATTCAAAATATTGGCCATTATAGTGCTCTAATTGGGGATATTAGAAAGATTTGCATCAAACATCCAAAGAAGATCAGACTAATGTGAGTCCCGAGTCATACAGGCATACCTGGAAATGAGTTTGCTCATGATGCTGCAAATGAAGCCATCCGTTTACGTTGCTTTTTGTTTCACACCGAAGAGAAAGATCTTCGCTCATCCACAAACATCTAACGTCAATTAGATCCGCTGAGTGGTATAACTATAGCCACCGTTACAAAAACTTTAACTCCAACTGCCATAAAGTCATCTACCAGCCACCGCATCTCGCCAGCAAACAAAAATCTTCTCCCGTCTCCGATTGGGGCACACAAAGCTTATTGCATCCAACTCCGCGTTATCAGAAAAAATGTATTCGGTGGTTCTAATCCTATTGAGTCTCTCAAAATTGTTAACATGGAAAATATTATGAAAGTCTAGAAATACCTCCAATAATGTAACATTATTAATCTTATATAACTATTTATATTAATCTGTAAATTTTCAAGTATTTTCATATTATTATTCGAGCCGAAAGCCCTGGTAGCTAGCTAGAGCTCCTTTTTCTTCTTAATCATAATAATTTATTATTGTGATTACTAAAATAAATAAATAAATAGATTATTATGACTGCTAAGACAACAACAACAAAAAATCTGGATGCCACATATACTTCTTTTCCGGTACTTCAGATATTTTATATTATTACACATATTGATAATACAAAGCCATATATAAATGGGTTCGATCAGATAAAGACCACGCCTCTCACGAATATAATCAGTTCAAGGTACCCTACCGAAAATTAGCGTAGTTATTCTCCTAATTATGTTTTGTAAGGAGCACATCCCCATTGTTGAACTCGCACGCACAAGGAAAGGTAAAGGGTATTTCGAAGTCGGTCTAACCCGACTTCAGACTACTCCACTCGTTTTTTTATAAAAATGTTGAGTCTGAAAGAATGATTCAACTATCGTTGTTCATTGTCCTATAGTTAGTAATCGTACAATACTGAGGCTACAAACATTGAGATGAGCCCTCCAAATCACCTTTTTTATTGTAGTATGGGCACATTTTAGCAGGGTCAGACGATAATCTGTATTCGAATGAAGAACATGAATGACATTGTGTCGACCATTATCAGAAATATATCTATTACAAATTTCCAGTTTTTGTCTCCAGATCCAAAAAAGAATTATTCAATTTAATACACAGAAAAAATTATAAAGAGGATTTCGTTATTTTGGAAGCGTACATATGAGGATATATTTGCTTCAGATTGTTGTCGATGTTAATTGGTTAATAAATATTATGGTACATCATTTGAGAAGGAGTAATTTTTCACCAGTTTAATTGCTTAGTTTTATAGCATTTATTGCACAATATATATATATATATATATATATATATATATATAGATCTACATAAATTTTCGGAACAACTAGGTGTGTTTTATCGAATGTGGTAGTTGTTTGCTTTTGGACACGTACTTGCAAAAATTTTTAAAATCTGTCCGCTTGTGAAGTGCTGCAAACTTTTTAATTTGTACGTTATGATATGATAAATTTTGAAGAAAATTAAGGCAGTAGATTCTCCCATCCAATACAGGAAACTTCAAGACATTCATGCTGCATACCGATTAAATGCGATTTTTTAAACAATCCAAAATATATAAATTTCATTGAAAATTTAGAACATTGAAGACCCTACAAATAACATTTCAAGAAAATCTTTTTGTTCAAGCAAACTTTCTATATTCTTAGAAGTTAGAATGCATTTTTTTATGTTTCGATTTTATATTCTGCCGCTTTGTCAGTTTTCAATATGCTGAAGCATATTAATTTCGCATAATTTTCACTATTTCGATCTCTTTGGTACCCGCCTGTTTTGCTTTCAATTATTTTGGTTGGCAATTTAATGTTAAAATGCATCGAATGAGGTTGCTGCTGCACCCGTTATATCAACGCACAATTGCGGGTATTCGATAAGTTTCATTTTAAACACAATCATTTCTGGTATAATTTTTAGGAGTATATATAATTTAAAACATTTTTTGGACTTCTTCGATCCAATTGCAGTTTCATCTGTATATTTATTTTGTAGTATTTGTATAGTGATGAATCTATAGCAACGGTGTATTTATGGATACTAAGAATTTGTGGTCTGACTTAAAAAGACACATCTTTGGTATTTCTGATGATATAATAATGAAATTTAGTGGCTTTCATACAAACTATAACCGCGCTTCCGCATAAATAACTCACAAATGTAATCGTAAATACAATTCATCCCACCATACAACAGATCCACAAAAAATATACGAGTTTCAACCACATTTGCCAAAATGGTACATTGGTTACAAATAAATTTCTACTGGTTTGATACTTTCTATTTGTGAGCAAGAATTTAGTAGACGGAATAACTGCGTTTTGTAGCCAGCATACAAGGAACAACTATAATTGCGATCGCTTTTTTATAGGAGCGCTACAAATGATCATTACACGAAGATATGATGATTGTTATGTTTAAATCACTTCAACACTTTGCAGTATGATATCAGAATCAGAGGTTATTTTTTGATTTTGTTCTGATCTTGTATTTTTGTGGATTTCAATTATTATTAAGTTATGCTACTGGAATGCCAACGGTATTATCCAACACAAAAAAGAAATCAAGAATTTTTTGTGCAACAGCGAAATTGACATAATGCTTATCTCAGAAACCCATTTTACAGATAAGTAGGTGAGGTTAGGCAGCCAGTCCAAGGACCAGCTCACTCAGACCACCATGGGTCCATTGTGATACCACCGCGCCACAACGCACTTCCGATTCACTCGTCGAACCATTTTGAAGCCCTAATAAAGCGCAGGATTTGTTTGATCTTCGCGCTAGACACCTCTGTAAGAGAGCTAAAAGCGTATTTGCCTAAAGAGTCCGCTCTTCTTCTAGCCAGAGCAGGGCAACTACAGAAGAGATGTTCCACAGTCTCCTCCTCCTCCTCATCCCCACAGCTTCTGCAGTATTCATGAGAGAATACTCCCAGCCTGAGAGCATGTCTGCCGAAAAGCCAGTGACCAGTTATACATGCCACGACCTTAGAGATATTCTCTCTCGGCAGGGCAAGCAAGTCTCTAGTTTTCCTACTATTAAGTTCCGGCCACATTAGCCTAGTCGTTCAGTCCAAGACCAATTGGTCTCACGCACGACCCTATCCTTCAGCATCAGTTTACAGGTGGCAATTGGTATTCCAATCTCACATCTGTCCATGCCTAAAGGAAGGTTGGTACCCCATCTGGATAAGTCATCAGCCCAACAGTTTCCCACATTATCTCTATGCCCCGGAACCCATATAAGGCGTACCTTGAAAACGGTACTGATATCATTTAGGGCTGCTCGGTAGTCCTGAGCAACCTTTGATTTCAGTGCCACCGAATTCATTGGCAAGATGGCCGCCTGGCTATCCGAGTAGATATTTATAATATTTTTATAACAGATAAGTACAACTTCAGTATTGCCGGTTTCAATTTCTACAAAACCAATCATCCAGACGGTAAAGCGCACGGTGGCGTAGGAATTCTAATTAATGCCCGTATAAAACATTTCCTACGTGACAAATATGCCGAAAGACACACCCAAGCCACTTTAATCTCCCTTCAGTGCTGGAGCGAAAGTATAACAATTTCTGCAGTATACTGTCCACCTAGATTCCAAGTAACGTCAGAAATATTCCTGCAGTTTTTTCAAACACTCGGAAGAAACTTTATAGCAACTGGAGACTATAATTCTAAGCGTAGCTACTGGGGCTCTCGTCTGGTAAACCCTAAAGGCAAACAGTTGTACGATATGTTAATTGAGCATCGAAATCATCTAGATTTTGTCTCAAGTGGCCAACCCACGTACTGGCCAGCGGACCAGCGTAAAATCCATGACCATATTGATTTCGCTGTGATCAAATATTAACGGTTTTCCAACAAGAGGTGTTATTTTGAATCACCCGGTATTTCGGTAGCTGTCACTTTTGAAGCTTTTATTCTTTAACATTTGACAAGTAGAAACTACGCCATTACTACACGCTTCAACAACGCACTAAAATTATTAAAATTCACTATAAAAATGGTGAAAATCTTGCAGTCACAGTTCGCAAAACTAAAGCATTTTTGGGTCGTCGTCAAGCACCTTGTCGGACCGCAATACAGAAATTGGTGGAAAAATTGGAGCTGTTGGGACAAGTTAGTGATGTGAAGAATAAAACCCGTGCACGTCGCTCAAGAACAACTGAGAATATTGCTGCTGTAGCCCAAAGTGTTAAAGAAAACCCAGGTTTGTCCATTCCTCGTTGTTCTTTGGAATTGGGCATTCCACAAACGTCATTAAACCGTATTTTGCATAAAGACTTGGGTCTTAAGGCTTATAAAGTTCAGTTAACACAAGAACTCAAGCCGGCCGATCATCAACAACGTCGTGTCTTTGCTGATTGGGTCCTTGAAATGCATGAAAATGATCCGGAATTCCATCGAAAAATCATCTTGACTGATGAGGCCCATTTCCACATTGGTGGCTACGTCAACAAGCCAAATTGTCGCATCTGGGGCTCGGAAAACCCAACAGTTAATATTGAGAAGCCTCTCCATCCTCAACGTGTGACTGTTTAGTGCAGTTTATGGTCCGGCGGGGTCATTGGACCTTACTTTTTCGAAAATGAGGTTGGATCAACAGTTACGGTGAATGGATTGCGCTATCGAGAGATGATTAATGATTTTTTATGGACGGAGCTGGATGATATTGATCTGGACAACGTTTACTTTCAACAAGACGGCGCTACGTGCCACACAAGCAACGAAACCATTGCTCTTTTACGGGAAAAGTTTCGGGACCGTGTTATCTCTCGAAGAGGTGATCACAATTGGCCACCGAGATCTTGTGATTTAACACCTTGCGACTTCTTCCTTTGGGGCCACGTGAAAGATAAGGTCTACGCCAACAGCCCAGCGTCGATTCAAGAATTCAAAGATAGAATTCGTGAGGCTATCGAGGACATAGGGCAGCCACTTTGCGATTTGGTTATGGAAAATTTCATGAAAAGGATATGGTCCTGTAAGCGTGGTCGCGGTGGCTATTTGGCTTATGTTGTTTTTCATTATTAACGGCATACCTTCCTCTTTATTATGAAATAAACATCCGATCATTTATCTCAAAAAATGGCATTTTTCTTTGAATAACAAAATAACACCTCTCATTGGAAAACCCTTTACAATAACAAATAAATGGTTTTAAAAAAGAATAAAAATAAAACTTATTATTTTGCATTTTAAAACGACGCCACATTTTAAAATATTTTACAACAACGCTAATGCTCCTAAAATCAGCTTATTGACAGCAGCAGCCGCCAGCCTAAATGTGTGCCACACATTATACATAGTCTAAAATCAATCTGCTTTATTTCCTGTGCAACAGCAATTCCAATAAAAAAACACCTACCAAAATGTGGTTATAAGCGTTGTTGTCCTTTGGACACCCAAAAATAGGCAACAAACTTTTCTGCTCTGTTGCTTGTATTTATCTACTCCATCAGCACTGCCCAAAAGAGTATGGATATAAATTTTTTAGCAATTCCTGGTATAAGTGCAGGTGTAAATTGAAAGCTGATTACGACAAGCATTTGTGTGGATTGTTTAGGTGCTGGATACAGGCACACACACAGACAACAACAACACCAAGTAATAAGTACCACAAAAAGGCAAACACGAGCAATGAATGGTGCACTGTTACTTGGGCACCAGAATGCGCGTAAGGAAAGTAAACTTTTATAGCCTATTTCAAGGCTTAAGCCAGCCAAAAAAATTATGATATTTTCCATATGTCGGCCGATACGACTATAGTTCAAGCAAACGTGCGTATATATACGAATTTGTGACTGCGTGCGTATGAGTATTTGTTTGTATGAGTGTGTGCCTTACTAAACAATACAATAATCTATTTTTCGGATGTATGAGTGTGTATGTGTGTGTGTATGTTAGTGTGTGTGGATGTGTGTGTGTGTGCTTGTTTTGAGCGTAAGTGCTTACGTGTGTGGGTTTTGCTTTTTTGTGTAGCCTATTTTTTGCGCACGCTTATTTGATTTTATAGAGAAAATCTAGCAACATACTTTTTGTGAAAAAAGAAAATCAGATTTTTATTGACAACTCAAGTTGTTGCTGATTATTGCTAAATGCCAGTGTGCGGGTACTTTTGTTGATTGCGTACAAGTGCGTAGATGCGAAAAGAATCTGTATGTGCAGCATGTATCTGGATGTGTATGTGTGTTCATAGAAGTGGGTAGTTTGGGAACGGTCCGTTGTTGTCCTGGGAAAGGCATCCTTTTAAGTTTATTAAATTTGACAATTTGGTATAAATTGTAATAGATTTGCTGTGTGTGCGCTTCCACTTGTTATTTTTTTCCTCTTGTATGTGTTTTTTTGTTGTTGTTTTTTTTTTTTGTTGACCTAAGTTTGTAGCCGGAATATTTGGGGTAAATTTGTTTTTTTCTCACAAGTAAGTCTCCAAGGAATTTTTGCTGATTTGCTCTGTGTTTGAAGAGTGAGGTGTTCATTGCTTCTGTTACTTTGCTGACATTAATTTCGTTCGGTGCTTGGCTCTTTAATTTTTATTTAGTGTTCTGCATGAGAAAAGTATTAGAAAAGAAGGTTGTGTTGAAGTTTTTAAGTGCTTTTTGACATCTTTATGAAGCACATGACAAGGTACAATAAATAATGAAAACTTTTATATGAATTCAAACGCAGACATATTAAAAAGTGAAAAAATAAGTTATCTCCTTTCATACTGAAAAATCGGCTTCTCCTGTTTGCCTCATTCTAGTGGCCTTTTATTTGATTACACTTTGTTGAATTTTTCCAAAAAGTTTTTTTACCACTTAATGCGTCATAATAAAAACTTAATTTGGTATAAACTTGTTTACTATGTGCCCAAAAAACTGTTTATCTACTGCTTATTGTCCTTATTATATTGTCCTTTTGTTTGTCATTTTCGGTATCCAATAATTCATATTATAATAGCAAAACAGACTGTCCATTTTCAGTCTATACATATACATACTCATTCCATATACACAGAAATTCATAGAGACAACAGAAAAACACGTGCACAATACCTTAACACTATATACACTTATACACATACATACATATATGCAGAAACTAATCTATATGCTTATCAGCTGAATTGCAAAACACATCCTGAAACTGTCCTTGCAATTGCAATGCCATCAGGTGGCAACAATAGCGCATAAATAATAATCTATGAGCGTTACCGAAACAACATTTCAGAATATATATCCTGTGATAATAATTTGTGCGGCCATATGCATTCAACGTTGCTATATCCAACAACTAGCGTCATTGCAGTCTCCTGCGCGCTTCCGAATGTCTCTGAAGAAAGTGTCTGCATTTAGTTTGGTCTGCTCTATATGGAGTTGTAGTAAGTGTGGTACAGTGAAATCTTACACTTTTTTATTAATTTTGTTACGATTCGCAAAGGAATGGGTCCTTCATAGCTGGGTGAGTATTTTATTTAAATAGTGCTTCACTAGAATTCACTTCAGTTTAGTAGACATTTACAGTCAGTGTACATTAAGTATTCATCTGGCCATACCAATAAATGTGCTTCTCAAAATAGAATAAAATCAAACCGTTCATTTTTTTTTCTAGTTATTCATAATTTTAATTATAATAAGTTTTCTGCAATGGATTCAATAAGAACAAAATAAATATCACTTAGGGCAACTTTTAATCCTTGGAACGCGCGGCAGTAGAAAAAATTAATTTGTCGCTTATCTACAGACTTTCTAAAGTCGGGAATAGTGAAAAGCAAACATGTTTGATAATAATTGGAGCCTCTAACAAAGAGCTGCATTTATCTGGTCGACTGTTGTGAGATTGACCAAGTAATGTTTATTGAAGCCACAAAAGTAATTTAATATTAATCTCCGCTGAAATTTGCCTAAACAAACGGATTAACTGAAGAGAACTTTTATGTGTATATTACATACATACTCGTATATCAAAAATGAAATATATGACCTCAAAATGGAGAACTAATTTTCTGAAACTATTTTAATCATTCCAATGCTTTTAGCGATATTTTACATAATAAACAAGGAAACATGAAATAATACAACACAGCGAGGCATAGTCACATCAAAATAAACCTCTTCCTTCTTCAATGCGAACGGTGTATATTCAAACAAAAAATTTCTATTGCATCAGTAAATAAATTTAATTTTTATAAAATTTATATTTTGTTTAAAGTTTCTCCTTTTCTTTTTATTACGATTTGACTTACATGGCCACTGTGACTATTTCTTGTAAGACTTATTCTGGAGGTCCTATTCCAAACAACTTGTTGAATATTTTTGGCTTCCAAAGCGATAATTTTAGCTGATTTAAGAATGGAATGGTCTAACTGAGACGTATAAGATTAGAGAAAACTCTCTCTTATGGTATAAAGACGGTTCTAGGACAATGGACGGAACTGGCGCAGGAGGATTTCGGCCTAGAACCAATGGGTTCTTTTCCAAGCATTTTTCAAGCGGAAATTCACGCTATTGAAAAATGTGCACAGATCAATTGACAGGAAATATCGGGGGAAAAACATCGTGATACTGTCTGATAGTCAAGCAGCACTCAAGAGTCTGAGCTCACCCTTAGTGAGGTCTAAACTTGTGTGGAACTGTATTGGGAAGCTAAACTCCCTAGGCAGTATGAACAAGTTATCTGTAATGTGGGTACCAGGCCACATAGGAATAGAGGGAAATGAGAAGGCTGATAGCTTAGCTAGGAAGGCTGCGGCCTCTCAGTTCAACGGCCCTGAACCCTTCTGTGGACTATCATCCAATACAGTTGGAGGTCTGCTGAAGAAATGTACAGATGCAAAAAGAAGTCAAACCTGGAAAACTCTTCCGGGATTAAGACAGTCCAAATTTCTTCTGGGAGACTTTAATCCTAAAAGAACTAAGTACTTAATAAATATGCCTCGGAGTAAATTAATAATCATCACAGGCATTTTAAGCGGACACTGTAGACTCAACTACCATTTGAACAAGTTGGGTATATCTTCAGATGCCATCTGTCGATTCTGTGGAGAAAGTGCCGAAACCTCACTGCACCTGATCACAGACTGGCGACCATTGGCACACAAAAGACACAGGTGTTTTGGAGAATATATCTTTGACATAAGCAAGATCCCTCATCTTGATTGCTCCAAAATGTATGAATTCCTGTCGGAAATTAACCTGACAGAAGATTTATAGATGAGACTATCCTCATCTTTCAAGTAAATAGGGGCATCACAATAGATCTTTCAGGTCGCAGCGTATAACACCCTTAAATATATCTATCTATCTATCTATCAATATAAATCTCTAATTTCTCGGATACTGACCAACGAATAGGTCCATGTATCGAAATTACTTATCCCCAAACAAGTGAACTTACATAGCGCCAACCCTTTGCAATCACTTTTTTCGAACAAAATAATCATTGATGATGGTCCAGTGACAACCACCACTGATCATTATACAAGACCCTCATTCCTGAAAAAGTGGGTCCTTTTATGCTACGAAGGTGTAAACCATACCGAAAGGTGGATGTTTGTAGATATAGTGAACTATCAATCAATCAGTTCATTCACTTTTGTATTGGTCTTATTCAATATGCGTAAATTCTCCTTATAAACATATTCGTTAAAGCATAAACGTGCCCCATCGCTGAACTCAATTTTGCGATAGAACAACCGTCTTAGTTTGGTGAAGAATATACAGATTTTTTAAGCTGTTGGTAACATTGGTGAAATGTAATATGATCCATTAACATATGCAAAAGTACACTAATCATAAATGTCAGCAAAATTTTGAAATTTAACAAGTGGCTTTTAAGCAACCATACCCTGCATGAAAACTATATTACTGCATTACTAAGTATATCTACATAACAAACTAATCGATCACGGATCACATGATTCGACCTCTGATCACGGATGATATGATACGACTTCTAATCTCAAAATTAGCTCCAATCGTAATTGCTGGGTTCTTGATAATGTGAATGTCCCACTTATAATATGAGTTCTTGAACAAGCTTCAATAAAATCGGAGAGCTGGAATCATAAAATTTGTGATTTGCTTTTACCTACGATAATTTTGTGGATAGAGTTGTGTGATCACTCAGTGATGCAATCGATGGCAATTCTCGTATATATATATATGCATATTAGCCTTTTCTTTTTGTGCTGGAGACGACCGAGAATGTGATGGCGGCTTCATGTGGCATTGTCTCGGGAAATTTTAGTTGAAAAAGGTGCGCGCATCTGTGACCAGACATTGTAGTTATTGCTGTTGTTGCAGTTTTGTATTGTTGTTGTTATTTTTTAACGGCAAGTACATTGACCGTGTCTATGCTTTCCGTTTGCGGCGACCGAGATACAGACAAAATCAAGATGGACGTATTTTTCAGTGGCGTTTGCATTGTTGTAACTGTTTTTGCTGTTGTGGTAGTTGTTATATTACCGTCATCATCGTTGTCGTTCTGCCAGTAGTCGTCCTCTATCGACAACCTGCTTAATGAAGAAAAACAACACTAGCAGAGATTGTGCAAATAAATTTCAAGCATTGCATCACAGCCACATTTACAAATGTACTCCTATATGTTTAGGTGTGAGTTAATATGTGAATGTGTTGAAATGCAATTCAATGGCAGCATTTTAGCTTTCTGCATCTGTAATGCTGAAGTGCGAGTGTGCAGTTAGTTTGTTGTATGTGCGAAGGTGTTAATAATATTGATAGTGACATTAAGCGTATTGAGCAACGGGATTTTGAATGAGAAACATAGCAGCTTAATGCAGCAACAGTGATAATATTTTACAACATATAAATTGCAGAAATGGTGAGAATACAGCCACGTAAGCAACAACAATAACAACAACTTTCGCTTCACTGGTCTGCTTTCTGTTTTGTATAACATGGCCTATCTGCTCATACAACAACAACAACAGCGGCCACAATGGCAATGACAAGAAAGGTCCTCTCTGAATGTCACGTAAAAACTACTCACACAGCTATTTTTTTTATTTTGCTCGTATTTTTCATCAACTCTCTCTACGCTTGCGTGTGTGCATCCCTGTGTGTAGCGAGTGTGTCCTTACACCGTATTCTTAACATATGGTGTAAACAGCACCAGCATCTAGCAAGAATATTTATTTTTCTTAATATTAACGCAAACATTGTGCGCACATGTTGCATGATATTGCTGCGCTGCACTTGTGATGTTTTCATTATAAATATTTGTAGAGGTATGCAAGTAAATCACATACTCACACCATTAAAGCACGGGAACATGTTCCAGTAAAATGGTGGAAAACAAACTGCATATTTATAGCAGTGACAATATGTTTGCATGTGTGAGTGTGTTAGTTTATTACACATATAAATATCACTTCCACTATCTTCGTGTTCAGTTTCAGTTGGCAGCGGTTTGCTTCCTTGCTTTCCTCCATCACATACATATAAAACTTGACAATTAGCGCGTGTTTCGTAGAGTTACCATCTGCAGTGCCGTAGTATCAACATGGCTTTTCTTGAAAGATGTGCCCTTACTTATGTGCCCTAATCACAGAATCTGTGAAGACAACCCGCTATCGAGTTACGGCCGAACTTAACAGCGCTCACCAGGCGCCTCTCCCGTGCGCGCGTCTTCTCCTATCCGATATACCAAGCGTGGTTAAGGTTTCCTCGACTTGGTCCTTCCATCGAAGGCATTGTCGTCATATACGTCGTCGTCCAACGGCTTCCGCTTCGAATACCTTTTTCGCTCGAGCTTCTTTGTCCACACGCACGACATGCCCAAGCCAGCGCAGACGTTGTATATTGATGCGTCTGACTATGTCAATATCAGCGTAGAGCTCGTACAGTTTGTGGTTCATCCGAATACGGTACTCACCCCCGAAACGAATTGGACCCAAAATTTTCCGAAGAATTTTCGTCTCGAAAACCCAAAACGCGGCTGCAGCTGTCTGGTACACAACCCATGCTTCTGCGCCATACAGCAGCACGGGTAGAATGAGCGTATTGTAGAGCGTCATTTTTGTCGGTCGAGAGAGGGCTCTACTACACATTTGCGTACTGGGCCCATAGTAACACCTATTAGCAAGCGTGATTCTTCGATTAATCTCCAGACTAACGTCGTTTCTTGTGTTAATGGCGCAACCAAGGTATATAAATTGCTTGACAACTTCAAAAGTACTGTTGTCCGCTGTAACATGGGATCCAAAACACAGATTATCCCTGCTGGTGGACGGCATATACTTTATATTGCCCTCGTTCGCCGTCGTAGCCACGTTCAATGATTATTTTTCAATGGCGGAAAATGCAGCAGTAACACCTCGTTTGCAATGCCCAATGATGTCGATGCCATCACTTTTGTATTTTGCTTGACACTTTTGTAGAAATTTGTCCCTTTTCGATGTACATCAGTCTTCCGCAGAACCTCGTCCATGATGTGATTGAAGAGTTCGCACGACAGTGGATCACCTTCTCTGAAACCTCGCACGGTATTGAATGGTTCAGAGAGCTCACTTCCTACCTTAACTGAGCTGAACGTACTGCTCAATGCTATTCTACAGAGCTGAATTAGCTTTGCAGGAATACCGAACTCAGATATGGTGTCATATAGGCAATCCCTTATCGGCCTATCGAAAGTAGCTTTGTAGTTGACCTAAAGATGATGGGTGTCAATCTATTTCTCGTGGATTTTCTCCAAGATTTAACGTAACGTGAAGATTTGATCAATGGTGGACTTTCCAATTCTAAAACCGCACTAATAAGGTCTAATCAGTGTGTTGACATATGGTTTTAGTCTGTCACACAATACGCTCAATAGAACCTTATATGAGATGGTAAAAGGCTGATTCCCCGGTATCTGGCGCATATCGTTGGGTCACCTTTCTTCAATACAGGACAGAGGATACTGAGATTCCAATAATCGGTCATGCTTTCTTCTAGCCATATTTTACTGATGAGCTGATGCATGCACCCTATCAGCTCATCACCGCCGGCCTTGAACAATTCAGCAGGCAGTCCATCGCTACTAGCTGCTTTGTTACTCTTTAGGCGCTGAATACCAACTCGGACCTCAACCGCTCCGTCATCGTCAATTGGTGGTTAATCGGATTGAATTATCCAAAGCCGGTATTGGTGGCATTGTCGCCTGCAAGTAATTTATAGAAATGTTCCCTCCATAATCTCAGTCTGAACTGCTTATCCGTAACCAGATTCCCACTTTCATCTCTACAGGTAGATACTCTGGGCTTGAAACCTTGGGTCAGACGCCTGTTGATAGAATTTTCGAGCATCCTTTCTGTTCCGGTACACCGCGAGTTTCTCGCACTCACGCCTTTCCAGTGATTTCGCCACACTCCTGGTCATACCTTTCGACTCGTGGTGTCTGAAGCTGATAGTTTTCTCTGCCCAAAGCCCGCCGGCATCGTCCGGTAAGGAGTCAAATTCGTAGAGCAGTTCCGAGAGTTGAGCGGAATAGACCTCGACTGTCCGTTGTAATTGCAGTTTAGCAACTTTGCGTCCCAAAGCGTACGTCAGTCGCATTGCATAATCGCATGCGTATCTTAGCTGAAGCAAGATAATGGTCAGAATCAATATTAGCTCCCCGGAACGAACAAACATCTAGCACGCCTTCTGTCGATCACAACATGATCAGTTTGGTTGCGCGTGTGTTAACTGCCATCAGCCTTAGATCATTGTTAAATGTGGTCTCGTGAGGGCTAAAGTGACCAACAGTGGAGCCAAAGATGCTCTCGTCCGAACTTTGCGTACAAATCCCCGACTATAATCTTCATGGGTCGGGCAGCAGTCAAATGTGTCCTCGAGTCTCGCGTAGAATGCATCCTTAACAGCAACGTTCTTTTACTTCGTCGGGGCTTACACGGAAATCAGACTAATGTTGAAGAATTTAGCCTGGTTCATGGCAAAACTTTCGTTCACGGCCGTGAACCCGGAGACCATTATTCGATGCCCACCACGTACCACATATCCACATCAGAATTCGCGCCTCTCAACATGGCTGCTATAGAAGATATCGTAGCTCGCTCGCTTAGTGGAAGTATGCCCTGTCCATTTCATTTCCTGGATGGGGGTTTCGTCAGCCTTTTTTTCGAGGGAGATCGCCAAATGGATAGAAGCATCTTCCCCATTGAGGGTCCGGACTTTCCAGGTGCACAAGTCATTGTCTTTTCTTCTTCCTCACTGGAGTTGTTTTTGTGAGTGGCGGGTCCCAAACCCTGCGCACAACCTGGTCAGCGTCAGGGAAGACTCACGCGGATGCGGAGAAAGCTACCGAGGTGGCGCCACATGGAGCCTATGTGTTAACTTGCTTATTTGAAACATAGATCTGGCCACGACTAAGCTGAAGGCAATCAGAAGCTTTACTCTGCTGAAATATAAGCTTGGCCAACCTGACACGTCACCGACAAATCGCAACTATGACCATGCCCATTCGGATATCGGAAATGATAACTGCTGTTTACACCTCTCGCTTTGCCGAATTTAAGGCAAGGAGCCGAAGTACACTTCCGAACAAGGTTCCATAAGCGAGCTTTAGCTCAATATATATCAGGTGATTGGCTATTTAGAAATCATATATGCAGTTAGTGTTTTCTTATATGGTCTGGTGATATATACTCGTACATGATTTTATGTGGCCTCTTGCTGTACATGAGATTATTTATTACTCTTGACTATTATGGTTGATTTCATTAAAAGTGAAAAGAAATGGAAAGTTATTTCCACCTCAACTATTTTTTGTGATTCAGGATTAATTTCACAAAATAGGAATAGAATCAGCAATAATTTCCCATCATGTCTCACGCCAAATTCCCGTGATTTGCTGCAATTATTGATTTAATAATCCATCATGTTGTTCTCTTCTCTGGCTTTTATATTATGGAAGGAAATCTAGGTGGGAACACCAGGAGTCGATTTTCAGTCACATAATACCACCAATTATGCGCTAATTTGCCCAAAGGGTTCTTATTTTTCTGTAATTGGCAGTTTGTCTATTTCTCCAAGATAGTTGTAAAAACAGTCAACAAAATACTTCCTTGCATTAACATGTTTTGTCATCAGACTAATGAAACTTCCATTCTTTCTTCCTTAAGTTTCTTTACAAAAAAATTGAAAAAGAAGAATTGGAATGAAGATAATATGTTTTTGTTTTTGTTTGTTTATTTGTTACATAATATTTGAATATTAAGGCTACCTCTCCTGCCTTTCGGATCGTTTTATCAGCGCTATGAATGTCACGAAATCAATGAAGAAGGGAGTTTTTTTGGTTTAATTAACATTTATTTTAAGTGCGTGTGTGAGCATGCGTAAGTTATTAAAATAATAGTTGATTGCTCCCGGCTAGCGATCTTCACAATTCAGATGTCTTTCACAATCTGTCTTCTTTCAGAATGGCTCGCTCCATTATATGCATTTTGCTACTCATAGCAAAGCACAAAATCCGCTATTTGGGAGCGAGCACAAATTCTAAATTCGAATTAAATTCGTCAGCCGGGATCATAAATGCTTCATGCCAGTACAGCATATACGCATATGCTGGCAATTAATTGGAAAATTGTCGTAAATTATTGGGAAAAAATACGAAAACAATTCTTTCGAAAAAATATGGTAAACAATTATACAGAATAATATTTGAAAACAATTAAGCAGAAAAACCTTTGTAAACAATTAAACAGAAAAGTGTTCAAACGAATTAAACAGAGAAAACTTTGAAGGACAAGACTAACCATATCATACATACTCGTATATACATATGTATATTTTACACTTAATTTCTAACATCCCGCCTCCCGTGAAGCGGAACCAGGTGACGATGATTCACCGTTAACGTCCAGTATAGCCAGTTTCGACGCTGGCCTCCTAATGACTCCAGTCGACGTTGGCACCGCAGCTGAGCGGACTTGTCCATCAGAGCTGTGCACACTTGAACAATTCGCCCTCGTTTCCATTCATTTCCTGGCACTGTGTTCATCGCATATAAGTGCCACATCTCCTACCTCTATTTGCCTCACCTCCTTAGGCCACTTCATGCGTCGAGCCAGACTAGGCAAATACTCAAGGGCCCATTTTTCCCAAAATGTCTGTTTCAATTGTTGCAATATGTGCCACTGCTTCCTCGTTTCCATGTTTTCTTATTGATAGCTGGCGTTTGGACCTAATTAGGACAACCTAAAAGAAAATTATAAGGAGTCCAAATTTCTGCATTTTCCAACGACAAATGTGATAGGTCGAGAATTTACAATATTTTCAGTTTCAATAAGAATATTGTTTAATATGTCAACTTGTGGTGCTCTTGTTTTCAAAGTGATGCTCAACACCCTCTTAACACAGCGTACCATGCGCTCCCAAGCACTACCGGCAGACGAGTTGCCAGAAGTGTTGAATATCCTTTCAGTATTTCGTTGGGTGCATTCCTTCTGCAAATTGGCCTCAATTATGATCCATTTTTCACTGGTTGTTCCAACGATATCCGTTCCCCTATCACTTCTAATACGTTTTCCTTCGGTTGATGAAATTGTGTAAACACATTGTCGCCGCAACTGTAGACAAGTCTCGTGCAAACTCCAAGTGAATTGCTCTGATTGTCAAGCAAGTAAAGACTGTAACCCATCTTTTTTCCTTGCGGCGTCCGATGGCGACTTCCATTGGTCCGAAGTAATCAATGGTTTTTATGCTTATTTTTGTAGTAGGTAGGTAGGTAGGTAGGTAGGTAGGTAGGTAGGGCAGCCGCTTCACCAATAAACCAGTGATGCCACTTAGACCACCAGTTGAGTCCGTTGTGAGCCGCGGATGCGAGGCATGGCTACGCTTCCCCCTCCAGATTGAACCACCCTGTGCCTTTTACAAAGCGAAGAAGGTTGTTAACACCTGACTGGCATTGACCATCTATACTTGTTAATAAGTGGGATCCTAGTAAACGCTCCCTATTTCTAGCAAAAGCTAGACATGTACAGAAGAGATGCTGGATCGTTTCCAGTCCCTCCTCGTTCCTGTAGCTGCGGCAGAAATCATGTGTTTAAATTCCCATTCTTCTTGTATGATTTCCTATTAGACAATGTCCCGGGAGGGCTCCTATTAAAGTTTTAATTTGTAATCTATTGAGTCTAATGATATTCCTAGATAGACGCAGATTTAGCCTCGGCCATGTTTGCCTGGCGATTTAGCACGATATTTGTCGTGGTAATGCTAAAAATTTTGTTAATTCGTGATAATTCTGAAGAATTATAGGTCACCTTGTGTTCACTGGAATACATAAAGCGTTATCGATGCGTCAACCGAGTCGAATTATGCCATCGTCATCCCAAATCGGAGTTAATTTGTAAAGGGTTTGCCAACAAGAGGTGTTATTTTGAATCACCCGGTATTTCGGTAGCTGTCACTTTTGAAGCTTTTATTCTTTGACATTTGACAAGTAGAAACTACGCTATTACTACACGCTTCAACAACGCACTAAAATTATTAAAATTCACTATAAAAATGGTGAAAATCTTGCAGTCACAGTTCGCAAAACTAAAGCATTTTTGGGTCGTCGTGAAGCACCTTGTCGGACCGCAGTACAGAAATTGGTGGAAAAATTGGAGCTGTTGGGACAAGTTAGTGATGTGAAGAATAAAACCCGTGCACGTCGCTCAAGAACAACTGAAAATATTGCTGCTGTAGCCCAAAGTATTAAAGAAAACCCAGGTTTGTCCATTCCTCGTTGTTCTTTGGAATTGGGCATTCCACAAACGTCATTAAACCGTATTTTGCATAAAGACTTGGGTCTTAAGGCTTATAAAGTTCAGTTAACACAAGAACTCAAGCCAGCCGATCATCAACAACGTCGTGTCTTTGCTGATTGGGTCCTTGAAATGCATGAAAATGATCCGGAATTCCATCGAAAAATCATCTTGACTGATGAGGCCCATTTCCACATTGGTGGCTACGTCAACAAGCCAAATTGTCGCATCTGGGGCTCGGAAAACACAACAGTTAATATTGAGAAGCCTCTCCATCCTCAACGTGTGACTGTTAGGTGCAGTTTATGGTCCGGCGGGGTCATTGGACCTTACTTTTTCGAAAATGAGGTTGGATCAACAGTTACGGTGAATGCATTGCGCTATCGAGAGATGATTAAAAATTTTGTATGGTCGGAGTTGGATGGTATTGATCTGGACAACGTTTACTTTCAACAAGACGGCGCTACGTGCCACACAAGCAACGAAACAAAAGCTCTTTTACGGGAAAAGTTTCCGGACCGTGTTATCTCTCGAAGAGGTGATCACAATTGGCCACCGAGATCTTGTGATTTAACACCTTGCGACTTCTTCCTTTGGGGCCACGTGAAAGATAAGGTCTACGCCAACAGCCCAGCGACGATTCAAGACCTCAAAAATAGAATTCGTGAGGCTATCGAGGACATAGGGCAGCCCCTTTGCGATTTGGTTATGGAAAATTTCATGAAAAGGATATGGTCCTGTAAGCGTGGTCGCGGTGGCTATTTGGCTGATGTTGTTTTTCATTATTAACGGCATACCTTCCTCTTTATTATGAAATAAACATCCGATCATTTATCTCAAAAAATGGTATTTTTCTTTTAATACAAATATAACACCTCTTATTAGAAAACCCTTTATAAGGAGCTTGTTTTTGAAATTGTCAAACCGTGTCTGAGTTTTTCTATTTCATGGGTATATAACTCGCACTGTACTATTCGGCAAAGAAATAATTCGGCTGAGCTAATTTCGGTTGCAGTTATTAGCTGAGGAAACTGTTTGGCGCGATATGATTTCAATATTAGTGTCCAAACTGTTACTTTCAAAAGGCTATAATAGTTAGAAAATATTTTAAATTTTATTAGAGTCAATAAGTAAAATAAATGTAATCCTTTTTTCTGAGTCGACATCCTTTCCCATAAAGTCTTTCATTGGTTTCGGCCAAAAATCCTGTGATAGCCGGACCACATATTCATTTCGACGGCGGCGAACACGTTACTGTTTTATGCGGGCGGGTAGCATCATCAGCTGGGTTAATATCTCCAGGAACACAATTCCACTTAACACTTTCCAATATTTCTCCAATACGGTGCGCCACAAATTGTTTGAAATGATTTTCTATCGGCGCTAATCCAGTGGAAGACTATTTTTGATTCAGACCAAAATATGGCTCGGCTCGGCACTACGTAATGTTTTGCTACAATTGCATCCTTTAATCACACTCCTAGTACGGTGGCTTTTACATCCAGCCTAGGTATTGAGAGTGTTTTCTGAGGGGCAACATTTCGACTTACCAAAAATGTATGACTTTTCAATGCCTTTCACATATTCGATACGCCAATATCCAACGGCGGCATAGGCAGATTCGCTGGCATCTATGAATACATGCAGTTGGACGACAGCTCTTTCCCATTAGGAAAATTCATGCTATGACATCTAGGTACCCTGAAATTTTTGACTTCGTCAAGTTGCTTGCACCATTGATACCATCTGTCATATATTTCCTTTGGAATTGGCCAGGCAATCTCACATTTCCGCAATTCCTGTAAAAGCAATTTAGAAATTATTAATATGTTGCATAGGTATACAAATGGATAAAAAATGGACATTGTTATGCTAAGCACTTCGAAGGTCGTCTACTTCCATATACAACTGACGTTGGTACTTTTGAAAATTTAAATTTGAAACAAAATTCATAAGTGTCTACGTTTCAAAACATTCGAAGCATCTTTTCTGTTGATAAATTAGCTTGACCTACATATTTTAAGATCGAAGGCGCTGGAAAATCACAAAGACCTTGTTTTACTTTAAGTGAGTTGTATAAAAATCTCCGTAGTTCCATTCCGGCTTGGCTGTGGATATGTGTCACTAATTTAGATATTTCAATGGTCTCTGTTTCATTGCTAAGGCTGTCGATGTAATCATCTGCGTAATGTAGTTCAGCTAAAGCTTTTACGGCTCGCGGGTGTACATGTAGGAATTTTTCAGCGTTAAAATTTTTAACATATTGGCCTGAACATGATAACATAACTGACCGAAAAGTCATGGCCTTTATCACATATGTCTCTGGAAGCTTTGAAGAACCTTCATCTCTCCATAAGAACCTTTGAACGTTCCAATCAGCTGAGCGCACACTAACACGATAGAACATCTCTCGTATGTATGCTGACACACCTATTACCCCTAGTTGAAATTTAAACAAAATTGAAATCAAAGATTTTGGCTGGTCCCTTCATTGGCATGGTGTTTAACGACATGCCGTTGACTGTAGCTGCGGCGTCAAAGACCAAGCGACGTTGCTGTTTTTGTTGGCGTTGCACACTGCAAAATGTGGTAGATACCATGTGCATTCATCGGTTTGGGCGGCTTCAATAGGAGTTGATTTCTTGGCATACGACTTGTTGACATACCCCTTAATCTTTTCCTTATACCATTCGGACAGTTGAGCATCAACTAACATCTTTTTCTCGATTGATTGAATGCGTTTCAAAGCTGCACTATAGCTCTCCGGAAATTGAACCATATAAGAGGCCTGTTGTATACCGAAGTCCTATCTTACGAGTTGCATCTATAAGGAAGCTTTCAGCTCTTTTATCGGTTTGTGATTTAATAATTTGTGGAGCTTTTGTACCGTAAGCTTCTGAGAAAAAATATTCTGCTACCTCCTTACGTATGTCCGCCTCTTCGTTTGATTCTATATAACAAAACTAATCCGTCTGAATTCAATTCTTGATTTAAACCAAAAATGGTTCACCTAAAATTTCGTCTTATGGGCAGAAAATTTCTCGTCAAAATTGATAATTCTTTTTGGGCGTACGAGATTAATATGAGGCATGCCAACTAAGAGTTGCGGTACGGCATTACAATCACTTTTGATTGGCAAGTCTATTAAGGTCTTAATACCACCCAGTAACTTCTCAACATATAACGTTTGCGGTAGCAAGAATAATTTGTTGATGGTACGCACATTCTTCGTTTGGTAGTACGAATTGCTATCTGAACCAGGTATTTCCACATTGATTTGTTTGGACATCTCAGTAGTCTCCTTATCACCTATCCTTCTAAGTGACAATAATTCTGAAGTACCTTTCTGACCAATTGAATCAATGACGCTTTTTTCAATTAAAGAAACCTTGGAGCCTGCATCGATAAAGGCGATTATATCACGGGTGCCCTTCGGACCACTTATAATAGATAGATAGATAGATATATTTAAGGGTGTTATGCACTGCGAACTGAAAGATCTATTGTGATGCCCCTATTTATTTGCTATTTATAGTAACAAGCAAATATTTCAATAATTTTATTTCGTTACCTTCTTTTAAAATTGTTCCAATCTGTAGTCGATCTTGATTTGATGCGCTTATTTCGGTTGAGGCATTATTTATTCCATCGGCGACTTGGGGTGCTTGTCCAACTTCATGTAATAGACGGTTATGTAGTTTACGGCATGATGATATTCCACACCCTCTTTTTGAGTAACATGATGCAACATTGTGGCCTGGGCGAAGGCAAGAAAAGCAGAGGCGGTTGGTTTTCACAGTTTCCCATTAATCGTATATTGACGAGGATGATAGGCTTGGCAATACCTGCATTTTAGTTTTATCTTGTTCTCTGCAATGGCGTATACTGGTTTGTAGGATTTATTTCTTTTGTCGGTGGATGACATATCCATGGCTGTCGGCTTGGAGATTGACATTTCCGTTGCCATCGAGACTTATAAGGCGATTTGTTGCAACCAGATCTCTAAGTCGCGGACTGTTGGATATCGTGGCGCTATGGAAAATGTGTGACGTCCTCTTTTTTTAGCATAGTCAGTTTAGTCACTAGTTCGTCTAAAAAATAGTATTATTAAGAAAAGCCTGTGCATCAGAATTCTCTAAAAAGGCAGTTAAATTAGATACCATCGTACTAAAACGGAAAATTTCATTCGGCTTAAGAATATTGATTGCCTGGCCCCTTATAAGGATTTCTAAGCGTCCACAATGAATTTCCAGTGTATCTACACTATTTGGGTGTATGAGCAGAGTCTCTACTAATGCTCTAGCTTCACCTTTCGATGCTTTTTGTAAGCGAGTCAAATTTTCCAATTTAGTGTACATAAAGGCGACTGTGGTTTCTTTGTACGATACTGAGAACATAGGCCACACTGTTCTGGGTGACCTGAAAATTCCGGTAAATATAGTAACTTTCGATTAACTGGGTTATACACAGGATTTCATGTGTGTGCTGTTACTTTGGCGGCATTTTCATATTGTGGCTGTTTCTAAAATGAATGGTAGGCAAAAATTGGTTCTGAAGCAGCTAAACTAGTTTTGCACTTAACCGGAACTGTAGTGGCGACGGCGATGTTGTCGGCTGTGTAAGAGGAGACTGCTCAGGACGCTCAGTCGGCCGATCAGTACAGGAGAAGTTGTGCCAAACAACGGGATACCCGTAAAAATACTTTCAGCGGACAGTGCAATGTGCAATAGGACTGCATTATAAAGTCAGCAATAATTTCCCGCTTGTCTTCATCTACCACATCAGCTGCAGCAACACTCTTTTCTTTTTCGATCACATCAGCTGCAGCAACACTACTTTATTCCTCGTCCACTTCAGGAGCAGTAACACTATTTTCTTTTACGAAGACATCAGCACATCATTATCGACAGACGACGAGACCCGTACTCATGACACTTGAGTTACTAAGATAGTGTACTTCATAGGGATACAAATCTACAAAGTCAATGGCTTCTGCGTGTACTGCGCAAGTGATATTTTTCAATTGACTTTCGTAGAAAACCAGAACCAGGTTTTGCAGGTTATAGCCCGACTTTGGTTTCTCAAACGACTCTCTTTCGGCATAAGACACGACTACGGCGTTTTCCGTAGACTATTGGATATCGCTTATTGCACGATAGTAGAATAACTTGTAATTTAAAACTAGTTTAATTTATTCTGTTATTTTTAAAATAGAACTGTAAATGTGCAAACCTCACGATATCAACTGATAATATTCTGTACACGACTCGTGGCAACCCGGCGAATAAGTCTTCAGACTATTTGCAATAACATGACCATTATAAGAAAATCATAAACGTTTACGAGTGCCTGACCGTGTAATGAAAATTACAAAAGGATTGAGGCACAATACAAGTATGAACTATAACTTTGTAACAATTTAATATATGTATCTCTCAAACTAGAGTGGAATTGACGTCCTCGTCAGCCACACTGCTTCCTGCAGATGCTATTAAACTTAATTTCGTATTCTTACTCTAATTATTTTGAGGAGGTCTGCTACGACAAACTCCTTTTAACGTTGACATTTGCAAAGGTATTTTGAGAAGCCTAAAAACCTAGAATAGTTTCTTCAAATATTTCTCTTACAGACAATTTAAAATTTTTGCCATTACAATTTCTTCAACTTATGTAAGTAAATGCCCACAATATTCAATAACTTCTGGCATCCTCGGGCATTCAAAACTTTAAATGAAAAAACTTCCGTTTCAATCCGCTACTCAATGCAGGTGTCAACAAGTTGGTAGAACACTGTCTGCCTGCAGTACACTACAAAATTCTCGATCTGAGATGAAGTGATTTTCAGAGTGCGGAATGTTTATACCCTTTACCTTTAAAAAAGGTAAATAGGGTATACTAATTTTGTGCTTTTGAGAGGGGTTGCAATTTCAATAAAGAGGCGTGGTAGGTATGGACATATATATACAGATATGATCAGAATCACTTTCTAGGCAATTTTTATTTTGTCCGTCCGTCTGTCCGTCTGTGGCCACTTTTTTTCTACACCGTATCTTAATGAAATTTTGCAAAAGTATAGTCTAGACAAAGATACAGAACCAGATTGCTATATGGCCCGATTTAGACAAAGACCACGCCTACCTCCCATATAAGGAACTTTTCTTACCTTTTTTAAAATGACTACAACTTCGGTCCAATTAACGGAATCGTGACAGTCATTGGCAGCTATGGAGATGTGGGTCCTGCTAAACACTTTGCACTATTAACAAATATTAAAAACTTAAAATCTAGTAGAGATTTATGGACGAAATTTTACGGAAAGGATCAAGTGGACATTAGAAATCTACGAGGTGTGTTCAAAAAATATCGCGAATTTTGAATTTTCGCGGGCTACGGATGTTCGATTTTCGATCTTTTTGTGGCGTTATGTTGGTACTCATGTCCCTCACTTATATTGACAATCTCGGCCATTTTGAATGTTCAGTCAGATTTTGATAGCGGACGTGTTTTAGCTTGTCTTCGATTTTTGTCTATCTCCTGAATCGTGGTGTAGCGTCGTCCTTTCATGGGCCTTTTTAGTTTCGGGAACAAGAAAAAGTCACAGAGGGTCAGGTCTGGTGAATACGGTGGCTGCGGCATCATTACAGTGTTGTTTCGTGCACAAGTAATGATGTGTGAGCAGGGGCATTATCATGATGCAAAAGCCAATTTTTGTTCTTCCACAAATCCGGGCGTTTCTGGCGGATTGCTTCTCGCAAATTGTGCATTACTTGGAGATAATATTCCTTTTTGACCGTTCTACCCTGCGGCAAGAATTCATAATGCACCACGCCCCTGCAATCAAAGAAAACTGTCAGCAAAACCATCACAATCGATCGAACTTGGCGTGCTTTTTTCTGTCTTGGCTCATGCGGCAGCTTCCATTGGGATGATTGAGCTTTGGTTTCCCAACAGTCAACGTTCGGAATACTTCCACGCACTTTATGTTGTTTTTCAAACAAAATTTGATATAAATTCTTTGATCCATTTTTCGGGATAGACACAAGTATAAAAAAAAAACTATCCATTCAATCCTCTGGTGTATGGTCATTGACCCTTTACTTATACCACTAAATGATTCCGATATGTACGCTCAGGCATATGTAGATGATGAAGCCTGCGTAATTTCAGAAAGCTCTCTTATGCACAGCCGCAGGAAAGTGCAGTATACTCTGAATAAGATTGACACTTGGTGTGAGGCAAATGGACTATCGATAAACCCAGCTAAAATGAATTTAGTTCTTTTTACCAGAAAGAAGAAAGTCGAAAGTTTTCTTCAGCCAACACCAAAGGGAGTCAATATTCAGTTATCCAGGGAGGTAAAATATCGTCGGGTTGTTCTTGATAGTAAGCTTCTCTGGAAATCAGTAAAGGTAGCGAAAGTACTGTCAACTTTTTGGCAGTGCAAGGGAATCTGTGGCAAGACGTGGCGTCTGGATACTTCAAAAGTCCTTTGGATTTATAAGGTAATGATCAGTGTTCTTGATAAAATATTGTCGCTTAAGAGGCTTAAATGTGCCCTCTTCAGACTACGGAGAACTTTGGCAATTTGTTGTACTGGAGCTTTTCCTATAACTTCTGACCCTGCTCTTGATCTGGTTCTGGGAAAATAAAACGAAGTAGCTATTGCCAATCTAATTACATATTTAATACATTTTGAGCACTGAAACTGTCAATACAAAGTTCAAGATTGTCCGGGGGCGTTCATCCAATTGTCAGGCCTAATGGGATCCCCATGTAATAGTTATTAACACTTTCATTTGAGCTGTCAGCTCTTTCCTATACCAATCAGAGCTACTTATTTCTTGGCTAAATTTCCTGCTGAGTTGTGCACAATGATATTTGCAAGTGAGTGTCCTGTGAGAGCACGCGAGTTTGTCTTTCCTTCGCATTCTTGCTGCTCACAAAATTTTTAGAGCAGAAACACGCACACAAAGAACTACAATAAATCAAATAAAAAGTACATGTGTAATAGCAAAATTTTAATCATTGATTATTCATTAAGATATATCCGATTTGTAATTTAAAATATATTGTGTAACTTTCCAAAAAATTTGGGTAAGCAGAAATACCCCAAAAACTGGCCACAAAATTAATAATTATCGGGAGTACCACACATACTCGTATATAAAAGGAATTCACTCACAATATTGTAGTTCAGATCTCTGCCATACAATAAGTTCGCCCTTCTTTACAAGGCCTTGTCATCATCGCTTCACATACCGCACATGTTTAAATTAGTGTACTGCAATGTAGACACAAAGAGTTAGATAAGAAACCCGAAGATTCGTGTTTATTCCCGGCACTTCCAAGACGCAAATATCATTGCTGAGAAGGTGGCAAATATTCCGCAACTGTTACAGGCAATTTGTCAATTCTTAAAACCCACCAAT
Organism: Clusia tigrina; assembly: GCA_920105625.2. Taxonomy (NCBI): domain Eukaryota; kingdom Metazoa; phylum Arthropoda; class Insecta; order Diptera; family Clusiidae; genus Clusia; species Clusia tigrina. The sequence continues at coordinate 170,569,176 of OV050032.1, forward strand.
GTGAATATTAAATTAATATATGTATATTTATTAAATTCAGTTCTACTTTGTGTTAATTAGTAATGGTAATTAATGCAAATTTGCCTGGATGTCTCCCTGAGGTTATTTCCAGTGTATTTAATACTAAGGGCCTACGTATGTATATGCTCTGATTAAACAATCTACAAGTGTCATTAGGTGCAAGTATATGAGTAAACCAACAGCTGCAGTGCGTACGGATATCGCAACCACACTTCCAAACACCTACACAGAAGCACACCACACACATATATACGTAAAAAAAGGACACCAAATACAGCAACCGCATTTTGTCAATAAAGTCCCTCATTCATCTTGCTTCGTGCCTGTCTGTCTGAACCGACTGGCTCTGGTTCTGGTTGCGGATCTGTTTCTGGCTCTGGCTCACTCCATTTCAGTGAGTATTCATGCAGTTTGCGTTTACGGTTTCTCCTGTGCATGTGTGCCAGCGTGTGTGTGTTTATGTGTGTTTTGCCCTCACATTTAGTGTATAAATCGCATGGTGCAGCAATTCATCAATTTCATTTTATCAATTTTCACGGTGATATCCAGTATATGCGTTTATTTACACACACTGTACACGTACATACATTCTTACATATTCGCACACCCTGGCTCGAACAAAGAGAATGGATTTCATTTTGCAATTTGTTGTATTTACTGAAGGATATGCATACTTTTTTCCTTCATTTTGTTTTTCTTTTGCAACTCTGGGCAACGAATTTTTTATTATGAGTCCTTTTTGTTGGCTGCCTAGTTGGATATGCATAGGTCCGTGTGTTGCTCTGGGTAGCCGGGGCTGTCAGTGTGTGTGTGTGTGTGGATGTGTGTCAGTGTGTGTCATTGGGTATATGAATTGCAACTGTAATTCAATTTTAACAATTTTTCAACTGTTATTGACATGACGGTGATTTGTTGCCGTTTCAATGAATCTCCTCAATTGGCAGAATGAGTCCGGTTATCTCTACATGTGTTTACGTGTGTGTACTTGTACACACATGTACGCCTGCCTGGCCACTGTTCAATTGATACAGCTTTATGGGTGGCCACCCATTCGGCCGGTTTGCGTGTTTTCGGTTATTTCATAATATTAAAATTTAATTTTGAATTTTTTTCAATTTGGCTTTTTTGCAAATCAAAATTCCATTTTTTCTCCCTAGCTCCATTTCACTGCATAAAACGCTTTTTTCTTGCCATAACTTATCTGTTTTCGATAGTTTGTAACACAATTTCATTCTCATTCCACGAAGCAGTTCTCCTTCCCCATCCCTCTCTTCATTGACTCTGGGTCCCTTTGCACACGATTTCCTAGGAACAATTTGCCTGTGCATATACGGTAGTTCTCTGCAAGATTGCATCTGTGGCATGCACGTGTATGTATTTACATCCAGCCAGAAATTTTCTGCGTTTTACGGTATTTATAGGGTCAGCGACACTGTGTTTGCTATGGTTGTTTTCGTTGCTGTGGTTGTTGTTATTGCTGCTACTGCTCATTTGAAGTAATTAGTGTTCTTTTTCTATGGTTTTTTATGTAGTTCGTTTGTTTGCTTTTGTGTATTTTTGTTTACATTTCAAGGGTTTCGAATTGTTTACGATTGCGTACAAGTGCAGCAACGTGTTTGATGAACACAAGCATGCCTCTGCTTAGCGTAGGCTGGGCGTGTGCTCATATCTGGCGTCTTGTATGTCGATATGCAATACAAATTACATTCGCCTCTGCCGCGTGCCTCTGAGTGTGGCTAAAAATAGCCGTAGAACAACATAATTTAGCAGTTCAGTATAATGATTTCAGATATACAAAAATTCTTCTATGTACTTATGATTTTATTTAAGCATGTTTGTGTGTTTGTGCTGGCATTCGGGGCGGCCAACTAACAGAGCGGTCTTCAGAGCGTTGAAAGAGGCAACGTATCAAAAGAATTATCGTCAGCATCAAGTTTGTAGTTATGGTGAACTGGGTCAAGCTCCGATTCTGTCTCCGGTGTTAATCTATTTTTATGAGAAGTTAGTTAACACATCCTCACCACGTCTATACCGTTATGAGAACAGTTCTGTTATATGGCCGAATTCAGACACTAGGTTAGACTAACGAAAAAATATCGTTATCCAAAAGGGAAACATTCAACTACGCCCTTAGAAATCAAATGGGTGTGATGGATCAGAAATGTAAAAACTAGCACTGCAAATTGTGTCAACTCGGTGACAGTTTTCTGGGTGTTGCAACTAATGTACAATAGCTACAGAAGTATTTCTACTGTTCTTTAATGCCATATCATAATCAATATTCTAGATCTAGAATGCATCTCGGGTTATGCATACTATCTAGAGTGGGTGTGGTAGTAAAACTGTACTTTCTATTTTTTTATTAGTATAATATATTTTGAAATACTATATAAAACTAGATAGATAAATTTTGCACACGTCTCAGGTTAATAATGTGTGTGAATAGTTATCAGACTTTATATATGTTTGTTATACGAGCGGTACTATTTATATTTCGGGAATAGCAAATAATAATAAACATTTTTAAATGAAAATGGCTTTATTGTTTTTCAAAATATTCTCCTTGATGATCAATACACTTTTGCATTCGTTCAAACCATTTGTCATAGCAGTTTTTCCTCATGAGACACCTCCAAAACATGGGTTTTAAACGCTTCAACTGCTTCTTCGGCGCTCGTAAATCGTTGACCACGCAGTTTACCTTCGATATTCGGGAACAAGAAGAAGTCATTGGGTGCCAAATCAGGACTGTATGGAGGATGAGACATCAATTCGATGTTTTGACTGCTCAAAAATTCAATTTGTTTGACGAGATATGTGAGAGCTCGCATTGTCATGATGGAGAATGATTCGTCTTTGGCTTTGGGTTTTACGAATTTCTCCGAAGACTTCCGGAATTGGCCGTCCTACATTGCTCAAGCGGAACAGTGCCCACATGACCTATTCGGAAGAAGAAACAGGCGACCATTTGCTTCGCTGTGCTTCTTCCACGAACAACTTTTGTTTGACTTAGCTCGTATTGGAATACCCACATGGTCGATTCCGGCTCATACGCATATATCCATGATTCGTCACCTGTCACGATTTTATACACGTCTTTGGAAGCACCACTGTCGAAGTTTTTAATCATTTCCTTACACCAATTGACATGAGCCTTTTTTTGAGCGATTGTCAAATTATGTGGGATCCAACGCGAACAGATCTCTTTTACAGCCAAATGTTCATGCAATATTGAACGTATGAAAATGGAAGTAATGCCCAAGGTGTCCTCTATCTCACGATATGTCACATGACGATCCTGCTTTATCAGTTCAGGCACTGTATCGATGTTTTGTGGCACAACAACCGATTTTGGACGACCTTCACGGAGTTCGTCGGCGACCGAACTACGACCACGATTGAATTCACTATACCAGCGATATACAGTGGCGTAGCTGCCCAGGGGCTACGCGGGGCAGTGCCCCGGGGCCCTCAAGCTCAGGGGGCCCTCGAATCCTTACCAGAAATCTCGATCGAACTGAACTTTTGGAAATTTCTCCCATTTTCAAAATAAATATGACAGGTTGCAACCCCACTTTAATCATGACAACTCAGTTGAGAGAAATTCAAAAGTTATGCCTAGGGAATTTCCCTAAATTCTTTCTGTAGGTTGGCAGTGTTGTCAATTTGACGGAGAGTGATATGTGCGTTTTATTATTCATCGATGTGCGTTTTATTGTGAATTCGAGTTAAGATTTTTTTTCCGGGGATTCCCCAACGACACTTGTAGCGTATCAGTGTGTTTCTCTTTCCTTTTATTTTACTTTTAACGTCGTAAGTGAACAGTGAGTACCAACCTACTCGAGCACAATCTAATATTATATTGTTTAAATAAATTAGAAAACTAAAATTATGGATAAAAAGAAGAAACCCAGTGGTGCATTTAAACGCAAACAACGCCAAGAAAGAGAAGATAGTAAACAAAAATTGCCCAAAATTGACAAGTTTTTTAGTCTGCCTTCTGCAAGTACATCTGGCCAAAATATTTCTATTGATAGTGACTCAAATAATGTGGTAACTGCAGTGTTGGTTGAGAAGCCTACTGAAGAAGATTCGACAATTATTGCAGTTGGAGATACCTCCGCCGCCGATCATGTGAACGTGGATGATGTTTGCATGACACAGATAAGAGCAGAGGGTTTGGAGGAACCACAGACCTCTACATTTTTCGAAAATGTGTACGACAAATCTTCTTATGACTTGGGAAACTTCACGAACAAAATATTAAGTGATAACGAAAAACGTAAAATTCTTGATATGGGGCCTTTACAGCCTTCAGGACCTTTTCCAACAGACATCAACCAGAACAATAGGTGTTTTTCAAAATCGTACTACGTTTCGTGTTCTAAATATGGGCCAGTTAATCGTTTTTGGCTGTGTTATTCCAAAACACTAGACGCTGCCTATTGTCAACCCTGCTGGTTATTTGCTTCACAAAGGAATAATGTTTGGTGTACGGGAATTGGAGATTGGAAGCATTTATCAGAAAGAATTAAACAACACAGTTGTTCGAGTGGCCATTCGGAAGCATGTGCTGTGTATGAATTTTGGAAAAAAAACGATACTAATACTATCGACAAGGAACTTGAAAATGAAATTCGCAAAGAAGCATCATTTTGGAAAATGGTTCTTCAAAGGTTATTCGATATCATACTTAGCCTAGCAATGAGTTCTTTGGCTTTGAGAGGACATAAAGAAGACTTAAGTCAGGAAGGATACCACGGAAATTTTCTGTCCTTTGTAGAGCTTGTCGCCCGATATGATCACATTTTGCGGCAAGTTTTGGATTGATATAGAAGTAAAAGAAGTGTTTCTAGGCTTTTATGCAGCCATCAAACATGGCGCAGTAGATTTAGTCCACCAAGTGACAACATTATTTATCAACAAAAATATTGATTTAAAAAAATGTGTGGGGCAAGGCTATGATGGAGCCAGTGTGATGAGTGGTGTGTATAATGGTGTACAAAAACATATTAAGGATATCCAGCCTAACGCAAAGTACGTACATTGTGCCACACATAATTTAAATTTGGTGATAAATGATGCCGTTAGCAGTTGTGTGGAAATACAGATTTTTTTCGCAAGGTTGCAAGATTTGTATAACTTTTTCGGAAACAGCATCAAACGTTGGGATCTACTGTCAAAATTCACTGGCGAATCGGACACCACTCTAAAAAAACTTAATCCGACTAGATGGTCCAGTAGGGTCAATACGATATCTGCAAGAAAACTTCGTTATTTTGATATTATCAAAGCATTATCAGAAAAAGTTCTAAAGAGTCCTAATAAAGATGAGCGTAGTGAAGCAGAGAGTATTAAAACAAAATTGCTAAATTTCGAGTTCGTGTTGCTTTGCGAATTCATGCACAGTGTATTGAACGACATAAATTATGCATCCAAAACTATACAAAAATGCGACATCAATTTGGGTGAGGCGAGCAAAGTTTTAGCAGAGACCAAAGCAAAGTTGCAAATTTATAGAAATGATTTCGAATTATTCAAGTGCAAAGCCAGTGAAACTGCAAGAAAATATGGTATTGATACGAGTTTTCAAGAAAAAAGGCAAAGAAAAGTTAAAAAACATTTTCATGAATTAGCTGCTGATCACCGATTTCCAAACCGAGAAAAAATATTTCAAATTGAGATTTTCAATAATGTACTAGACACAGTAATATCTCAATTAGATACACGTTTTATTGGTATGAGTGCAGTCTGTCATATATTCGATTTTCTAACACCAACATTTTTATTACATATTGATGAAGCAACTTTATTACAAAAGTGTGACGAATTCCAAAGAAAATATTCAGATATAATAGGCCCTAGTTTTTCACTTCAATTTATTAATATTTACCATCTAGTTTTACCTCAACTAACTCAAGCATGGACTGTTCACCAATTATGTAAGGAAATAATGAGCAAATATGGAGTGCTAGAATGCGACCTAACGGAAGTATTTACAGCAATGTTATTATTCTTTACAATTCCTGTCACTTCTGCAGCAGCTGAAAGGTCATTTAGCAAATTAAAAATAATAAAAAATTATTTAAGAAATAATATGGGCAAAACTCGACTCCGACATTTATCGCTAATAGCAATTGAAAACGAAACCGCATCAAGCCTGGATTTAAACGAAGTCATTGATACTTTTGCGAAAACTAAAGCTAGGAAAAAATTGTAAATATAATTGTTATTTAGTCAGTTGGTAGGCTCGACCTTTATATAATAAACCCTTGAATCTTTTCTATTTCGTTTTATTAGCCAAACTTACATCAAGTATTAATTGTAATTTATGTTGTTACTGTTGAATATTTTTATTACCTGCCCTGCAGTGCACAAAAAAGAGCTTAAGTAGCTTAGCATTTTTAAAGTATTTGTATATTTCATATTTTTATTTGATAAAACCTAATCAGTTTACATACCAGTGGGGCCCCTTTTTTAATTTGCCCCAGGGCCCTTGGTTACCTAGCTACGCCACTGGCGATATACTGTGGTTTTTGATGGTGTTTTATCGCCATACAAAGAACTGAGTTCATCGACACACTCTTGTTGAGATAATCCACGTCGAAAGTTGTGAAAAATAATCCAATAATCCCTTCTCTTGAAATTTTCATTTTTTTGCCAAATTGATTTTCTTAACTCACTGTAAACAAAACAATTAGCACTTGTACATCAACACGTTGTGAGTACGTTTATGCTAAAAAATGTCAAACTTTATTATGGTGTTGCCAGATTTTAGCTGTTGATATTAGTGCTCCCAGTTCCCGAAATATAAATACTACTCCTCCTATAGCCTGATGTTGGTACATTTCTAACTTATTTTGCATAGAGCTATAATGGACAAAATGGAGACAATAACCATGTTTTATCATTATACGAAGAATGCAATCCAAGTCCTTCTCTCGCAGTGCACGTAATGTTTAAGCGATGTTTCATTAAACTATTTTCAAGGGTTCAAATCTAAGATAAAGAAAAGTGCCCAGAGACGAATAGTGGGCATAAAAACATCGACTCAGTACATACCTGACAATGTATATTTTTACTCTCTTCAAGTTGTACCTTTAAGCTATATAAAATCTTTCTGCAAATTTTCTCAGAAGAACTGCCGGTTGATTCAGTTAATTTTTTTAATGTTAAGTTATACGAATGCTTTATTGGCATAGAAATAGAAATAAGTATATACGAGGTGTGATCAAAAAATAACCGTTATTTTCAAATTTCGTGAGCTACGTATGTTCGATGTTCGCATTTTTTTTCTGTTATGTTGGTACACATGTCTGTTATATATGTTGGCAATACCAACCATTTTGGATTGTCAGTTTGTTTTTGATAGATAAAAAGGTTAGTCGTGTTTTGGTGTGCTCTTCGATTTTGTACTATTCGAAAAAATGGATCAAAGAAACTGTATTCAGTTTTGTGTAAAAAATGAAATTAAATGCGCAATGACATTTGAAATGTTGACTGTGGCCTTTGGCGAGTCTACTATGAGCAGAACACAAGTTCAATTGTGGTATAACCGGTTTAAGGAAGGCCGAGAAGATGTCAATGACGATGGTCGTCCTGGTCGTCCGAGCACGTCAACAACCGATGAAAACATTGACGCAGTGAAGAAAATGGTTTTGGATAATCGTCGAATCACTATCAGAGAGGTTGCTGATGATGTTGGCATATCGTTCGGCACATACCAAGCAATTTTTACGGATGTTTTAGGCATGAAACGTGCGGCAGCGAAGATTGTTCCAAAATTGCTAAATTTTGAGCAAAAACAACGTCGCATGGACATCGCTCAAGAGCTGTTTTTGGGCAAAAACAAAACCGTTATCATGCCTCAACCACCGTATTCACCGGACTTGGCCCCCGCTGACTTTTTCCTCTTTCCAAAACTGAAGACACCGATGAAAGGAAAGCGTTTTGCTACGATTGAGGAGATAAAAGAAAAATCGAAACAGGAGCGTTTCAGAAGTGTTTCGAGGATTGGAAAAAACGCTGGCATAAGTGTATTATATCTGAGGGGAATTACTTTGAAGGGGACAAGATCGTTGTTGATGAATAAATAAATACTTTATTTTTTGATCACACAATAACGGTTATTTTTTGATCACACCTCGTATGTGGTGGGTTGGAATTAACCATAGCACTTAGTCACAGGGATCATTGTACTATACCCTGGATAAATGTGGCAGAAAGATTTCAGGAGGGGGAATGAAGAAGAAAAACAATTTCTCTTTTATGGAGTCACTCTTCTTTGGTTTCATTTATGAGCCTTGGAATGTCGGAGAGTGGAAGAGTATGAACGTTATTCATGCTCAATACATCACCATCCAACAGCCTTAACCTTATTCTCGTGAAAGCTGGTATGTGTTGACCACTTGTGTTGTGCCCAGTGCTTACACCTAACAGTAGTCTCAGGTCCATTCTGCTAAGTTTTAGAAGAAAGGTCGCTAATTTCCTGTCTGGTTGTTTCACGACGCACTTAGCAGTTCTGCAAGAGTTCAGCTCGCACCACCTGCTTTTGTGGGCGGAGTGCACGAATTCGTTGATCAGAAAGTTTCCCGATTTTTAAATTGCCGCGCCTAAGACATAGCCTATTGTGTTTTGCAACACTGTTCAGTTTGGCCTTACATTCACTTTAGTGCAGCTTGGCTGTCACTGCAGATGCCTATTCACTTCCTTTGCTATTCTTTCTCAGAACCTTTAGCCCTATATGCTTCTCAATCATATGTTCCAGACTTTTAGGCGGAAACGATGTTAAGCTTAATGGTCTGAAACCTTTTGGTAAAGCCTGATTGTCGCCTACTACTTTGACAGATTGCCAAAGGCGTGGAATATATCCATGAGCGATACTAGCAATGAAAATTCTTTTCAGAACCCTCAAGAGCTTTGTCCCTCCTCTCTTCTGCATGATTAGATAAAAACCATTGGGTCTGGAGACTTAAAGTTATCGAATGACGATAAGGGGAATCTTTCCGTTTCTTCGGAAACTATCGTAGAGGCTATCAACCAATCAAGCCTTGTCGTAGCAACTCCAGCCTGATCAGAAGTGTTGATGGCGCTCTGAGGAGTAGGAATCCTGCAGCTAGAGGAATGTGTTGCAAGGAGTACATCGTATACTTCCGATTTTCAGTTGATGCAGGAACCATCGGGGTTCAATAAAGAATCAAGCTTGGCTGTCCGGTCCTTTTGAAAAACTTTACATAGCCTTGCTGAACTCTTCTGACACTCCATTTCGCCACAAAAGTTTTTATAAGAGTCTAAACTGGGCTCTTATAAAAACTCTTATAATTTAACCTACTTCTTATATTATTTCTTCAACTTGCGATAAGCAAGCCAATCTGCTTCCAAATGAGTTATAAGGGCTCGGTTCAGAAGTTTCCTGGAGGTTTTTCTAAGTTTCGAAAGCTCAGCGTTCTACCGCGGGACCGCTTTATCTTGACTTCTCTCTCATTCCGGACACACTATCTTAAAGCATTCAATCAAGATTCCCTAATGAATTAGAAGCTTCTTCAATTGACTCTATTGTACGGAGTTTGGGAATATTGCAAATTCTTTCTTCAAGAAGAGTATCGAATCGTGTCTAGTCCGCTTTTCGAGGATTACGATCTGCGAGAGTCGAGTCTGTCACAACCGCAAGCCTTATCTCTTTCTATCGGTGGTCCGATAGAGATTGCTGTTTGAGAACTCGCCATCCGGTGATTTGATCCGCCACTGTGTTATTTGACAGCGTTAGGTCAATTACTTCCTGTCTTTCTACTAGTCACAAAAGTCGATCTGGTGCCAACCTTCTGTGTAGTCAGTTAGAGAGGACAGAATGAAATCCATCAGCTTATTTCCCCTGAGATTATATTTAGTGCTTCCCCTAATAGTGTGTTGAGAATTTGCATTACAGCCCACTACTATTAGGCCTAAGTTTATGGATGGTGCGTATTGAAGGACTGCCATTACCTCCCTCGTAGGAAGAGGCCTGATATAGTCATAGGGGAGATAAGCCGAAACAATGATAGTCTCTACTACCCCCTTCACTTTATATTAACCGCAACTCGGTCTTAGCAGCAGAATTGCCTTAACGCTATGCAGTTAGCCGCTTTCGGCATAACAATGCAGCAACACGGACGGTTTCGCCTTCACAGTAAAGGACGGACCCCCAGTTAATTCCTCCTAAGGCAGTTTCCCATGCCTACTGCATAGAAGATCAGCTATGCTGCAAGTTCATTTGCGTGAAAGTAATGTTGAGCATCAGAGGGGCAGTCAACTTTATTTTACACCGCCTTATCTGAGTCCGAATCTAGTTTCGTAACGAGTACGTCTCTGAAATTCAGACACAGTCACATTCTGTACCTAGGCTGAATGACCGTCACCGACTCTAGACCAACACCAAGAATCAAACGAGAAGCGTTTCAAAGCCTTGGAACCGTTCCCCCTTAGTATATTGATACGTTCTCCAGTGTGTCGTATCGACCCCACCATTCTGGTTACGGAGTCGGGTGATGATATCATGAGGCTCCCTCGGTGGCCCGGGAATCATCATGCACACCTTCACCAGTCTCTGCATTTTGTCAATTTGACAAATTTATAACCCTCGAATTGGAGCACTGCACCTTAATGGTGCCGTGATGCGTCTTCATCCGCTCAAAACTAGGGATATCTTTCGATTTTCCTATGGCCTCCCAGACTTGACTATTGAAAAACTCAATTTATTTTTTATACAGTTGACCTTGTCCACCATCGACACAAATCTCAACCATCAGTACGCTCGAGGCCACTTGGACGGAGTCACCCCTCAGAGAGAGTATTGCATCGGTCGCCGGGTCCGATGCAATACTGATAGTCACATTCGTAGGTCCCCCGGCATGCTTCCCGCTGGGTCCGCTGATAGGTTTAGATCCGTCATTGGATCCAGGAGTCCACCCGCTTGTAGTAGCTTTTTCAGTGACCATTGCAAAAGCAATCTTAGTTGCCACTGCTACCATCTCACCAGATGTAGGAGTGGGAGGTAGCCCACCCTAGATCCGACAGGGCGTACGCTAGTGGCCTGTCGTCCTGCAGCTGCTGCTACCGACAGTCCAAGGTCACCTACTTGTTTGTTAGCCTTCCTCCTTTTCGCTTTCGTCTTTCTAGCCCTCCTGTCAAGCTGACCGGATCAGATTGGCAATCCTCCGTCAGCTTCCTCTTGCCAGCTTCAGCAATAGGAGTCGAAGAAAGCAGCGAAGATGCAGCGCCAAGCGGAGTCGCAACTGCTTTGGCACTAGCCCGCAATGCGGCAGTGGCTTCCACTGAAGTTTTCACCATTGTCACATCACCAGCCACTATCGCACCAAACGCATATTTAGCAACATTTGCACGTCTCTGCCTTATTCTATTAATCTGTCTTTTGGACAGATTTACTCCTAAAACTGGCACCAATTCCGTTTCCATTGGTTCAGCGGTAAGTACTCGGATTAACCACCGAACTTATGGAATGCAGAAGCGATGTCGGAAGAGGAGCCACATTCGTTTCCTCAAGCTCGGTACCAGGTTTTGAAGGGGTTACCTGCCCCCGGACCGCACTTGACTCCACTATTCTGCCCTCAAACTAGGAGTATCTTCCTTGGCCTCTGATACGATAATACTTTCCAGGTTTACAACAGGATTTACCATCAAACCTGCGGCCGCCGGAGAATGTGTCGGACCGCTATCCCAGATACCCCATCTCCGGATGCAAGGTTTGCAAGGTTTACCTGGACATCCCGAGTCATCTTTGGTTACTCTGTTCTAGCGTAATTTTCATCTAGCAACAGGCTCTCCATCGATTTGGTGAAGAAGCCAGACGAGCATACATCATCTGAATGAGGCAGACGAAGATTCGCATACTTTCCACCTAAGATAAGTGGGTGTGCTCAGAGTAGTAGTGATATGCTTCATTCCCAAAAGCTTTATGGAACAGAAACCAAAACTAGTTTCTAGATCAATTTACGATTTATTGTCTTTGATAACAATATTCCAACTGAAATATATGCCAATATTTAAAAAACTACGCTAGCAAATAAATAATAATTAATAATTAGCAAATCTCAAATAATTTAAAAAGAAGGAGACATCGGAAACAGGACCCAAAACTAAAAAAGATTAATTGCAATCCGACTTTCTACAAAACTACTTATCCTATCGCTTTACTGAACGAAGCCAATGGAAGATTTGCAAATCTATTTATCAAAATCTGCTGGAACAGTTTTAGCGACAATCTGTAGTCCACAATCACCTCGGTGAAGCTATTATTACCGCTCAAAGCGTCCGTATTGCAGTCCGCATGTACTTTATATTCATCCAGACCAATGGGACTTATGACAAGATGGATCTTCTAAAAATATATTATCATCCTTCATAATTTGAATCTGATTCAATTAGATCGCTCATTACCAGATTTGCGATGATCCTATATAGTGGGTCCATCGAAGGATGCTGAAGATTTATATTTATCCTACATAAACAAGGCTTATTTTCAAATATTTTCAAGAGATAGGTTAGTAGGTGGGCTTCTACTGCATATCACCGGATTCTCCAACGGTTATTTTTCTTATTTGAACTACCCTTAGAAAACATTGACGATGTTAACCCTGACCACAGTGCTCATCCGACAGACCTTTTGATCTATCTTACCCGTCCTAGAGGCAGACCCTTCTTCTCTATTGTATCTTGTTTACAGCATTACTGACCAACTCCTCAGCGAGATAATTCCGACAGTACAGATATATCCGACAGTGCTTTCCTTGGCCAGTTCGTCCTCCCTCCAGTCTCCGGAGATATCACTGTGGTATAGGCTCCACTACTTTGGCGTCTTCCCAAGAGACTTGGGGTCATTGTGGTATTACCAAAAATTCTTCTGTGCCTGTAATTATGTTATGATTAATATTATTGCTACTCTTACTTACGATTACTTTGAGCCATTCCATCCTGTATTCCTAAAGATTCTAATGACTACCAGCTACGAACCAGTTTTTCCGGAGCTCTCCACATATTGTGTCCCATGATTTCCAGGAAGTTATGTGTATTTTTTAAATGAAACGAGATTTGCTCCCCTAATTCGCCTGTAATTTTGCAGCTTTTTTAAGGAAACCGGTGTCCTCAGAGAGTCGCGGAGTGTTTTAGCCATCAATTTGTCACTCTCTTCGGGTAAACTCTGTCTATTTACTAAGACCGGCGTGGTTTAATATGATTAGCAACCATACTTGCTCTGGTTCTTATCGAATCTGGTTTTTATCGAAATACTTCCTGTCTTATCGAGTACTAACTTTGCAATCTGTCACTCTCGTTTGCGAGGTTTCGGTATTAGATTTTGTTCCAGGTTCCAACTGATGATTTCAAAGCTTTTCCTATTGAAATGTACTTGTACTATTATTTTTAGCTGATTAATTCCAATAATTTCAAAGTTTGTAGTTGGAAAGTATTCACTAGTACTTGAAGATAATATGCTTTTGTTTCAGCTCCATAGACGAAGTCAAACGTTATTCCAATATTGGAATCTCTTCTAAGTAGTACGAGTTCACCACGGAATTAGGCATTTGGTTCACTGATGATTTCATCGTTGAAACCAAATGTTTTTCCGCTTGGACATAGTAAATAGGCAATAGAATAAATCAGATAGTAGAGGCGTAAGTAATTCGTATCCCAATTCAAGGAATTTTTCCATACATTTTCTTCGTCAAAAGCGGACAGTTTGAGAACAAAGCGTATTTAAAACAATTCAAAAAATAAGAACAATATGCGGCCGGAAATCGTTCATCAATTTTCAAGGTAATGGATGTGAATGTTTTACCGTTCAGATTGCTTTGGCGTCCTTCATCGCAGTTTTCCCTCGAAAAGTTCATTTTTCGACACTGCTACTGGTGTACTGTATTGGATCCAAATATTCCAATAACCAAAGCCAATAACTTAAGGATAACTCAGTTATTGGCAAAGAAATACTTCTTCTTCTGTCTTCTGCAAATCACATACCCATGTAAGAAAGAAAGAAGAAAGATTCAGAAATGTCAGGACAAGTATTTCTTTGCCAATAACTGAGTTATCCTTAAGTTATTGGCTTTGGTTATTGGAATATTTAAGTTATAATAAGAATCATAAGAAGAAAAAATACGTTTGTCGTTTAGTAGATATTAATACCTTATGCATTTTCTGATGTAACTCCCACTACTTAAACCCCCCGGATTTTAAATTGAACTCCACTATTATCGGTTTCGGATAGTAAATTGAAATATATTAAGGATATATGGTATAATGGCCAAATATCTACTTAACTATTACACTGTGGTTCTAAATGACTTTATTAAGGTAAATTGGACATCCTTGTTGTAGGTCTTTTTGACATATTGTAGAGTGATAATACACTTCTGTAATGTGAGTGACCAGTCTTGTAAGCTGAATACTACTATCGTTAATCTGATGGTGTACATTAAGTACCAATATCCCATTAAAACTTAAGTTGAAAAACACTTTAAACTAAGCAAAAATATGAAGTTCTTCATCCAAATTAATATATTGAGCTAATAATAATTTTAAAAAAGTACCACTTATGATAAAAGTGTCATAAATACCTTATTAAAAATTTAGATGATCACAATCTGCATACCTGTCCTTATGGGCGCTTCTTCGTAAACACTGAACGCAAATTCATCATTCGTTCATCAATAAATTCCGCAGCCACAGCCAAAGAGGCGAAGAAAATTAAAACGGAAGAGAAACGAAACGAAGAAAAGGAAAACAAACGAAAAACTCACAAATCTAAGCGATGCAATGCAGAACGATAAGATGAGTTGTGAATTGGAAGCGGCATCGACACATATCAAAATATGCGCATAAATACCAAATTTCCCTAGCTGGAAAAGTGGGAGAAAATATAAACAGAAGTGTCGAATGTACCAGCCAAAGAGAGCCATAATGATGGATGTAACGATGGATGGATGGATGGTGGATTGTATGGTTTAAAGGATGCGTGGAGGGTAAAGTGTAACATTGCCAAAAAAAAAATCTTGAACTTAAAGAAAAAAAAACACACACACATAAAATCACAATAGCAACGCAGGGACAATGGATAACGAAGGAGAGCAATTTTGCAAATATTCGCAAGAGAAAATTCAACAATCTCACTTACAAGTAGGAGAACGTAGCAGAAATATGCTTCAGAAGCGGGAGACTGCGCCACAAATTCCTCACAACGGCGCTTCTTTGCAAATGTGTGTATTTGAACTGTACAACTGTTATAATCACAAACCAAATACAGGAGCAGGCAGAAATATGCTAGGTAAAAAAGATGAAATCAGCAAATCTAAAATATCTAGCGGAATTCTCGTGAAGTATGTCATAACATCCGAGAGCACAAAAAACCCCACCAACTGCCAAACACACCCACATAAACAAGCACAGAGAATTCGTATACAGAGCTTGGAGTACATGAAACGGTATCTATGTGGATACCACGGGTACCGCCCCGCTGATTTTCACCACAGCAGCGGTGGCAACTACAACACCCCCACACAAACACACTCGCATATACACAGTGCGCCGCAAAAGCTTTGGTTTAACCCACAGAAGCAGCGACAACAGACATGAATGGTTTTCTTTGCTTTTCTTCACTCACTTTACTTTAGATTACTTTCTTTTATGTTTATTTGTTGGAAGGAGCGAGCGGTGTATGAAGAAACAAATCTGTGGAAGAGCGAATTTGTCACGCCGACAATCGTTAAAATCCAAATCGACCGAGTGAATACTCGGCCAGACAGACTGACTGTACACAAAAGACGGACACACATTTCGATATTCACATACTTATATGCGTCAAATTAGAACGAAAAGTCAAATAGATAGACGGACAAACGAGCTGACGGAAGCAGAGTCAAGGATTCAGTGCTTGAGACAGTGCAACGACACGAGTTTAGTTGCGCTTGTAGTTGTAGTAGTGCAATAAGTCAAATGAAAATGTTTGTGCTTGAATGCATAAAAAGGACAAATGTAAAATTGTACGTAAAACAAGTAGCAAAAGAACAACAAACATGGTTGAAGAGACAAACAAATTGACTGACTGACTTAAAGAGAACAACACATACCCATATATGCATACACGCACATATTTATAAGAGCAGAGCTGTACACAAAAACATAAACAGTCGAACAGACAAATGGACAAACATTTAGTCAGACAGACGTATTGATGAAAAATTGATTATCATGACAAGCCACAGAATCGTTAAAGCGGATCGCTCAACTACGCTATGCAACTCACCCTCGCATACTCATAATTTAGTTACGAGCGACTCCACTGCGGCTGATGTTGCATAAGTTTATTTTTGCACTCACAAACCAAACTCACTGATTCACTGTCCCATTTAGCAAGTGTACAATTTCACCAAAGCGCTTCAGAGAGGGTACCGCAAACAAATTTATTTTAACTTGCCAGCTCTTCATGGTTATCGGACCACTAGAATTATATTTCCTATATAATTAAAATGTAGGCATTTTGAGGAACCACTCTCACTCTCATACTTACCAAACACAAGCAACAGTGTCGCCTGAAATTATGGCACACATCCTGACATGTGAGCATCCATTCACATGTACGCATATTTGTGTATAAGCATGTATAAGTTCACTTTATACATAACCAGTTTTATTTACTTCGGCTCTTTGTGTATATAAACGTGCCGAAAACGCCGTCGCAAAAGAAGCAAAGTTTCAACATTTTCAACTTTGCACCCGCACGCCGCTAATTTAATTTTGCGGTTTTTTTTTAGCAGGCAGCCAGGCAAAAAAAAAGTACCCCAAAAATGAGTACCAGCCAAAATGAATGCTTTAAATTTTAGATAGCTCAATTTTTTTCAATTGGATCGGTTTTGTTTTTACTTTAGCAAAATTTTCTAAAATCAATAAACTTTTGACAACAATGAGTCGTGATAGCGCGGCGTTACATGTGTTTGTAGTCTACCCGTGCAGGAGGGGATGGTGTAAATATGCATACCGAAACAGAAACTCACGTTCCACCCTTTTCCACCCTTTCGTATCGGCGACCACTTTTCAAACAATAAATCCAAACGCGCCTGAAAGTATGCTAAGGAAAATGATTGTTGCTTATGATGCTATTGTAGTTGTAGTTGATGTTGCTGCTGTTGTCTTGCCACTTTTTTTATGCAATTAGTGTAAAATTTCTTAATTTATATGCTGTCGCCAATTTATCAACGATAATAGTAACAGAAAAGGCAGCTACAATAACATCAGTAACAAAAACAAAACCAGCAACAAACGTTGAATTTTTGCCATTGCGGCACAACCCTTAAGTCTTATTAGTAGGCAGTAAGTCAGCCAGAGCAACAGAATAACAAAAAATTAATAAATAATACAAAATCCCAGAAGGATACTCAAGAATATATGGCAACGGAAAGGAGTCTTCAGTTTAGACCGCTCTATATATGTTGATATAAATTTCATGGTTGAATCAAGAATGATAGAATAGAAGATTGCGCCAATGCTGATTTTCTATCATTCTTGTGGTTGAATTGTCGCCCTGTCTCTCTCTTTCTCTCTCTCGCTCTCTTTTTTCTTTCCCAAACAGCTCTATTTTCGTTTTTATGTGTTCTAAAATATAATTTATGATTATCTTGTTAGAGTGTGTGTGTGTGTTGACCTATATGAGCCTGTAAGTGGAGTGTGAGTGTTTAGATGTGTGCATAATTTTAGGCGGCAAAATAACTTTTTGTTGAGCGCTGATAATTAAGTTATTAGAAACCACATCACCAACAGTAGCAGTGAAAAACAGGATATATTAGTGCTATATACGTATAAGCACATATACTCACATTCATATATAAAGTAATTTATGTGTGTGTGCGTAGGTTTGTAAGAGGATGTGTGTATTTGTACGTAAAGGAAGTTGATGGAATTTTCATTAATTTAGACTAAAGAGACTTGCTGACGTACTAACGAAATTTGACATGTAATTCCCTAAGATGGGCTCCATGTCAAAACTTCTGATATGTCATATGGGCGCATACCCAGCATTGACGCCACCAACAGCCACCCATGATGTTGGTGGTTTGGAACTTCATTCGCTTCGCATAAGCAGCAGCGTAAAGTTATGATAGATGATGGTAAATGCGAGTATGCTGCTGAAAAGTTTGTGTAATTATTTTCTAATTTATTATAGTTGCTTTCGCTTGTCTTTAAAAAGAATTTATTGATAAAAATGAGCGCACCTAAAAGTATGCCACAGCTGTCCTAGTGTTATTTAATTATTAAACCACCTAAAAATCCTTGCCACATAACGTTATATATTTACAGTGGACATAAAAGTTACATTTGTCAAAGGCGCTCCCATTCTTCGCTAAAGTTAACAAAATTGACAGATAAAGAGAGTGAGGCAGAGTAACAATGGGAGGGATGGTTCTCTTATATTTACCTTAGGCTAGGGTGAATGTGGCTATATATACTGGGGACTCAGGACTGTTAGTCTCTGGAATTAACTGCTGGTGATGGCGGAGTAGATTGCCTACAGCCATTCGAAGAAATGACAAATGTAATTGAGTTCCCTAGAGTCTAGGGTCTAGACTATACAGCCTACTGCTTGGAATCGTCCGACCAAAATTTCTGTTTTCATTTGTTGGTAATTACGATCTTCAGCACACATGGCATTGGTTATGAAAGTATATTTCTGATAGGACTATTGGAAAGGTCCCCTTCCAGGAATAGTAGAGCTTCGGACAACTTCCCTTAGGCATTAACTTAAAGATAGACAATTAAGATACTGCAGCGACAGAGCTGTTCCCACACTATTTCCGTAGATACTACCAGCAAACTGAAAGTAGGACTTTACAATCAGAATTCAAATCGGTAGCCAAACTAGTTTTCCATTTATTTGTAACCGCTCATCAGGTTGATATTTCTTATGGTGTTCTGTCTCCACGCGTTCTGGTTTAATGTTGGCTTACTTCGAGTCCAGTTTTATTCACATCTTTTTTTAAGGTGACTTTGTGTTCACGATTCTTTCTTTGAACCTTATTTATTCACTTACGTGATATACCTGCTTCACCGTTGCATTGAGTCCAAATATAGTTGTTTCAGAATTGAAGATTCAAATTTCACTTTCATTCCAAGTTGTGATATGCAAAAAGTAGTATTATTTATTAATTATTCTGGCCAATATCCTTATAATGCCAGAATTGACCTCTCAGTTCCTTAGTATCACTGAGGTGTACTGCCAGTCCCCTATTTATGAAACGAAAATATTTTGAGCTATAAAGTACTCTTTGACTCTGCTCAATTTGTGGCTTTGTTTTTTTTTTTGCATTTCGTTGAATTTGTCTTTCGTTTGACCATGAAATGTTTCTGGTGTCGGTTGCAGTAGTTATTTATAATTTGTATTTCTTGGGCCCTGGCGTTCACTTTGAGTGATTCCCATTCTTGTCCTTATATTTATATTATATGATTTCCAATTCAATTTTATGTCAGTTTATGATTTTGAATCCAGAGGAAGAATTGCAAGTTTGCCAACACCGGGTAGTAAATTAAAAATGGCTTTTCTGAAATTTTTCTACAGACTGGAAAACGAGTACCAATGGGTTTCCCTTTACAATAGATACCAACGCTTATTACACATATTTTTCAGAATGGCTTCTATAAAAAGTTTGCCTAGAATAGAAACACATTTATTTATGTGTTAATATTATCAAGCATCTAAAAATGTGCTTTCGGAATTTAATAATTATTATATCAAGTGTATATGAATGCCATAATTTTAATAACATTATGAAAACGAAGTGTACTCTGTAGATGTATGATGAGCTTAAAAGGTGTGCACACAGGGCTGGAGTGCCTTTAAGTATGCAACAATTTTTTTATGCTGCCATATTTTGCGCGTGCAGCATTTGTGTAGGCAGGCAGGCGTAAAATTTGCAACTACACCAAAAAACGCTCTTCTATAAAATTACAGCTAATGCTCCTGCTATGAATACTGCCACGTGTTTTTTTCTCTTCCTTTATTTTTGTGTTGCGTTTCACTTTTATTAATACATAAAAAAAGGGAAAATGCGTCGTACGCTTAAAATGCATAAAAATCTTCAATTTGGCAATTTAAATACATCCATCAGTATGCAGCGTATTTGCAGTTCATTTTATAAGAATTAAGACAGCGTTGCCAGATTTATATACGAATTTTATGATTACGACTGCAATGGCACATAAAAATAAAAATGTTTGCTGACTGGTATTTGTATACCTTGGCAAGTTAGCTGCCGCCTTTACTTGTTGTGTCTTGGCATGCCTTGCACTGCATTGTCTGGCCTGGCGTTACCTAGCCATACACCTTTTTCGGTGGTGGTGTGTGTTTTATTTGCTGGAGATTTTTGTTGTTGTGCTGTCGTGGTTCTGCTATTGCTGTTTCTGTTGATTGGGGATGGCTGGGGTAGAGCCAAGCGTGGGGGTAAGGGTGGAGTCAGAGACAGTGACTGCGGCGGCATGTAGCTTGAGTGGAGATTGTTGCATTAAGTGTCTCCTTTGGCATTTAAGCTCGCTCGTCAGGTACTTCAGTGGTGCTTATGGTAAATAAAATCTAAATTGCTTATATAGTTGTTGTTGTTGTGCGAGAATTGAAACAGCAACAACAACACTTTATGAAGGCATATTAACGCATTAATTGGTGGTACATTAAGTTCAGTTTAGTGAGAACAATAACAAATTTTTAATTAGTATAGCACAACCTAACACCTGGCTCTCACTTCCTTGAATATACCAGCAAAGACAATATACCAAAGACAATAGACTACAAAGATACTGCATTGCTCTCTTGAGTCAAAATCAACATATACAAGTGTATGGCAACTGCATTGGAAAAATTGTCGACGAGATCACCCGTGAATATGTACAAAGAGAATTAATAAACAAAGAACAAGAACACAGAATGGCAGTCCTTAATACTTTCATTCTAACATTAAAAAGAAAACAAATCTAGGTGGATGTTAGAAAAAGAATTGAACCAAGAGGGTAATTTAAAAAAAAATTAGACACCAATTGAAGTCTTCAACAAAAAGAAGTGCTGTGCAGAGTCGACATGAGCCTGAAATAAAGAAACGAAGGCGCTTATTTGAAGGCATCCCGTGTACACTATGTGGAAACTTTAGAAAATTTTTTTTTAATTAAGAAGTATTCTCCTGGGCTCAAAATACTATATTTTTTTAATTTAAAACTGAAAATTTATTAAAAATTTATTAATGCCACGAAAATGTATCCTTATTTTTTATTTTAGTTTTTTGATTTGAGAAAAAATGTATTTGTTTTAAGTATGTCAAAGTTTAAGTAATCTATGAAATTTGTTATGTTAATTCATTATTAATTTGTTATGATAGCTCATTATTAACGAAGCAAAATCAACACAACTCAGAAAAACCCAAAATCTAAAATTTTGAAATAAATGCCAGTAGCAGCCAACCAGACAACTACGACAAGAATGAAATGTTTGACTAACACATATTTGTTCGAAGCCGAAACAATAACTCTATAGAATTAATCGTCTACGAACTTAGTCTGTGGGTTTGAATCGAACAAATGGTCGAATACCTTCCAAAGAGTATAGAGAGTTGTATATTGTCTACACTTTCCGTGGTCTTATTACTATTAATTTTTGGTGAGCGAATTGCAAGCTCTTATTCATTAATTCTCTTTGATATGTATCAATCATTCTTGTTTCAAACACAATAGCCATACACATAGCTATTGTTGTTGTTTGCACATTCGCATGAATAATATTAGTGTGTGTGTGTGTGTGCTCACTGCAGAAGCGAATGATTTGAAATTGAAATTTTAATTTTCTGATTTTTCGGGCTTTGAGTAAAATACACAAGAATTAATTATCTATATGGCAAAGGTTTTTATACGGAAAGTAGGGCTTAAAACATAGACAAATTTTAGCCCGACACATCCCTATATTATAAAAAAAAAGTTAGTGCGCTGTACAAGCAATATCCAACAGCTCCATTAATATTAAAATGTACACAAGGAATTAAATTCTCATTGATAATATACTCAACCCAAATTCAAGCTAGCAAGATGGCTTTAGATTTATGACTAGACCCCAAATTTGGCAAATTTATTTGGTTGCCCCAAGTGGTTGTAGTAAGAAGTTCCATTGCACAGTTTTGGATGCCTGATCTTGGTCAATTGGTCTTAAAGCATCAATCGGCAGTGCTTTCTAAATAACACCACCATCAGAAATTTCAGGACCTCCAGTCTATACGTGCCGCATATTCCATGGGAAAACCAATATAGGTATTTTTTATTAGTTTCGGTTACACAAGAGACAACTATTTGTTGTTTCAAATAGCTTGCCTGACAGTTGGATGGAAATATGTATCCAAATACTTTAAATTCTATTTGGCAGATCTGGAAAAATATATTAGAAGGATTTTTAAGGAGAAGATTTGGTGTGTAGTTTTTTTCCTCAATAAATCTTTCGGTATCCAAGTGCAAAGAGCCCCCCTTCGACAAATTCAGGTTGCAGTTTGCGTAGCTAAACTTTTTCGGTCTAGCCTACAAACTGTAACCCGAAAAGTAACGCGAAGCAGCAGCTTTCTGCATTTGGTTCATCCACACCGACATTTTTAGTACTATTATCATTAACTGTTATTTCGTCGTGATTATTACAATTTTGAAAATTGTCCGGAAGTATGCATATCTTATCAATAATTTGGTCATACGATACAGTATTAGCATCCGATGTCGAAGAGAAGTTCTTTGACCAGATTAGTATCATCATCATCGTTGCAGTTAGTATTCAATATGAATGACTGTGTTACGATTTTCATAGATAATAATCTACCCGTCAGATATTTTATTTCTCGTACTGAGGGATTAACATTGTTTCCAAGTTTAGATCTCAGTACGGAAAATAAATTTTCCAGACAGTCCTGAATCATCTTACCAAACTTAACATACTTAACTGACCCGCCGCTAAACAAATCGTTGCAGAGTGCTCGCATTCTGCATAGGGTGTAGTGTAACCATCAATGTATGTATGTAACATGGGACTCCACTTTCAAACTCTGGATAAACTAAATCTAAATCTATGTTTCCCGAATACATTTAATATTATACGCTGCCGTAAAGGAACATTTGTATTATTATATATCTGAATTACATGTGTGCAGGGCTTAACAAAGTCAATTTTGCTGATTTTTTCTTTTCCTACAGCCACTTAAAATGCATCTACACACCAGTACACACTACAACCGGTCCGCTGTCAATATGTTGTCTTTTCTAATGTCTCGTCATCAGTTGCTATGATTGAAATTCGTTTTCATTCCAATTTAAAATTGAGAAATAAAGAAACAAAAAATTACATACCCACATTCATCTACAAACACACATATGCATGCCGTAAACCTGCAAACATTCGCAGATAGTAGTAAACACACATGCACAAATAGAACTCGTAGCAAAACAAGAATGTACAATGTCTACAGGTTTGGATCTTGCATTACCGACCAACATCGGACCTTGAGTTAAATAATTATGGAATAGTCGGTCCTGAACCAACTGAAGGAAGCTATTGCTTAAAAATGCTTCGATTTAGTTTTTATCCACAATGATAAAGTGGTTTGATATCTCAAAAATGGACCGAAGGTCTACCCTATTTACCATATATGGCACCGTCGAACTTTCACATCTTTTCAAAACTCAAAAGTTTCTTGGCCTGGAACAGATATCATCCCAATAATGATATGAACAAAGTGGTAAATGGTCATCAATTTAAATATGGAATAATCGATTACATTGCGTTTGTTCTTTTGGTCCTACTAATGCCAGTCATCGAGGATGTTATGTCGTTTGCGCTCATATACAACATTCTTGAAATTGTGAGACAAAGCTGAGCCAGAAAAAACAATTATGTAGAGCAACAGAGGAGTCTAGATTTGATTTTAAAGCATCACTTCTTAGAATGACTTATATTTAAGATAAAAAATTTATTCAAAGTGTTGTAGTATATACACCTATGAACTATTAGTAGCTGTAAATGAATGAGAAATAAGTATGTAAGTATGCCTTATGTCCAATTTGGTTCTTATGCCTAGATCCTCCTTGATGTGGATATTCTTAAATATGGCATACCCATTCTCGTTAATGTAAGTTTTTCAACAGATTATATTAGATTCATATCAGGAAATTGGACGGCTGAGGATCGTCAAACACACCAGCTAACTAGCGTGACCGAAACTATCTGCAGCTATCAGGAACTTTAGAAATCGACTAAGACTGCCAATACCTTGGGCTCATTTTAACACAGAGCATCCCATGTGGGCTTACAAGTAAATAAAATCTTTCGATTTCAGACATTCTGTTATAAAATAATTATCGGGTAACGCCACACAGTATTATTGGTCAGTGGCATGTTGAGGCGGCCACGGAAAAAACGATAATTATGCGACATACAGAAGTGCAAATTTTGTTGAAATTTATGGAATATATCTTCCGACATTAAACGCACCTCACTATTTATTACCCCTACTATGAATATATAATAGCGTGTTTCAAGTAACGTAAAACAAAGTTTGATTTTTTTCATATAATTATTAATTTGTAACTTTTCTACCCTAAAAAATGGTAATTAAAGAGTAAAATAAAACAACAAGAACGTTTGTAATAAAATAGGTGATTCCAATTGGCACAAAGGGTGACGCATGTGTCTCTCGATTTGGTCACTGGCAAAGCTGGTAATGACATCTACAAAAAAACTCATGTCATATTCACCAAGAATGATTATCGGAGGTTCATAAAAGATTATCGAATTTGCTAGTGTGACGTCAACCACCGTGAACTGCAGGGTAGCAAACATGCGGCAGTTTTTAGGTTTCGCTTAGGAAGATTTCCAGTGTCAATGCAGCATAATTAAAATTTTAATATTAATACTATGATCCTTTTTCGTTTGGTCATTGTCCGTTGCAGTCACCCACCACCCGAAGGCCGCCTCTGTGGCATACGTCCTTGTGCGCACTTGTTAATGTATGTGTGCGTGCAATGGTTGGGTGGGGAGAGGTTGTGTAAACGCGGCTGTTTAGTCATCAACAACCCTACATGGTGCAGAGCGAAAATCAGTCAAGCATCGCAAATTGAAAATTCAAGAAGAAATTGGTATACCAAGGGCGGAGAGCAGAACGTGCACAACAGCGGCAACAGCAGCAGCAGAAGAATCCTAGTGACACAAATTTTTCACTTACATACAAACGCACAAAGGGAAATACGCACATACTCGTATAGACACACTAGCCCGCCAGTGAGTCAGTCAGCCAGACAGGCTGTAAACTTGCGACGCACGTAAGTGGGTCGAACTGACTGACTGAATACGTGGCTGTCTCCCATAATGGCTTTCAGTGCCGGCGTCCGCCTACCCGCCAGTCTGCTTGTCAGTCGCTGTGTCGCTACGTCGTACATTCGTTAAAAATTGTGCGAAAATAGAGTACAATAAAAATAAAAGAAAAATCTCCGCTTTCTAGTTGTTGACAAAATTACCTACCACCCTCCCCACATTACCGCACCCAGCCTGTCCACGCCTTGGGCCGTCTTTCACGTCACCAGTTTAGTGATGGTTGTCTTATCTGTTGTATTGCTATTGCACGTCTACTCGCTTCTATCGCTGTGTGCGTAACATGCGTGCAAGTTGTGTGTTTGGGTGCGTGCGTGCATACTTCGGTTGGATGGGTACCGCTCACTTCTTTTGTAGTCGATTTTGTTAATATTCTTGTTGTCTTCATAACTTGTAAGCTGCTTCTTCAGCATTTGTTTCCTTGCTTCCTTGTTGTGTCGTTGTTGCTCTGCGCGTATCCTTAAAATGTCAGCTTTTATTTTAGTTGATATTGTTGTTTTGCTGTCAATTTCATATTTGTGTAAACTTACATATTTATTAAAGCAATTTACTTTGCAATTTCTAGTCTTCCTTCGATTTGTTTTGATTACCTTTTAATTGATATTTAATCAGTGCTGCTCTTCTTTTGAATAATTATTTCCCTCTTCTGCATGTAATATATTTACATTTTTAGAATCTTCAAAATTACAAAATATCGCCTCTTCTTTG
Organism: Clusia tigrina; assembly: GCA_920105625.2. Classification (NCBI taxonomy): domain Eukaryota; kingdom Metazoa; phylum Arthropoda; class Insecta; order Diptera; family Clusiidae; genus Clusia; species Clusia tigrina. Next base: position 170,595,310 of record OV050032.1, read on the forward strand.
TGTAGAATTTCGCCGGTTTCACTCAATTTATTTCCCATATAACCTGCCGCTGCATTCATTTACTAATTTCTAGTCTGTTTTATTCATAGTGTTGCTGGAAAATTGTTGCGTTTCACTTAATGAATTTTTTGCTTAAGCATTGTGTCCTTGTTTACAACATGGTCGAGGATTCAAGACGTGCATTGCAATAGACCCTCCACTGCTTGCTCCTCTTATTGTAGGGGAAATGTTCTTCACTTCCATTGGAACCATCTAAAATTTCCCCGTTTACTGGAATATAGTGCTGCAAACAGTCAGTACCGAATAGTACTCTATTATCAAATATCTGATGTGCTTTTTGGTTGATCATGTGTCTTTCCTCATTTTTTCGAGATACAATCATTATATATGTCGGCAGCCTAGTGGAGAATTGTACTATACGTCGGGTGCACCTAAATAATAGCTGGTTGTTAAAAAATTGTTATTAGCCATACCAAATTATTCCTGAACAATTATTAAATGCTTTGCTAAAATCGTGTACTCATAGCCGAAAGTGCATATATTATAGAAAACTGGAGTGAATGAGCTGAAAATACTTTTTTCTTGTTAAAAGCTTGGCTTTTCAATTATTTTTCTCATTTAACTTTTTTTTAATTTTCAAAAATTGGTTTCGTTTGAACTGAAATATTTAATTTAAATACTTTAAAAAAATAATGTTCATATATCTTTACAAAACTATATTTAGGGATCTATATGCACTTAATTCAATAATCATAAGTTCAATGAAACCCATCCTAAAACTGAAGCGCCCCACTTATTTTATGGCACTGACACTAGCAGCACCCGGTATAATAATATGACAAACGGTCTGTATGAATATCTTCAAGTTATGCTTGCAAGTCAACAATAAAGCTGAGCAGTAATATTGGAAACATTGCAATGTTATTATATTTTTGACACACTTTATTTTTTTTAGTCATAAATTCATTTAGTAGGAAAAACTTCATATTAATAAAATTTCTGATCGCTATTGGAGAATGTGAAGAGTGATAATAATAGAATGATTATCTCCATGTAGGTTTACGAACTAAGTCCAACTTACGAAATTCTTTTACTCGCCATTAAACAACATGCAACTCGTGTAAGCACATATTAAATTAAATAGCATAGATGATACTTTGCTTATACGTGTCTCCGATGAGAGTTCCACAGACTGGTTTATTTGGTCGTAGGCAACAATAAAAGTAACCTTTCCACCTATTGTATCTTTAAAGCATATTTAAAATATTCCATCAACTGAACGATCTCACAAATATTCTAATAGTTAAATAGATAAATATTAAATAGTTACATATTCGGAATAGTTACTAAGAATTAATATTACACAATTAAGAAAGACATGGGTCCAAGGGTGTTTTTGAATATTTATGAACTAATCAAAATACATATGTGTGGGTGAAATAAATTTTACTTCTTATATTGATAATATGGTCATCCGAAATAGTGCTTAATTTTGTTTGCATGTTTTTAAAAACTTTACCAGAATGATGTTAGTTTAATATGTCAGTAAATCCTTTTCAATAATAATTTAATTTTAGACATTAGAAAAATTCACATGCAGCCTAAATAGAATTTTCAATTGGAAAAGCGTTGACCTGACAATAAGTTTAATTGCCATTTATGTCTCTACATAGATTTTCCTGACATACCATTCAGTTATCAATATATGGTAGATATTGCAGTCAATAGTTTCCCTCAATTTATGGGTTTAAATTGTCGACTCCCTTACAGCTGTGTAGATTGCGTGCGCAGATCGTGCAGAACTAAATGAAATATGAAATATTTGAAAAGTTTCTGATAGAGATTTTGAAGAATTTTGAAGCAAACCTGATAAGCATCTGTTGTGAGTAATGAATTCATCTTCGTTTATTGTACTGCATGATACACGTATATTACTCAGCAATGAAAAATTCAACATTTTATTATAAACCCACAAAAGTAATCGCTTTATATTTCTGTAACCGGCTTCAAGTATCAGTGGTACAAATTCCCCGCAACACTAGTGGAAAGATAAACAATGCCGCATTTGTGTGTCAAATTATGGTGGTGAATTTCTCCTACATGAAAATTTCTCAAAGGCTTAGGAACTCAATAGTATGCAGGATTAAACACATCAACAATCTGAGCAATTGATCAACTGTATAGATCGGCGTTTAATTTGATATTGTGCCAGTTGGCATGATTATTGACAACCTTGTAAACTATTAGCTAAATGGGCTAACGTCTGTTGTATTTATTACTTGCTAGTAATTCCTACACTTTCTCGCACGGGGAATTATCAAAGTATAAATATACAAGTTTAAAGAGCAAAATCTAAAAGTATTCATTTTAAAATTGCAAACAAGCATTCCAGAATGTAGTTAGAATTTTTACATTTCAGTTTGTTAAGCTGATTTAGATGGTGCCTTTTTACAAATTACCACTTACAGTTCTAGTTGTTGACCACGATAACTGGAAATTTGGAGTGCACACTTTCTCCACTAAATACCCCTACATAATTCGCCAAAAAAAATTTTAAGAAAAACAAAAAGGAAAAACTGCCAACAAATCCAAAACAGTTTTCCAAGCAAACAAATGCACACAAAAGGCAAAAATTCCTTCCACACCAGCAAAAAGAAAAGCAGAAGAAGCTCTGAAAACAACACAATCATAACAAGAACAACACTGAGCAGAGGGACAGCAACAACACCAACAACTACAGAAGAAAAATCAAACAAAAATGTTCCACTTCAAACTAATGCCAACCCGCTCGGCAAAAATTTATTATAAGACCAACAACAACAGCAACCGTTGCGAACATTTACTCTACGCTACAACAACGACCACCGTCACTATGTGCACCTTGTCTGCTGTGCTGGAATGGAAATCACAAGTTGTTGCCAACTCAGTCAGACACATGGTCAGTTATATAGGTGCGCCCTCTTCATACAACACAACACACCACACAAATTTAAGGGTTCAGTACAACAACACAACCCGCCAACAACGTGTACGATGGATGGTGTGCACTTTTTCGCCGACTGTGACTCTGGCCTGCCACAACGAACCTAACCGAATCGAATCGAACGTCAGTTTCCTAACGCCGACAATCGTTTCGGTTTGGTTCGGTTCGATAGCAGTGCAACTTGCTTGTTCGTATCGAACCCGAGCCGAAGCACGTGTTTGTCGGTTTGTTTAGATGCGCTGGAATTTTGCATATGCCGAAATGGCAAACGATTCGAACCATGCCGGCCGAACCAACCGAACTGAACCGACCAGAACGGGGCAAACGAACGAACCAAATAAATCGTAGGTTGTACGATGGCTCCAGTTGAGTCGAATTGAAAATTGTGGTGCCCGGCCTGCCAACCAGCCTTACCAGCCGCCTGCCTATGAAGTTCGTTCGTACAATGCGCTGCTGTGTTATTTGCCTCTGTTGCGCTGCCCTTGCGACTGTGCCTTTGACTATGCTTGTGTGCTTGTGTGGATGTGTTTTGGTCCGTGCTTAGCTTAGAAGCCAGTTTTGTGTGTTTGTGTTGTGTTGGGGTTGGTCGTTCCTGCGACTCGTACGTTCGTTCCTACAGTCGTGCCGCTGTTTGTGTGTGGGTACGTTCGTTCGCACAATATCTGCTGTGCTGGATTGTTCGTACGTGCATTCGTTGGTACTTTTCGATAGGTACGCGTGTGTTCGCTTGTTTTTGGTTGGATTTTGCATTTTACTGGCACTTCCTCGAAAGCGTTGGCCATCCTTTTTCAGTATGATACTGAGTTTTGTGTAGTTAAGTCAGATATTTCGTAAAAATTCTAGTCTTGTCGTGTGACATTTTTATTCAATAACAATAAAAATAAATAGCAAAAATAATCTCACTTCAAAATATACTTCTGCAAAAAAGAAAAATTTATTAAAATATATTATATAAATTCACAATAGAAAAAATTATTAAATATAATCAATGATAATAACAGAAATATAAATTTAAAAATATTTGTGTAATTTGCAATAATTTAAAATATTAATTGTAAGCTGCTGCTGCTGCTGCGCGCTTGGCTTAAATTACTTGTTATTTGTGATCGATCTTTAAGCATCTCTCTTCGTTACAACCAATACACAATAATAATAATACAAAATTACATTAAAATAATACTATAGAATAACAATAAACAAAAAAGATTTATAACGCGTTTTTACTGCTGCTGTGCTTTTATTTTTCGATCGTGCGTTGTTGAATTGTTTTCAATCTATTTTAAAATTATAAATTTGTGTAAGTTTAACATTTATCAATTTGTCAGTTGTTTCTGTGCCTTTATTATTTGGTTACTTGTTTCAGTTTGCTGCACAAGTAGAAGTAGCAGAGAGCGCCAAAGACAGTTGGCAGCGATCAGCTGAATTTTCCGATCCGTGCACATGGCAAATATAATTTTTTATTTATGTCTTATTCAGAGAGATATTTGTTGTTTATTTGTTGTGTAGTCTGCTGTAAACCATTATGAAACGCACAAGCAAATCGGCAGATTGTTAGCTGCAGTTGATAAACAAACTGCGGAGCAGATGATTGCTCGGGACTGAGCTTTGCGCTCCCGTTGCTCCGTGTGTTGTTTCATGTCTTTCAAGCAATTTGGATATTTTTGTTTAACGCGCCCCATTCGAATAAACCGTTATCCATTGTGATATTTGGATTTGGCTAAAATTAACATTAAATTTTGTTCTCTTGCTCGCGCAACTTGAATGCCTTTTGAATCTTCTGTTTTTTCATAAAAAAAAACTCTGGCATTGCCATTTCAATTATTTGTATTGTTAATTTTTGGCTTTTCTCAGATTTTTGATAGGTGGATCTGTACATTTTGCGTTCTAATTTGCTTTCGGTTCTTCTGGCTGATGCCGTGCGCATTTCTTATTGGAATTCAAAATCAGCTTATTAACTGAATTTATGTGTGGCCGGTCATTTGCTTATTCTCAAGTTTGTTCTAATTGGCTCAGTCTCCTTCAAAGCGAGTGAGTTAATTTGGCACTTGTTTGGAATTTGTTCGATTTTGGCATGTTTTGTTGATTTGTTTGCTTGTTTTTTTGTTTGTTGGTTTATTCGGTCAGTATAAAAGCCGACTTAGAACAGGATTTTTGCAAATTGTACGATATCTGATTTGGCAAATTCTTGTTGCTGACTGTGTTTTTAATACGAGTATAATTTAGTTTCCTATACTGAAAAATTTCTAAAAACTTATTAAATGTTTTCATCTAATGTGATATTTTGAAAAATAAGTAAGTTAAAGTTGTGACAATTGTTGAAAGATAAATTAGAAATTTAATGAATTTGTTTGAAAAATTTTTCAATAATTTTTCTGCTTTTACAGCCGGCAAAGTTAATCAAAAATTATGCACGCGACTTAACAAATTAGTATTTGAACTTCTTCCAAACTTACCTCCAATGTGGTTTTTATGGTAATATTTCAATTTTGCCGGGTTCACAATTGGTCAGTGAAATTGGCATAAAAGCCAGCTAAAATAATAAATGATTTGGGGTATTAGAGTTTACCAGCAATTTGCCGCAGATTTTCATTATTTTAAAGTTTCCATCAAAATCTGAGCAGTCCATTAGGCGCTTAGGTCAAGTGTTTACAGCACAAATTGCTGAGTTAAATATTACAATGACCTGAGGTGCCAGTGATGTGTAATTAAAGCAGTGGTTCTTAAAATCTGTCTAAAGATTACAACATATTTCAGAAAATTAATTTCGTAGTCTCAACGTGCTTAAAATATTTGCATTAAAATTAGAATTACCAGCGTTTGAATAATTTCTGAAAACGTCTTACAGAGTGCTGCTTTAAAATTCGAGTAGTCGCACTAATGTAGGTATATTACTAGGGGCTTTAAAGTTATGTTATTTCGGAAATGTGAGCACTGAAATTGGCGTTCGTAGCATACTTTTGGGCGTTCGAAACTGTAATTTCGTCAAAGCTCTAAAGAAATTCTTTAAAAAACATACATAGACACGCAGAACTGTTTTCTTTGACTAGTAATTTTTAACACTCAGCCATGTTTTAGGCATTTGAAAATATTTATCTATAAACCTTGCCTACATATATTTAGTTTAAATATTTATTTGATTTGTATGTTATTGCTTTTTATTTTGAGAATCAGATTTTAGAAATTGTTTGGTTCTTGAAAAGTGTAGCGATAAAAAATTATAACTAATTTTATATCTCTGTAATCTTTAATCCTAAACACAGCGTTGTACACATAAACAAAAATATAAATCATATAAATATGTAAAATTATAGTTTCATGCATGAAGGAACATTAGGAAAGCAGAACAAACGCAGTGGAGACCAAAACTATTTGAAACTGTAACTGAACACATAGCTAAGTTTAAATAAAGCCAATTATAAAAAATAAATAATATACCAAAAACCTTCAAATTAAAAAAAACCAAAGCCCAGCGTTAAATAGGCCACCTACAATATACAAAATAAAAACAACAACTAAAACAATAACAACAAGTAAATGATAATAATTAAAAAATAACAGTAAATGTAATTAAAACCCAAATATATAAATAAAACAACACCGAAAAGCAGAAAACATAAATCAGAAAAAATAGCCAAGCAACAAAGTATTCAAATCGAATTTTCTGAATATTGAATAAATTTTTGTTGGTGTGATTTTCTCCGCAACGGCCAGCGTTACTCGCAAAAAATCGTTCCATATGGTTCATATTATTGAATTGGTCGGTCAGCCGAAGGTTGAGTTTGCTCAACAAATTACTGTGAGTATTATTTTTAAAATTAACAGATCTTTTTCCTATACATATAATGGCAAGTGCTATAAAATCATATAAAAATTTCAAAAGAAAAATAATAAAAGTGCTTACAGAAATAGTAAAATCAATTGTTTTCCCATATTCCCATTTTGCTTGGACAAGTAAAAAAACTCAAATAATAATAAATCTTATACTGTAGTCATTTAATGACAACATAATATGCGACTTTGCCTATTACATGCCCACCGAACGCCACACGGGTCCACATACTCACAAATGAAACAAAGCCGCCCCCTCCCGGCCAACGGTAAAAAACTCTTACTTCTTTCCATATTAGCTTGTCTACTTACATTCGCTCTACTTAAATACTTCTTGCAATATATTTTAAGACAATTAATCATTTTGGTTATGGGCATTCAACAAAGCAGCAGCCAAATAACACAAAGCAACAAACCAACCACAAAAATCACCACTAAAAATGGAGATCATGCATTGTAGGTCAATATTACAAGGATATCTGTGGTTATGCGAATTCAGTTGAGATTTTTATAGCAGAACTTTTATTAAAGCTGCTTGCCCGCACTTAATCCGATTCATGAGGTTTCTGTACTCTGAATCCAATATTAAAGCTAGAGAAGAGGAGTGATTTAGATTTACCTGCAAATGTATATACTCGTATAATATTAGTATCGGAACGTACTGACTCAATTTAAAGCCGTGTCCCTAAGCCGTGTCCAAATCAGCTGAAGAAAGTCATACGAACCAAAAAGTTACGTTTCAAAGCCCCTTCTTTGAACTAAGCCTCTACCACGCATTTACCAAGTCTAATGAGATATCTTTAATCACCACAATTGTACTTTTTATTTAAGACTTAGTTACATTCAGTAAGTAAAGAAACTTGTAGATAGATAGATAGATATATTTAAGGGTGTTATACACTGCGACCTGAAAGATCTATTGTGATGCCCCTATTTATTTGAAAGATGAGTATAGTCTCATCTATAAATCTTCTGTCACGTTAATTTCCGACAGGAATTCATATATTTTGGAGGAATCACGATGAGGGATATTGCTCATATCTAAGATATATTCTCCAAAACACCTGAGTGTATTGTGTGCTAATGGTCCGCAGTCTGTGATCAGGTGCAGTGAGGTTTCGTCACTTTCTCAAAGAAACTTGTAACATTACAATAATACTCGAACAAAGGAATCATATACATACATATATACTCGAATTAGTGATGTGGCGGATCACGAATAATTCATAGCGGATACTGATATACATCTTGAATTGTGAAAACAAAAAATTCTTTAATTCTGATATTAAACGTGAATTGTGAAAATGAAAATTCTTTAATCGATATGGCATACGATCATTTATATCACCTCCATAAAGGTGTTGTGTGTAACTACAAAAGTTGAAGTATATTGAAAATACTAAAATTTTTGCAGCGAAATGCGTTACAAAGATTTCTGGAAAATTTTAGAATTGCGTGGCTACGAATGACACTCTAAGAATTCATAATTTATTGCAATGTTCATTAAACTGTTACAGTGGCACTGTTCTAACTTTCGGTTTAAATGAGATTTTCCAATTTGATTTGATGCATTTCCGTAGTAGATTTGATCTGTGAAATACGAATTTGTGTGGTAAACGACCGTATTTCTATTAAGAAGGATTTGGCTTCTATACTTTATATTTTCACATATTTCCATTTTATGAGCACAGTTTCTAGTTTATTATTTTTTAACAAGTAAATGCGTACAATCCCTTTCAATTATGGATACTTCTGGATTGCGTTTAAAAGGCAGGCACTTACTTCCAAGTACTCTTTTCTCCAAATGTTCATGCAACCCAATTTCCAATTTTCCCATGATGTATTTGTGTTGGGAAAACCAAGCTCTGCTAGCTCTAAAAAAACATTTAATGAGTATTCCTTCTAGGGCTTCTTATAAAATAGTTGGATCGTCCATGTTTGCTACATGTTTTCCACTATTTTATCCTGGAATGTGGGATATTAGAGATAACGTATTGTTTTGCTACTTATTATGCAGATTCGAGCCTCTTAATTTGTTCTTCTCTTTGAAAGTTTTTCTGCTGAATATTTATTTTGAACTACAATGCGATCTTAATGCAAAAAAATGAGGTAAATACTGATTTTGCCGAGATATGGGAAGATTCTTCTAAATATGTACATGTTTGATTTACTCTGTCTAAAATTCCATTCAAAGAAGGTAATTATTAGGCAAATTTTAAGTTTGATCTCTAAGAATGCATCCATTGATCTATAAGAATGCATCCATTACTCTTATTAAATTGCCTCATAAGTATAAACAAATATTTCTGAATCCCACAGCATTTTGGTATGACAAAGTTTCTGTCATAAGATAGCTTGTCTCATTCTTGGCAGGACAGCATTAACTTTTTATATACTTCTCGATATTTTTTTTAAACAAATTAGTAATTTTTGAATGTACTTTGTCACCATGACGAAATTATGGACATAGCTTTCATTCAGTGTTCTTATATTCGTCACTTCCTCTATATACACAAAGATTATAAGAAAATGTTATTTTTCTGCAAATAATTATTACTATGGTGTTAAATTTAAAATTTTCGTATTTTCCCAATCAGGATATAAACCATAACTAGTTACAAGTTGGCAGTTCACAAAATCACAACGGTATTTCGTGAAAATGTTTCCAAAATGTCTCTTTACTTTTTTCTATCAAAGCACGAATCAAGCATTTTTTTTTAATAAATGGTAGGTTTATGGAAAAAAAATAAAATTTACTTAGATTTTAACGAAATTTACAATATGACGAACATAGGAGACCTGACCAAATATGGTCCTTTATCTTATAAAATCATTTGCGTCTTCGCATCTTTCGATATAAGTATATTTCCTCGACACTGGTATGGCATCAAAAAGAATCTATTCCATACATACTTATAGATGAACATGGAACAAAAGTCATTTAACAAAGATGGTGAGTACATACCAGACATCAGCTGATTATTAATTATTAAAAAAAATTTATAGAAAATTTTCATACACTCTTGAGATCCCTGATATGAATTTATATTCCCTCGTGTCGAATTTATGGGAACGGAACTTAAAAATATACCTATTCTTTTTAATACTTTCTACTTTAAATACACTTAAGTATTCAATTTTACTGAGGCTGTCATCTGTAATTGACGAGTCATTCATTCTCTCTTTAATTATTGCTTAACAGGCTGACATACTTGGACATTCTACGCTGACATAAAATAATAACTTCTTCTTTTTTCTAACAATATTAATAAGTGTGTGCTTGTAATTTAAATACTGAACATAAAAGTCCTGTATTTTAAGCAAGTTTTAAGTTAAACTTTTGAACAGACCATCAAAGTTGCAAATGTTGTCGAAAGAAATTTGTATTGAATTTTCGTGGATCTAAGACTATCATAATTTTTTTCTGCGGAAATTCTGCAGTAAATCGAAAAATAAATATTCCACCCTATATAAAAAATGTATTTAAATGTATGGAAATTATACAATTATACAAATTAAGAAACTTCGGCGCCAACCTCCTCACAAAGTAATATGTATCCTTACGCTACATATGCAACGGGAAACAGTCCACCTACGAATATTTTTTTTTTTGCCTGTCATAATTTTTCTGAAATAAAGCAGTTTTATTCTTGTTTGAGGTCGTATCTATATTGCCAAAATTATCGAGTCATGTTATGATTGGAGCTTGGGTTTAATCTGTCATTTCCAAAAAATATACTTAAAATTTGCTTAAAAAATCAGGAACTATTCTAGAGCGATGGAGATAATTTATGGCTCAGTTACAAACTTGATCAAGTCAGATGCCATCTGTCGATTCTGTGGAGAAAGTGACGAAACCTCACTGCACCTGATCACAGACTGCGGTCCATTGGCACACAAAAGACACAGGTGTTTTGGAGAATATATCTTAGATATGAGAAATATCCCTCATCTTGATTCCTCCAAAATATATAAATTCCTGTCGGAAATGAACCTGACAGAAGATTTATAGATGAGACTATCCTCATCTTTCAAATAAATAGGGGCATCACAACAGATCTTTCAGGTCGCAGTATATAACACCCTTAAATATATCTATATATCTACAAACTTGATCTTAATCAAAAACTTCCACGAACTGTTCCGTTCTTTTTAACTTAATCAATTTAGTTTAAATACACATAACGCCTTTATAAACCTTTTTTCGTGTTTAGAATAAAGTTGTATATATGATTCCGGTCCGATTAGTTTGTTATCCATATTCTGCAATTTATACAGCTCAAAAATTCGTTTCTAGCTCGCCTTCATCACAATTATCCATTAATTTACTTTTTATACCCTTTACCTTTAAAAAAGGTAAAAAGGGTACACTAATTGTATGCTTTTGAGAAGGGTTGCAACAACAAGAAGGAGGCGTGGTAGGTATGGACATATATATACATATATGCTCAGAATCACTTTCTGAGCAATTTCAATTTTGTCCGTTCGTCTGTCCGCCCGTCCGTCTGTGGCCACTTTTTTTTCACACCGTTAGAGCTGCCCTAATGAAACTTTGCAAAGTATAGTCTGGACAAAGCTACAGAACCAGATGGCTAAATGATCCGATTTGGATAAAGACCACGCCTACATCCCGTAAATGGAACTTTTTTCACCTTTTTTAAAAGATTATAAATTCGGTGCAATAGTGACGCAATTTGGCAGTTATGGAGATGTGGGGCGTACTAAACTCTATGCAAAAAGTGGGCGGTATATATTAACTGCCACGACCATTATTAATAAATATTTATAACCTAACATCTATTAGAGATTTATGGACGATAACTGCAGAGCTAACTGCAAGAAATGAGGTTAATCAGACAAAGGACACTTTTGATATAAGGAACTTTCGGGTCTAAAATTAAAATTAGCCTACCAATATTTGTATAATAGGTTCCTATAGAATCGAAATCCAGAGAAAGATTGCGGGTACTAACATTAAGCACCACGCAAAAAATGGGCAAGTTATTTTCACAGCCACGCCCACTATAGACATATATTTATAACTAATGACCTATATCATATTTTTGGGAGAAATTTTATATTAGTACGTATTTTGCCACTACAAAGCCCTACACAAGAATAGGGGTCGATCCGACAGAGGCCACGCCCCCCTCTATTAAAATCAGCTCAAGGTACCCTAGCAAAAATTACCTTGCTCTCAATGACGATTTATGAATAAAACATCCCCATTATTGAACTCGCTCGCACAAGGAAAAGTAAAGGGTGTTTCGAAGTCGGTCTAACCTGACTTGAGATTTCTTTACTCGTTTTATTATTTTTTTCTATGCTTAATGTTTCCGCCACCCTCCGTATTTGACCGTACTCGGCTTCAACCTCTGCGTCGTTTGCAAGTTCACCTTTATATAAAAACGTGCAACACTCATATAGATCGAACGCGGCAGATAAGGTTCACTGCCTTCATAATTTACCAATTCCAGGTGTTGCTTCTCAAGCCCTGCTGACAATGATTCCCAAGATATTATCAATGCTCTTTGTAGTTACACTTTTGTGTTCGGATTTTTTTTGTCTTTGATGCACTCCTCACGCCGATTCTAAACTCTGCTTAATAATTTTCGCACAATAGTTGTCATTATGATTAAGCCATTTCTTTCATTCTTTATATATACAATATTGTGATGTTATGCTTAGCTATACTCTTCATATTTCGATATATTAAGCACACATTAGTGTAACAGTTTGTCGTATGGAGTTCTAAATCTGACCATATTCCCTCGCTCCCTCACAAGATTTTACAAATTGCGACCATTTTATTGCTTTGGTATATAGAAGAGGCGGTAAGAGTTATATCAGCTCCACAGGTATTCACAAAATATATTACGCCACATAAAATATTAAATTTGCGCTATTTCGCTTCCACTTTTTCTATTATTTCAGTTCAGCCTAAGTCAGCCAAAAGGTTATTTCCAATACTCCTGGTATTGTATTTAATAAGTCTACTGTCGTTATTTTTATTATATGTTTGTTAGTGTCCCCACAATTATAAACACTACTAAGTTATTTGTGCTAGCAGTAGTTGTGAAAAAAGTATTTCCTTATAGAAAAAAGTACCTCCAGATGAATGGATCTTTCCGAAAAACCTATTTTTGGAGCCTATTGAATTTGACTGGAGGGAACCATATTCCAAACTTGTGGTTTTTTGATTGATATAGCAAAGAATTTTAATATGTTTCCTATGATTCCAATGAGTGTATAGTCATTCTCCTGCATTATCCTGCTGTTGTTAAAACAAATCACTTGGTTAGCGTGGCTCCAAATTCATAAAGTTTTCTTTCGAGTATAGAATCATAGAGCATTTCATAAAGTAGCTTTAAGTTTCCCAAAATTTATGACAATTATAATTTCTCTTGATGTCTTTTATATAGAGACCAATCGTTTTTTCTTAATTTTTTTCTAAATATTATATATTAAATATATCGTTAATTATTCAGTTTTTTTCTCCACACCCTTATTTGCAATTGCAATTATTTTATACTTATACTTATATATATATATTTTCCCGCCCTTTCATACCTATCAATCGTTCGTTTTTTTCGTTACTACTGTTTCCTTCTATTATACTTTCACTGTTTCTCTTTGTTATTGGCTTCTCTTTGGTAGGCTTATCCCGGCTCTACTCACATACGAGTATATATTTCTATATACTGGTACAATATTCTTATCAGTTGTATTTCCAGTATCGCCATTACGGTGTTATCTTGTGTGTTTTGGTGGTACGCCACACCGCCCCCACCCTCTCAGAACAACGAGAATTATTTTCTGTCTGCCAATTTTCCGTGCAGCCCTTCTACTTTTTATTCTAATATTGCGTAAATTTTATTTATTGTATTTTGGTATTTCTCTTCTTTGTGTTGTCATTGTGAGATGCTGTTGTTGTTACTCTTGTTATTGTTATTGCCTTTGTGCGTGTATAGTATTTGCATTAGTATTTCCACATCCTTCAGACTTTCACTTCGGGGGATGTTGGCTGTCCAATGATGACACATTGCTTATTATTTCAGTATTTACTGCTTTCGCGCTGATTTCCGTTTGCATTTCTGTTTCCTTCATTCGGTTTTACACCTTTTTTGGTCCTTCTCTCTTACCCGGGCTATTTTCAATTATCCTTTACCTTTTAACCTTCTTCAATAAATACTTTCTTTCCGGTACCAAAATTTTTTATTTAAAAAGTTTGCTTTCCGAACTACTGCGTTTCTTCAGCCAACGAAATTTTAATTCAAAGATAGGAAAAGCCCAACCAAATATTTTGTACTTTTGTCTATATATTTTTGTTGCTTTTGTTCGTATTTGTGATTTTAAATTTTGACGTGAATTTTGAACGTGAATTCTTTTTGGCCATTCATGTATTCGTACTTTATATTTGTAATTATGCAAAATTACTTGGAGCAACACTTCCATATGTTTCTATTGTATTGCAGTGCTTCCAGTAAAAATGTCCCAATTAATGTTCAAAATTACGATTATATCATCGTAAGTTGTGCTCTGCAATTCATTTATATCTTTCTTTTTATTTCTACAATATCCACAGGCGAACAATTCTACAGAACAAGTAAGCCCCATTTTGTTGTTTGCCCGTAGCTTCTTGAGTGGGGACATAACATATATGGGGACATACCATTTCGGGGATTTAGCTCTTGAGCAGTCTCAATTTTCTGTTCGTCGTTTGTATTTCCGCCAACATCCTTTCGTATGTCTGAAGGCACTGCCAATGCTGCCTGGACAGGCTGGTCCAGCTATTCTGAAACAGTGACTTTTCCACACCATTTCGGATGTCAGCGAGCTAAAGTCCGAGTGACCCACACTGTTTTACGCATTCAGCATATATTTTTCCTGTGTGAAGTAATCACAGCTCCTGGCACCTTCGCACATACCTGAAATAGGGGTTCTTTGTTGTACAGCACCTCGAAATGAAGCTTATCGCGAAGCGACTAAAAACATAACGCAGAGGTCATAGTTGGGTCGGGCACACAACTAAAACAACAGAACACGTGCATACCACCTCTTCATCTGGTGAAGACATATGTAAATAACTCAATCTCTGACTATGGTTCAATAAACAAGTAAATATTTTGAATAGTTAGTAAAACCTCGGTTTATCCCAATCTCATTACCACAGAGTGTCCAGTAGTATCAGGCACGATTCGTAATAGCACGTCTTAAGAAAAATCATTCTATTGATCTTTGAACTCAACTTTTAACTAAATTTTTATTCATTGTGATGTCATTCTTAAACTCCAAAATTATTTAAAGTTTCATTTATGGTGTTCCTGCTCTCTTCGTCCTACTTCGTGCTGATAAGTGCAGCTGTAGTTGTAACTTTGTTGTTATTGTTTAAAGCTGATTACTATCGCATTTCGCTTCGACTAATTGCTAGTGATTATAATACCTTCTTTTTATCTTGATGCTTTTCACACCAATTTATTTTTAGTGCCTATACACGCATACACACACAGATATTTGTACACACATAAACCTGCAGAGAAATAAGACCACACGAAACCAAATGAAATGAAAGCATAATTTTACGCTTGACATGTTAGCCTAAGCATGACGCCTACTTTACGCCTTTACTTTATGCCACGTAAGCCAACGCATACCAACACACACACGCACACATAAATAAATAAATAAATATATATATTTATATATATATACATATATATATATATATATATATATATATATATATATATATATATATATATATATATATATATATATATATATATATATATATATATATATATATATATATACATACATACATATATATATATATATATATATATATATATATATATATATATATATATTTACATATATGCACGAAAAAAACACAGAGACAGGTCGCACATGCATGGTCATTGAATTATGTGTTGCTATTAAATTACACAGTTTAAGTGGAAAAAAATAATTTAAAAAAACTGAAGTTTCTAGAAATTATTAAAGTTAGCAGCAGCGCCTAGACGTATGTTGAATTTAATTTGATATACGACACTGTGTATGTAGGCAATTATAGGCTTGAAATGTAGTAATTTGCGTTTCTCGTTTACAAGGCACCACACAGATGCACAAGCAGTTGTATAGCCGCCTTGAAAACTATGCAATACTCTTTTAACCAAATAGTTATTATTTTTATTGTTTTTGTTGGTTTTTCTAATATATATATATATTTTTTTTTTTGTAGTATTTTTGTGTGTTCAAAAGTTTTGCTCTGTCACTGTATTTGGTTGTGTGTAGTTCCTATTGTTCCGCTCCCAAAATTACCTGCTAATAATCGTAAATAACTTAGTATTGAGGCACTTGTTAGGTAATAACAAGCGCAATGTAAGCACCTTGTTTATTGTTCAAACTTCACTTTTGCGTATGTGTGTATTTAGCTCATTAGCATATATTTTATTAATTTTGCTGTTGTTCCTGTACGGTGCTTGTATTGCATGCTTTTAGGCGTAAACTGCCAAAGAAATTCATTGAAGGCGACATTTTTATTGCTTTTATTTTGCTTAACTCTTGTATTGTGAGTGTATGTAAGGACTCGTATGGATATGTTTGTATATATCGTAACCAAATATTTCCTATTGTTATTGTTGTTGTTGTGGTTCTTATCATTACTTTCTTTCATCCCTCTGTATGCTACCCTACTTCGAAGTGTTCGTGGTTTTGTTTTGCTATGCATTTTGTGCTCTATTTTATATTTACTTTGCATAACGCCTTCACACACATTGACGGAAATCTCGCATGAACGTAATTGCGGCCATAGTTATCAGAGAGATAAATTCATTTTAACTAATCGAAATAAAAGCGTTTGTTTGAAATGCAAGTTCTATAAGACAGGCCATAAGACTTTAGCCCTGGTATTATAGAAGAGAGTTGTGTGGAGAATGGAACATTGGACGGAACTCAGAAGAACATTAGTGAGAGTTCAACGGTTTTATACGCCAGTAAATACTTTTATATTTGGATTATCCACCGATAAATGGTTTTATATTTGAATACACCCATACCTCGCTTTACGGTCCGGAAAAATTGGCCGTAAATCGAAGAGCCGTATAAAGAATCAATTATTTTGGTACAAACCCATACAAATTCAATTGGATCTGTTTTAAATTTGTATAAAATTTCAGTTTATAAAATATTTTATTGTTTTCCTTTTCAATAAAAATACTTGATAAGGATAGAAGTACAAAACAATGTAGTAATAAACAAAAATTCAGATAATAAACATACTCGTATATCAAAAGAGCCATAATATGCTGCCATCATCCCTTTCCCCATTTTTAGGTTGACCCAGTTTAAAATATTCTTCTAAAGTCGTCTGCTTCTCCTTGTTTTCTGCTTCTTTTTTGAGTGGTCTGTAACTATTAATGGCTGAGTTTACTCCTCGAGACACTTTAGAGCTGGGTTCTTCGTCGGATTCTTTTTAAAGAAGGATGTTTACTCCCTGCTGGAAATAAGAAAGCGCATTCGAAAAGTTTTTTGCTGTTAGAGGTTGGCATATATCAGGTTCTGGCTCCTCTAGTGCACGTTCTGGCTTCTAACTATATCAGTAGTTCCTCACTTGAAATAGATTATCTGTCAGCATCCAGAAAATCTAATTAAATCACATCAAATTCAAATCCTCTAATCCAGGATTATTTGCTAAGTTTAATATGTTGTGTCGAATTTCAGAGATAGTATTAACTTTAAGCTCATTAGTTTTGATGCATTCTGAAAATTTTTTTCCAAACATGGTTCATTGTGGTCGACTTTAATTCCATTCACGATTCGATAATGTTGTATACGCCATCTCTGATGCTGTAGTGTTTCCAAAACTGCTTTTATCGAAGTTTCATCGTCGGTTTCATAAATAAGTTTGCCAACTGTTCTGTGTAAATAATAAGCCTTAAAAAGCTTTGGCTATTGCAACCTGATCCATTGGCTGGATCAGAGCTGCTGTATTTTGGGGAAGATGCTCAATCTCCACATCTTCAGATAATTCGGATAAATTAACCGGGTGCCCTGGAACATTGTCCAAAATGAGCAATGCCTTATTACTGAAGTTATTGTCCTTCAAATATTTCCTTACTGCTGGGCAAAAGTGATATTTTAACCAGTCTTCAAATGACGGACAATTGCTTCTTGTTCTGTTCAGCCCTTTAATACACCAAGGATTTTCGGAAAGTTATACTAAAAGTGGTTTTAGCTTAAAATCTCCTGCAGCAAGGAGCAAATTCAATCGTTCTTTCCACACGTTATATTCAGTTGCAGACTTTTCCTATTTTGAAATGTAAGTTATTTCAGGCATTCGCGTCGAAAAGAGTCCTGTCTTGTCTACAATGAGACGTATCCACCTGTTTCAAAATATTACGAAATTCTTTAGCTGCGTCATCGTCGGCACTAGCTTTTTCACCCTTCATTTTTAAGTTATGCAAATTATGGCGATTTTTTAGTGTTTCCAACCAACCTCGGCTTTCTAGGAAAGTTACATCTTTCAGAGATTCACCAGTATCATCGCTCTATAAATTTTTGAAAATACTTTTAGCTTGCATTGATTATTGTTTTCAATCCACATATCTAATAATTTTTCCATTTTTTCCATAATCCTGCTTCTTTGGCTACTTAATTTTGAAACACTTGCAGGTGCAACAGATAGCGAATGTGCTTTAATTTCGTCTTTTTTATCGTAAATAGTTTGACTGGAAGATTTCACCAGTCCCATTGCATTATAAATTTGAACAATTTTCTCACCAGCTTCAATACGACGTAAAACTTCTAATTTGGTCTCTGGAGTGACAGATTTTGGACTTCACTTTTTATTTTTATGTAATTCAATGAACGCATGTAATGAAACATCGTGGGCCTTGCATCGAAAATGGTCCATAATTCAAAAGGGCCGTTAAAAGCGAAATGCCATATAAAGTCTTTATATCGAGCTATAGGCATCTAGTAGATCGGATGGATATTAATTTCAATCATTCGAATAGTGCAACACACAAGTTAGACATTTTTTTCATTCAAAGCGTCTTATATTACTAGACTCTTCCTGATGAAGAACAATTGCTTGAATTATATTGGCTTCCAAAGCGTTTTTAGTATATATTCTGAAGCACGCGATTTTAGGTAGAAAATATAAAGAGGTGTTATATCGCGCAATCTTGAAACACTATGGACATATCCATTTTTCAACATTATCTGGTCACCAAATTGTCCGATTTTATTTCTGACGGCATCACTTTGTAGATAAAGTAGACTCTCTTCATTCTCTTCTGAATATTCTTTTGTGTATATGCTGTAACTTTGATTATTACCATATTCGATAATGAAGAAACTCTTCTCAATGCTTACCAAAATTTTTCTAGATAATAACTAAAAAGTTAATTTAGCGATTTTTAACGTTAATTTCCATAATTTGGTAAACCCACCCGTAGTGTGTTAAAGAATCTGTTTTAATTTCCGAACACAAAAAATGTTAATGTCAAAAGAACTGTGCAAGGTAAGAGCTGATATTATCGGCACTCCTATGGAAAGTTCTAAAGTACAATCTAGCTCTAGTCACTAAATATGTTCGATCACTCGGTATGTCGATCTAAGATTAGTTCTGCTCTGTGCACACCTCCACGATAGTTCTTTATATGTAACTAGCGCTTCGATTGTAAGCATAACCACTGCATAAGGAATCCTTCCAATTTTCAAAAGATTAGCTGTTTGTATATAAAAGTTATCATTTTTGCTAATATTTCTACTCAGAAGTAGTTTGATTATGTGAACTGTGGCTGATATTTTTAAGAGTATTTCTTAAATGTTGAAAAAATCAGAAATTTTATTAAAAATTATTTCTGAATGGAAACATTTTTCTAGAACATGTTAACACGTCATATTTACTGATTATGGATGTTTGCCAAGTGTATGGAAAAGTGTGAGAAGATATGGGGGAAAATTAGCTTAGATGCAAATATGTTCAAGACTCCTGTATAAAATAGTAACCAAATAATATTTTCTATTTATACGAGTATAACTGAAAACCTAAAAAATCAATTTTCCTTTTATTAGATCATTTTACTAGAATCATTTTTACTATTTATCTTTTACTAGAAACTGTAATTTCTTAATAATCTCCTTAAAATTCCCCTCTGAAATGTATTTAAAGTGCACTCTCTTCCGTAATGTACGAAGCAAATATGCAGCCTTTTCTTAATTTTTTGAATTTTTTTTGCTAATGTTGAGTTGTATAAGGAACGGGACTAGAAAGTAATCTATTTAGTAATCGTTAAATTTTTTGGCATGCCATTTTTAATTAATACAGAATTGTGTGAATAGGGTGCAGTTGTTGTCGTGAGCATTGATATTCATTATAGCTCTCTTCTCATAACAAACATTCCAATCCACCACATTCTTGGAAGCTGGAGTATGGTCCGCTTAAAAGACCCTTCCAAAGAATTGCCAGAAATACCACTGCATGAGGTAACGGAGCTTAAATCAAAAATCTGATGACCTATTTAATGCTCTATATAGTGGTTCGAGAACATGTTTTTGTATAGGCCTGTAATCATGCTTGTGGGCCACAGCACCGCTGGCGTCTATACTGCAATTTCTTTGTAGCTGGCGGCATTTTAGAGTTGTGTACCTGTGTTATCTCCGACAAGCACAAACCCGGAAAATTGTTTCCCTTACGTGTATGTGGCGCTGAAATTTCGTGCGTACTTTCGCGCTCCCACTCCGCTGGAACATTTTTGTGCTTTCTTTCTCTTCTTTTTTGTTTATTTATTTATTTCTTTTTATGTTTACGTAGTTGTTCGAGTATTTGTGTGGCATGGTGCCATGCTGCTTTCTACCTCCTATTTTCCTTTCCTTTTGGTATTTTACTCACTCAACTAAATGCGCTTATCTCGTCACTACGAGCAACCCCCGCTGCTGCTGGTGAGGCTGGCGCTGCCGCTTATCAACATCCCCTAATGATAAATATGTTCTGTGTGCATTTCCATTTTCTCTGCTTTTCATTTGTTTGATTTCTATGACTAGTACAATAGTTTCCCTCCGTTGCTCTTTCCTATGCATCATCGATTGTCAGCGACTTCCTCCACCCGCTCCTTGCACTTCCCCCACTTCTGTCACTTCCACCGCTTAGGGGTAATTGTTGTCAATTGTGTAGCTTTTTTTGCTTTTGAAATTTGGCTGTTGCCAAATTTTGTTCGATTGTGCAACGCTTGCGACTTTTAATTTAGTGTAAAAAAAAAATTAAACAATACTACATATTATTAAAACAGAAATAAATTTTTTGTAAATTTTTTTAATACCACTACGGAATTTTTTTTTGTACATGCTTTTATCTTTTTTCGCTTTTGTTTTCTTTTTATTTATTTTTTTCATATGTCTTGAAAATTGTTGTTTATTGTTAGTTTCAAAACTGAATTGTTCAATACGCTCTGTTTCCAGCAAAAATTCAATCGTTTTCGATATTTTCCTACTCAATTTGTTTATTTTCATGTTCCAAAAATAGCATAAATGCTGCAAATGTAAACAAAGGCAAAAATTTTTTATACATTTTTCATCAGTTGAGTGTATGCGTCAATTGGCGAACGGCGGGTATACGGGGTACACGCGGGAGCGAGTTGTTGAAATGGAAACATTTGAAATTTTCGAACAAACTGTAATGGAAACCAAGAGCGTTTCGTTCGTACCTATTAAATTGAATTCAAGCCATTGAATTTTTGAAATTTTCTCCTCATTTTCTTTTCTCCTCTGATTAATGGTTGGTTAGGTCTGATATCTAAGGTGAATTCATTATTTCTGCAAGTGAATTTAATTTCGGTGTGATCATTGCTAAATTACAAGATCGTCGTCTTAATGAGTACGCCTGTAGCCGTCCGAATGAACTGTCTCCAAGTAACAGCCCTATCGCTTCAGCCTGCAAACGAAGGAAGTATATATAAATAAAAGTTAGAAACAAGCAGTTGACACCTTTCTAAAAAACTTCACTGCGTAATTCTCATGACGGTCGAAGAACTTATTACTTCGGTCAGTAAGTAGTCATACGCAAACTGTAATATATTTCTCCATACAAAATTATTCGCTCTGTTTACTGTTTACTGATTTGCGGATGTGTAAATGTGTAACTCTATTTTTTGGCTTTTAGCTTGAACTTATTCCTTATCATTTCAACTTCAATATTTTTCGGTTACATTCTATAATTACATAATTAGGTTACATTACATCACCTTACATGTGCGACGCTTACGTATGGGTAAATTTGTGTCAAATTCTGAGGCTGTAAATAAAATGGTATAATGCAAACAAGGCCAATTGAAATGACATATGTTTGCGGTTCTCGTCTCATCTTTGTTTGACACAACACTATTCAGCTGTCAGAATCGGGTTCACGATTGTCAAACTTTGCCATGTTGTGCCATACTCGTTCGATGAAAGATCCAAGCGTCTAGCCTCATTGCGTCGTTATATCTATTACTCACGATTTTTATCTAGCTGTGAAAATAAACGAGACCGAATGGAGTTGTATTATATAATTATTATTCTCCTAAACTGAATAATCGGGTGGGCACCATGGTAACCATGCAGAGCAATCTAAAATGAATTGGGCGATTTACCAGTTGGTAGAAAAAATCGCAGGTGTATCTCTCTATCCTGTATAAATCAGATGATGGCGTTACTATTAAGAAATGTCATTTCTGGGATAACATCACATCTCTTGTTAAGCAATAAAAGAGCTTAACATGAATTACGAAATTCGATTTACCGCACATTTTTGCAGGTGTTTTTTTTTAAAGGAATTGAACATATTGAACATATTAAATGTGGAGTTTCGGTATACTTTTGTTGTAACTACTAATGCCGCCGTTTACTATATAGTATATGTAATTTGTTTGCACTAACTAATCGCGCAACCAGTTTGCTACACTGATATTCAAATAACTCATTTACCAGTTATACTCGTATGTAATCAAAGTGTATGGTTTCGACTCTAGTAGCTGGAGGAAAACATTAACATTAGCACGGGCTCAAAATATATAAGTTTGGTCTCGACTTTCAACTGACAAGTACCAGTAACTCATTATTGTTGGCTCGACGGTCCTAGTTGAACCTTGACCTCCCACAAATACCAGTAACTCTAGTAGTTAATTAATAGGTTAGATAACTAGTAGCAATCTTGCTGATTTTGGGAGATTAGATTACTATGTCTAAGTACCGCGAAATATTCGTAATTTTTATATAATTAGTCTAATTTTCTTCTTTTGTTTGATATTTACTCTTTTTCTTATTGCCACATTTACTTCCTGATCCAAAATTTACTCCGGTATTTGTCTTAGTTTTATTTTGACAATTTCTCTTAAATATTTTACGTGTCTCTCATAATTTTTGAAATTATTTTTACTGTTTTTCTTTACTTTTGTATAATTAAAAAAATTTTTTTTTTCTTTGTTAGCCTTTAAATAGTCTTCCTTTCATTCATTGCTGACAATAGCAACATTTTCCCTATGACTATTGTTTGACTATCGTTTACTGACCACGAAATCTAGTGATGCGCTCTCAACATTTGGATTCGTTTTCATCTCGCTTTAATCTACCATTTGCACTTCTTCTTAAAGATAATGTAAAAGAAATTCCGTTTATAAGGAAGTGTGTTCGTAGTTTCACCACTTTATATTTACTAACGATTGCATTCAACTCCGCATTATCCGAAAAAATTTATTCGGTGGCTCTAATCGTATCGAGCCTCTCAAAATTGTGAACATGGTAAATGTTATGAAGGTCGAGATATACCTCCAAGAATGCAATATAATTTACCTTATATAACTACTTATACTAATCTCTAAATTTCAATATCTCCATATAATTCTACACTCTAAATTTATAATTATCAGAGGCGAAAGCCCTGGATGCTAGCGTTCCTTTTTTATTCTTAATCATAGTAATTTATTGTGATTGCTATCATAAATATACTAAATAAATTTGCTAATTGTCTGATTATTCACGACTGCTCTTTCTTTTACACTGACTCTTTCTTTTGGCTGTACATTTTGACTTTGACATCTATATTCCTTTCTGATTTTACTATATTTACCTCTAAGACAACATTCCTTCCTTTTGCGTTAATTTGCAAGCGCCGACTTCTGCTTTCTTAATTGCCTTATTGTTTTAATGAACTTCTGCCTCATTGTTGTCCCTACAAGGTCACAATATTCCCATGCTACCTGCGGTCCCACACGTTCAATCTTGATCACGCCCACACCATCAAAGGCAACATGAAATTGCAGCACGACTTCAGCCGACTCCAAATTGCTGGAAATAAACGTTGCGCACTATTTTCATCAATTAATTTCAATTAAATATACATAAACAATGACACCTCTTTTTATAGTTACCTTTCACCCCATCACTGACTTGGCACAAAACCAGCAATAAGGGGAAAACAACAACTCCAACAAGTGTAATACACGCACGCACATACTCATAAGTTGTGCAAAATGCTTGGAAAAAGAAAGCGGCACTTGCAGGAGCCGCGCGACTCGTACGAGTACTGTACGCGCAACATTTTGCTCATGACAAATAAAGTGGCGCCACTGCCAATTGCCAACTGCCAACTGCTAACTGCACCAATTGGCAACATCTGTGAGCAGGGCCAGAGCGCCCCACGACATGACATTGTCAATGACATGGCGGTGCATTTTGCCACTATTGTTGTTGTATGTGTATGTGCGTGTTTGATGTGGAGAGGGGGGGGGTTTCTGTTCTTGTTTTTTTGTGTTAAGTAAGTAGTTTGTTGCACTCACCAAATTGACACGTTCCCTAATGATAGATACACTATTCAGTTCGCTAGTGGGTTAGCTACTGACGGAGGTGGTGGAAGAGTGCTGCGAACGATTGAAGTTGCTGGCATTGACTGACATTGGCGGCGATTAGTGGTGTAACATATCGTTACTTTTCTGTATTTGTTACTAGTGGGGGGAGTGAGCGATACATAAAAATATATCGATACGTTGCTAACGAATTTAGGGAAAGATCACTATCCTTGCCGAAAGTAATCGGGCATAATTTCATTTTACCCGAAATGTGTTTTTCCATTTCCCGGTTTATGCTAAATAGAATAATGTAACAGGATGAGAAATTCAAAAACTTTGTTCCGAAAATTATGACGATTTAATCGGTATTACTGTTGTGTCCTAGAAGTTTCATAAAAATAAAACGTTTTATAAAAATAAAAACGTTTCATAAAAATAACAACGTTTTTTGAAATGTCTTCAAAATACCGTTGCTGTATGTGACATATTAATTAATTCTCTTTTCTTGGACTTTATAACTTTCACTATCAAACGCTCTACGAAGGAAAAATTGTGCTCTACTAATTATAATTAAAAAACTTGATTCCACTGCTAATAAAAGAGGAGCCTGTACAAAATATAAATCTGGCTGGAGAGCGCCCACGTTATTTTCGTTTGTTACAAGGTTAAATTAGGAACAAAATCGGTCCCCAATTGATAAATATCCATAACTCCCAATAAATCAGTAATCGGTATTGCGTACTCGTATATATATATATATATATATATATATATATCAGGAGTAAGGAGTAATGAAGTGTTACTTTTAGGCATCTCTACTGGCGACACATGCCGCTTGCGTGTGTATGGTATATTTTGCTGTCGACCGCCGTCGTCATTCAACAAGCGTGACGTGGCTCTTTGATTATGGGGATTTGAATGTAAGCATGCAAATGTATATGGTTGCATATGTTCACGCACTTTGATGTGTGTGTTCATTGCACAAGCAACCACAAAGGCAATCAAATTTATTACGCAATTTTCATTTATATTTTTGTAAAGGTGTACTTATTTTGTTCGGTTCAGTAGTTTTGTTACACCATAAGCAGGCGTGCTAGGTAGGGATACAATCAGAAAGCAATATATAAACCCAATCGGACCAAGGACACGGCTACTCCCTATGCATACAACTGAATCCTCATTTTAAATTACTACCATGCTTATTATTAACACATGATCATAGGCCTTAAGGCCTATATAAAATGTTTGTACGAAATTTGGTGTGAGCACTATAAAGCCAATAAATGGGGTGGATCAGATAAAGGACCTCCTAGATACCTCCTATATGTGCAACTTTTAGGACCGCACCGAAAGTTACCCCAGGTATATTACTGTTAAATACAATTCATAGTAATGAGAATTTGTTCGATACTAATGTGCGCATTTATATTGCCACACCCGCAACTCCTACATATTCATAACTGTTATATAAGATTCATCGCTATCACATCATGAATGACCATGCAAGTATAGAACACTGTAAAAATTGGCGTATTTTACTCTAGTGCCAAGCCACATTCTGCTGTATATATATGCTATGCTCGAAATCTATAAATAATTTAGCAACAAAACTAATAATGGTACACAATTTTATTATGAAACTTTGTAATCATAGTGAGCGTAACGTTTCAGTGTCCCAGTTCATCTTCATGTATAATATAATGTTCATCTTCATGTACAATATAATGCTTCTTATATGAATCCAGTATCGCTATAGAGTTTAACTCGCACTCCTAATTTCTTTGTATGGGCGTAGTTGGTAAAGTGTATCGCGAAGCCGCTCTAACCGGTCTTCAACCTACCAATTTCGATATAAAATTTGCAAAACTTTAACGTTGGAAATGGGTGGGTTTGAGTTACAAAAATATATAGAGAGAGAGGGAGAGAGTGAGTTCTTGTGTGGCATGCTTAATTCCGGCTTTAACTTTTGCGTGTAAATGTCAGCATTTCTTAACAATTAAGTTACCAAAAAGGAAAGTAGCTCGACACTAGCCTGGCATAGCCTGCTGCCAAAGAAAGCATGTATTTTTTAATTTTTTTTTTTTTTTGTAAGTTTTTGTTAGCTTCCTGCAGTTACTTTGGTTTGTTTACCCCAGCAAATTTTATTTCTTTCGACACTGAGCACAAAGAGGGTTAATGTATGCGCGACATTATTTTTAACGAGCTGCCAAACACTTGGGGAGAATTTATTTCTTTGTCGTTCATAATTTTCATATATTTTTGCCATTGTTTTTCGTTTTGGTTTTTTATTCATGGTAAATGTGAAAGGGGAATTTTTGTTGACTTTATTAATTTCTTATTGGCAATTAGAAGTCATATGTGGCATGACGGGGTAGAAAATGTGATACTGATTTATTGGCTATAACTCATTCATGTATGTCGTTCTACTTGTTGCAGGTATATTGGCCATTAGACGCGTATTAACGTGCTATGTTTCTGAGTAAAGCTGCTCGCCGTATCATATCCAATTAGTTGTCAATGTAAATTTGACTGCATAACTCAAGTTTCATATCAGCAAAATAATTTGTGGATGATTTTGGACGTTTTCAAATATTTTACAATAATATTTATTGCCTGTAGTAGAATGTATTCGTGAGTAGACAGCGAGGGAAGAATGCTATTCTTGTTAAATGAAAAAGCGAGGATACAGATCCCTTTCTTATTCTGTATCTTAAAAGACAACGGATCCTTATATCTTGCAAAAAGCTTTGGATGGATTATTTACCTTACACCAGAGCTCACATATTGTGTCTCAGCGTCGTGTCTTACAAGTAGGTGGCTCTTTTACGGGTTTAATTCTCAAAGTTGCTTGCTCCGAACTTCCCTATCGCTCACTCGGTATTTATATTGATAAAACTAGTGGATCACCCATCCGTCGTATCACAATGGAACATTATTTGCGCTTGAGTGTAATTTTTGCTGCCACTCCAACCTCACCTAACGTAAGTGGGTCACCTACACTATGTGGTATATATACTTACGATCGTCAACACTTCTTGAGGCGGTTTATTACGGTTGTTCTTTCTTCTTGTAAAGAGCGTATCTTAACAGAAATTATATATTGACTTGCAAATTGGCGTGTTCTCACTATTGAATTACCAGTTTAACTAATTGTCATTGGCAGCATCTTCGAAGGACCACTTTTCGATAAGACTTTCTTTCTAATGATTAAATAAGATATCGTAAACATAATAAAATAATATATACTCGGATTACTTGAAAAATCAAACTCAAAAACCAAATTACTGAAGATTACCAAATTGGTGGTTACTTGATTTTCGAACTCTACGAATTATTAATGTTCAAATATTATTAAAATAAGGCTAAACGTGTGATTGCATATACTTGTAACTTGAAAATCATATATATGCACGGATATAATTGCATTATTCCATTAAATATTAGAAAATTTCGAATTTCTCAAGGATCACTTTTGTTGTTGCCTTTTTTCTTTGCTAATTCAGATTTAAGATTCTTTGTCAAACATGTCACGGTTCTTTAGAGCAAATCCCTGATGTGGGAGCAGAAGAGCCCTATATACAGAAAACTACTGAAGGCCAGTTTTCCTCCTACCCACAACAAAATCAAGTAAACTAGAACTATTGTAGCGGTATTTATTATTAGTGTTAGCTTGTACGCTTTGATATGCTAAAGAACTTTGGCAATATATTTCGCTACCTCTAAACATCATGGCTGACTTGTGTGTTGTCATCAGCAATGTCTATATATACCCAACTCAATACAATCAAATCCAAAAGTCATTAACAAAGCTGCTACAAACAGAATTTTTAAATTAAAAACCGACGCGTAGAGAAGGAAAATTGCGAAAAACAAACTTTGGTCAAAATAGATGAAAATAAAATGAAAACTATACATGAAGAAGAAAAACGATGCGGGAAAGCGTGCTACACAAAGTACGACCCCCACGTTCTCGTTCGGCACACTTACATCACAGCTGGAGTACTCACATTTCTACGCAGCGCTTGTTGCTGGAACACTGTAAAATTTTAGCAGAAAAAGTAAAATAGTAAAAGCGAATAAAAATTAAAGAAATAAAAAATGAATATTCTATTTTTGTGCCAATTTTATTTTACGTTCGCAGCCGTTCCAGCGTCCCTTTCGCTGCTGCTGCAGCCACTTCGCGATATTTTCCGCTTACAACTAACAAGACAAAATACATGTGCCGAACATGCCACAGCGATCGGATGTGACTGCAGTTCGGTTGCTTTGCTGATATTGATGCCCTATTGCCAACATGTGTCCATTTGCAGCACTCCACTCCGTTTCATGCTGCTTTGTATAGTTTCATTTCCCCCACCCACCAACTTTGCAGGGAATGGGGCGATTATTGTGTTTGCGATATTTAAATAGAAAAATGCTGCGCCTTCACCCCAATTTGACCTTTTCACTCCTTTATTTGCTTTATTTTGTAATATTAAAGCCGTGGCTCTAGTTTGGGAAGGAGGGGGCTTGGTGCGAATGTTTTAATTTTTATAGATTTGTCTGACATTTTATTAGATTCTTTAGATCTGTAGCATGTAGAAGTTCTGTCTAAATCAGTGTTCGCTTTGTATAAGTGTTAGTTATACGTTTGACAAATATTTAAATTTTATATTTGTACTATAATGCTGTCGTTTACTTGAATTTTGCATAAAGTAGCAAAGCCTTTGTGATAAGTCTGAACAGCAAGTTCATCCTTCTGACTCCTATAGTAATATTTTAAAATATATCATAGGTTTAAATACCAACATCCTCCTTAGCAAGTTCTTGACCGCTGTTTTCTGGTCATCTTTTCCATCAACGTCCTTTTTATCATTCTCGTGATCGTTCTGATCATCAAACTCATTATCATTTTAATCTGCATCATTATGATCCTACCCATCATATTCCTGCTCCTGTGAAATCGTTATCCTCATCGATTTTATGCTCAACATCATCATCGTTTTCAAGCTCATCGTCCTTCGCATAGTTTTAATTTTCATCATCATCATCGTCATCGTCATCGTCATCGTCATCGTCATCGTCATCGTCATCGTCATCGTCATCGTCGTCATCAGTATCGTCATCGTCATCGTCATCAGTATCGTCATCGTCATCGTCATCGTCATCGTCATCGTCATCGTCATCGGTATCGTCATCGTCATCGTCATCGTCATCGTCATCGTCATCGTCATCGTCATTATCACCGTCATCGTCGTCATCAGCATCGTTATCGTCATCGGCATCGTCGTCATCAGTATCGTCATCGTCATCGTCATCGTCGTCATCAGTATCGTCATCGTCATCGTCATCGTCATCGTCATCGTCATCGTCATCGTCATCGTCATCGTCATCGTCATCGTCATCGTCATCGTCATCGTCATCGTCATCGTCATCGTCATCGTCATCGTCATCGTCATCATCACCGTCATCGTCGTCATCAGCATCGTTATCGTCATCGGCATCGTCGTCATCATCATCTTCACCATCGTCATCGTCATCTTCACTGTCATCATCGTCCTCTTCATCGTTTTCATCATCATCAGTGTCGTTATCATCGTCCTCTTCATCGTTTTCACCATCATCAGTGTCGTTATCATCGTCATTATCACCATCGTCATCCTTGTCATCACCATCGGTATTATCAACGTCGTCATCACCATCGGTATTATCAAAGTTGTCATCACCATCGGTATTATATCGCCCATCTCTTCATCGTCGACAGCTTTATTTCCCAATCCTCATGGTCATCCCTTCCATGAACGTTATCATCGTTTCCTGCAACGCCTTTATCATTATTTTGGTGTCACCCACATGATAATCATCGACCTCATAATCATCCACATCAGTATCATACTTATTATATCATTATTATAGATACTTTAAACTAGTTTTTCAGCATACTGCGTGGAAAGGGAACGCCATATATATATTTTTTTAATTATTCGGTAGACCTGCTTCAATTTCTACACAGGCTTTCCTGCCAGCTGGCTTTTCGTAATGGCCCATCTGGAGATTATGAGGGCCAATCCATTGTGGTGAAGTCATTTTGATCCTTCCACTCGCGGCAGAGGCGACTCTGATGCTTTGGGTCATTGTCTTCTTATAAAACCCAATTTGCATTATTGAGTCCCGACTAACGATGGGCAAACGTATTTATTTTAGTATGGCTGAGTAATGTAGCGGTTCTGAGTTAGGCTACAATTTTGCAAAATGCACAATTGTACGAAAATGGAGCAAGATGCGAAAAAAGCGCACATCAAAGCAGACGTTTGAAAATAATAACACAACGAATGAAATGAAACACTAAGAATAAAGAAAATATGGAGTACTCTCACTCTTGTGCTCTGCTGCTGCGCTAACATTCATATATCAAATAAACTAGTACAAAATTGTGTAGTATAATAATAAATGCAGCACAACATAAAAAAGGTTGTTTTATAACAACTGTGCTTGAAAAATATTTGAAAAGCATAATTTATTCAAATTAGATTAAAATCTGTTTCCATATATATTTAAGCACATATATATGCATCCATAATACGCAAACGATTCAATTTGAGTGTGCTGCTTGAACGCTACAATTGTATCGAATGATACATACAAATATCCGCAAATGCACGAACCTACAGAAAAAGAGCACGGTACAAAATTGAGGACAACAACGACAAGACAACGCAACACTCAATTGTGCTCTGCATGGCAAACATTTTATGAAGTGAAGCGAAATACTTGTCATCTTTTTGAAATCGAAAAGAGTCGTGAGGCGCTTCTAAATGTTGTTGTAAGGCGGCGCCAAAGAACAAATAGAACAGACACTGGATATGAATGTATTTGTGCGAGTTCTGCTAGTGTGAGAATGTTTTAAAATTGATGTGTATAGTGGTAAAAATGCAGTGAACCCCATTTAACTCTAGCTATCTTAATCCTCAATTTATTTAACTTCTCAATATAACTGAAAACACAAAATTTTTTTGATACTTTCTCATTGTCAATGAACTCTCCAGATCCACAAATCGAAATATTGCAATTGCGTTTAAGTAAACATTTTTTGTCGTTATTATTAAAGAAAGAAACACTACCTCTGTTTAATTAAAAGCATAAAGCCGTTAACTTAATTTGATTAGCTGCATTTTTGACCAATTTTGAATATTCTTCGTTGAAACGGTAAATAAATAACGTGCGAATCGATTGTCTTTTCTTATTCTTCTTTGGCGGCGCTTCGCTCAATTCTTGTGTGCGCTACAGCTTTTGCGCTTCGCGTGTGTTCTATCAACCCTAGTCCAAACATCTTTTTGACTGATTTCAGAAAGCCACGAGTAATTTCACCATGAATTCTGGATTCTAATTTTGTGTGAAGAGGAACAAAGTCCCAAAACCGCATTCTAAGAATCATCCCCAGACACTAACTTTTACAGAGCCTTCGTCATTAGCAGGTGGATTGAAAATATGCTTATGGGCAGGATAAACAATTCACAGGTGGGGACGGCGTCGGCCAAAAGACCGTATGCAGAGCCACACATCAAGGTAAAGTTCTTTCACCCCTCCTCTGGAATCTTGCGGTAAATTGTGCGACTGGAGAGGGAAGGGTGCAAGGTGGTTGCCTTTGCGGGCGATGTTGCTATTAACATATCGGGCAAGCATATATCTACAATGAGAGACTTGATGCAACGTATGCTCAACATTCTCTCCAAATGGGCTACAGACTGTGGGTTGGGGGCTAATCCGTCCAAGACTGGTACTCTTCCCTAGGAAGTCTAAAATTCCTCAATTTATCCCTTCAAAACTAATAGGTGTAGGTAGATATTAATCTTGTTGGGGAAGTTAATATTTGGGCTTGATCCTGGATAGAAAGATGAACTGGAAGGCTAATATAAGTGAGCTCAGGTAGCTGTGTACTCTTGCAAAAGATTTGTAGGTAAAAAATGGGGTAAGGACAACCCTAAGTAAGTTCACATACAAAGTTTGGTAACGAAGGTACAAAGAACGGCAGAGGTATTCATAAGTGGTACCATCAACGGCTGCTTTGGACGTAATGCTTAATCTGCTGCCTGTTAGGCTTGTTGGCGAAAAAATGGCTGCTAATTCAGCTATAAGGCTAAAAGCTACGCATCAATGGTATGCCAGGAACGAAGGTCATGCGTCTATCTTACGACGTTTCGAGGGTATTCCTGACTCTTTCGATTACATCACACCAATTTATGCCTGCAATGACATGTGCAGGATCTCCATTTCCTCCAGGGTGAATGGAAGGCCGGCGCCCCCCTCATGTAAATGGGATTCAGCCAAGCGGCTTTGCGCTCCCTAGATTCGGCCATTATCACATCAAAAGCCGCCAATAGCTGCCGAAAATCTTTAGACGATATATGTAGCTAAGGAGACTCGTCTGCATCTGAGCTGGGATATTCCAGGGAACTTTAAAGCAGATGAACTTGCCCGAGAAGCTACTACCATACCGATTGAACCAGATAGGTCAAACCTCAATATTCCTATTGCCACATGTAAGCTCTTAATAAATACAATATCCTTAGGCACAGCGGATAGGCGCTGGTCTGAAGAAGGTACAGGATGCAAAATTGCTAAACAAATCTGGCCAGAAATGAATGTCAAGATTTATTATCTATAAATAGACTAGGTATAGGTTCCGAAGTTAGTGTCCTAGCGGCACACTGGTACTCACTGAAGTTGGCTAGGGATTGACTCTGACGACTTCTGCAGGAATTGCATGGACGAGGAGGAGCAAGAGTCCATTGAATATCTGCTATGCACGTGTCCAGCGTTCTCCAGAAGGAGGCGCACTTTCCTGGGTGACCACTTTCTGGACTCTTTGGGAGATATTCAAAATAAGAAGATAAGTTCCATTACCTGCTTCCTTAAAAGTTCCAAATAGCTGGACCTTTGAAAGGGATCAAAAGGTTTCATGCGGTATCACCAGGGGTTAATAGGGGCCTAAGTGTACCCGTCTGCCAACCGCTTTACCTAACCACTTACCAACTTTTACAGAATGATTGACAGGGCATTGTATAAATGTTTTTTGATGGTTAGCTGGTCATACTTCTCCGAATCACAATAGTCGATTCATCAGTAAACAACAATAGTTAGGATTTATATAACTTAGTTACCAATTTCGTAACCCAATGTCTTCATAATTATTTTCATCATTATTGTCACTATCATCATAGCATTCATCATTATCAGTCATTATCTTCCTTATCGTATTATCCCTCTCCTCGTAGTCTTTACGATCGTCGTCGACAACATAATTTTTATCGTTATCATCCTCCTCCACATCTTAGTTATTAATTTTTCACTACTCACTTAAAAAGTTTGCTGCCTTGCTTCTGATCGTTCTTCATTGTTCGATTTAGCTTCCGTAATCAATTTCTGTTTTTTCTTACTCACTGTGCTCCAGCATAATTCTGGTGTTCTTTACATTTTGAATTGTAGCTTTTCGTGGTTCGTTTCTTTCTTCCTTTTAAGCACCAATTTTCTGGTTTACTTGCCTTTCAACTCACTGCTGTTCTTTTTGCATCCAATACCTTAAATAGCTTAAGTCTGTCCTTCATCATGGTCACTTTGTCGTTGTCTTCTAGAAAAGTTCACCTAAGGCGTTGCAGCTAATTCCAATTTCTACACAAATACTGAACAGCTTGCTATTTTTTTTTGTATTTAAATATCGGCACTCAAAAAATATTGAAAATAGAAGAGCGACAATAAGAGGAAATAATAGTATCAATGTGTACCACATCACTTAATTTATCGCTTGTTGCACAGCCTGTTAATCTGCAGTAATACGCTTGTGCCAACCATAGCGTGAATTGCCACATAATTCATATCTTCATGTTGCACATACTCTTCGCACACTATTAAAAATAACAACAGTAGGAGGAGTTCCCTTTTTCGTTACTGTATTTTTGTTGTTGTTTTCATTTTTTTTGCAAGAAATTCACCACAAGCCAAAATAAAAAAAGACACAGAAATAACATGCAACTATGCTGCCACATGACCATCGTGTCCTTTTCCCGCATACTTTTCTTTGCATTTTTTGTTATTTTTTGTTTTTTTGTTTTTATTGCGCCTCTGTGCGCATGTAGCTTTAGAACCCTTACCACTGTTGCTCTGCGAGCTGGGTTTTAGTGGGTTTTGCATTTTTTTGTTACTTCTTTCCATGCGCATAAGCACTCAAGCACTGGCACTATAACTACCACCATCGCTACCACCAACACATCTACTACCGCTGCTAGCGTGGTGCAGATATCCGGCTCCAGCTCCAGTGCAAACACTCAGCCAGTGGATTTTTCTATTATGCACTCGTTTATTACTTTAATTTTTTCCGTGCAGGCTCCTAAATTTATGCACTAGTTTTTTGTGCAATATGTTTGTGCAGCGCAGCAATAGGCGTACACCAGCGCTGGCACATTTACACATACGCTTCCACACACTTGGTTGCTTTGTAGGCATGTGCAATACGTATTTTGTTGTTTTTTTCAAAGCTTTCGCATGCCAAAAAGGATTTGCACATGTCCTTTTGTTATTCTGCAACATGTGTGAAAAAAGTAGAATATTTTTTTGCAACAGGTATTGTTCAATTTATTTGTCTGTTATATGTGTGTGTTTTAGTGGGAAAATTGTTTTATACGAGTATGTTTCCTCTTCTGCTGTTCTGTTCTGCTACATTTTGATAGATGGTATTAAAAATATGTGCTTTGTGAAGCACAAAGTAGTGAACGAAAGCATATTTAGATATCATGAAAGTAGGCAACCAGGGAAACATTGAAGA
This sequence comes from Clusia tigrina, assembly GCA_920105625.2. Taxonomy (NCBI): domain Eukaryota; kingdom Metazoa; phylum Arthropoda; class Insecta; order Diptera; family Clusiidae; genus Clusia; species Clusia tigrina. The sequence continues at coordinate 170,630,750 of OV050032.1, forward strand.
AGAGAGAGGAGGGGGAGAGATAGAAGTATCAGTTTTAAGGTATTGTATGACGAACTATTCTTGGCAAATTACATCATTGTATGACATTATAATAGCAATTGTTATGGTATCAAATTTACGTCAACAGCCAAATTATGGTGCCGGCACATACTTATTTCTACATATGAGGATGCTGCTTTTTTTCTTATCATTACTGTTAGATCGCTGAAAAGAACATTCAGAGGATAATATCATATAATCTTACCATACTCCATAGACCGGAGTTCCTAGAACTCAACGCAATAAGCATGTTCTTTCCCTGCTCAGATCTGGATTACATTTTTAGTACCAGATTAGATCTAATGTTTACAATTGCGATAATACGACACTTTTCATTATCGAAACATTCTATTGCAACATATTTTTTAACAGCCGAATTACCCAGGAACATAGTGTAACGACGCTCGGTCTTTTCAATTCTAAGGCTGAGGTATACTCAGCGCCTTTCCAGGGTTCGTTACTAAGACTTGTATGTTTTGAACTTATTTATCTTATTTATATAAGTTTTGTTATTACAAAGTATTAGCAAAAATAAATTGTACTCCTTTTCTTAATCAAGGCGTGCTCGATGTCGCGAGTCCTGTATTAACAGTCAGCGCGGGGTGTTGGCCTGCTCAGGTGCGTCCGGCACGAATGACTGATTCGCTCAAGTCGCAAGTAAAAGTCCGGCGCGGGGTGTTGGCCCGATCAGGTTCCTTCGGTGCGAATGACAGATTCGCTTACTCATGATTGTCCAGATTTGTTCGAGCACTTACCTCTGAGTCAGAATTCCTGAGCATTTCTCCAGTTTCCGTTGTAAGTGTTTCTCCGCGATGTCTTCTAGTTACAGTTCCGAGATAAACGAGAGTTCTTTGCCGTAGCGAGCTGTTTCTCAAATGAGGTTGAGTTGATCCTTGTTGCCGCTTGTATAGGCTCCCACGCGGACGCATACCACCACAATTTTCCGTGTGTATGTTTAAAACGGCAAAGTGGTGTGATCTCAAGCAAGAAACCGGCTTTCGCTGTATCCACGTGGCATGTTGGCTGATGTTGGTAAGCGTGTACCTAAGGCCGCAAACTGGCGTGATTTCACCCAAGAAACCGGGTTTCATGCTAACCACGTGGCACGTTGGGTGCTGTTGTAAAGCGTGTTCTGGCGTCATGGGGCTATACGTCATTTAGCTGCCCATATACATATTAATGCTTATATATACTTACGTGTATGTGTTTTGAAGAAATTTCTTAATATGTACATACTCGTATGTATTTATAATAATATGAGCAGTGTACAGAGGCGTAATAATCAATTTGTGAGGGGAGAGGGGGAAATTGCCCTCAATTTCCTCTCCTTACAATAGTTTAGTAGACTCATAAAATAAACGACAGATGCGGATCACATCTATAAAATGTGTATATCCGGAAACAGGATTTTATTTCTTGTAGTTTTGTTAACAATAAAGAAAGGATTAAAATATTTTATAATAGCATAACTACAGCATATTGATATTCTCAACTTCTTTACTTTTTGTTCTGCACTACTCTGAAAAAATTCAACAATTTTTGTCATATATATCGCGATTCCTTCTACTGAGATTTCGCCTTTTGAACTATGGTTTTCCGCCTCGGGAGCATGCAACGTAGAAGTTGGCCATGCGAGAAACTGGATTTTCCGAATTTTTACACGCACATTTCTAACGATTGTTCTTGCGACTTATTGATGGTAACGGCGAATGCAAGGCGAACAGGGAATTGAAGACGCTTCAATTCAAATGGCACATCAGATGGAATTATTGGGATGCGAGGAATCAAAACGTTTTCGCCTTTGAATTTTCCATTCAAAATTGTTGCTTCTATCACTTTTCTCAATATTTTTTTGACGGCAAGCCTGGTGCCATTACAAAGTTTTGGTTAGTTGATGTTCCGAAGCATAATAATCGACGCTCCAATATTTAGCTGCAATTCGTGTGGTGGTATTCCTGGCAAATCAAGTGCGTTTAAAGATTCTGTGTGATATTTCACCACCTCATCCTGATTCCTGATGGTGTCCACTGATTTGAATGTGAATAATGGACCTGGTATTTCTTTTAAAATAGCCTAAGATCATTGACATTCGGCCAGTATTGCTCGTTCGCTTAACCAAGCATGATTTTTTTACTGTTGTGCTAGAACGTGCTATGAATCAAATCTTCTTTTGAGTGAAACGGCTAAAATCGTTTGGTAGTGTTATCATTCCTGCATTCCTGTCGACTGGCATTGTACCATCCCCAATTTTCAACAATTGCTTTGGAAATTCAGCTGCTGAATCGTTTTGCAATTGAACGTGTGCGTTTGTTTATAGTGTGAGTGTTCTTACATTTTTCCACAGAATTAAAGATTTCAAGCATGCATTTCAGAATATGATTGTCTTGACGAATCAACAATTTGTATGCATAATAATTCATTGCGCTGACCGTTTTATTTGGAATTTCCACATCTGCAATTGAATTTTACACTTCTGTAAAAATTTTGTTACCCATTTGTGAGAATAAGTTTAATTAACTAGTTTATGGATTGACCAACTTGATATTAATTTGATAGTCGTCTTCCCCTTGCGAAAACAAAATCGGATATTGCAATGCATCATAAGAGCGATGCAGTTCAGAGACGCGTTGAAGTTGATCATTTCTACGATGAAGGACGATATCGCGTGCATTAAATTCTTCTCCAACGATTACTCCTCCTATACCGTGTATCGTTGTTACATTGTATCTTCTGGCGCTTTGTCAGTTCTTTGATTATCCGAGGGCATTCTGTCCAATGCCGTTTTAAACAAGGTTACCAATTCGTTGTGCTGATGAAAAAAATCTTGTAAGACAACAATTATTTCTCTTCGTACGTTCGGTGAAATAGAACACCGTTGATCAATTTCATCATTGGAATTTCCAAGAAAATAAATTTGCAAAATCTTAAGAGAACTATCTGCAAATGGCAATAACGATCCGATTCTGTGGTACACCTGACCTTGAATCTTGATATCAAAAGATGCCAAGTTAAAATTTTTGTAAACATTGCAATTGTCGTTTATTTCTGCGATTACCTTAAATGTTATCACTTATAATATTTGTTGCACCAAACGAAGTTATTTGAAAACATGAATTGTATACCTGAATCTAAAGAATCATGATTTACGGATTTAAAATCTTCTATACTATCCGAAGCCTCTTCATAATCTTCATATACATCATATACAGTTTGAAAGCACTTAGCAAAGAGATTGCAAGGTTCAACTTTGTTATTAGATTTATCTTCAGCTAATTCCAAACTCGATGGAAAACCATTTGATTTCCTTTTTGAATTTAAATATTTCCAAAACGGCGGCGGATTTGCTTTTAAGTTGGTTTTAATCCTTTGAACACATTGGTTATGAAACAAATCTACTTCATCTCGTATTTGCAAGAATACCGACCGATCAGAATTTAGACCCTTTCATTTAAATTTTTTAAAAGTTTAAATTTTTTGATTTTTTCATATTCGCTAATTTGGCATTGAACCAGGGCGGCTTATTTTGCCGAATAATTGATTTATTTGGAACGAATTTTGAAATCGTATTAGCAAATGCTTCGCAAATAAAATTATATGCCTCATAAGGGTCCTTAAAAGAATTTAAAACAGACCAGTTAATAGCATTTAATTACTCATTTATTTTGGTGAAATCACCTTTTCGAAAGTGTGGTTTTTCAGAAAAGTCCTCCGCTAGTTTATCAAATTTATAAAATGAAAATTTCATAGTCAACGCTTTATGATTCATGCTTTTCCTCATTATACGAAGGCGGATTGATATTGAAGCTACCTAGCGCTAGATGGCAGCACAAACACAAAAACTTTTTTTTTAGAAATTGCGATCTGTCAAACGTCATCTGTTAAAATTTCACCCAAATGCATCAATTAGTTTATTTGTTGTAGTCGTTTGAAGTAAGCAACTTTTGTGTTTCTTGAAAAATTGAAAAAAGCGAATTTCGTGCAGTGATTAAACACTATTATTTGAAAGGGAAAACGGCGAAAGAGACAAAAGAAAAGCTCGACAAACATTACGGTGAGTCTGCTCCGTCAGATTACATGGTAAAATATTGGATTGCTGAATTTAAACGCGGCCGAACAAGGACTGCAACAATACCATCAACAGGAAGGCCAAAAGAGGTGGTTACTGAATAAAATATCAAGAAAATCCTCGATATCGTTATGAATTATCGCCGAGTCAAGTTGCGTGAGATTGTTGAAATGGTAAACATATCATATAAACGTGTGTTCAACATTTTGCATGAACATTTGCATATGAAAAAGCTATCGGCAAGATGGGTGCCGCGTTTGCTCAGTGTCGATCAAAAACGAGTTCGACAGACCACTTCACAGCGGTGTTTGGACATAATAAAGCATAATCCTGTTTATTTTTGGCTTCGATTAATAACTGTTGATGAAACGTGGGTCCACCACTACACACCTGAAACCAAAAATCAATCGAAACAAGGGTGGAAGCTGGTGGAAGTGCTCCGAAGAAGGCGAAGGCAGTGAAATCGGCTGGCAAGGTTATGGCCACTGTATTTTGGGATGCACACGGAATATTGCTCATCGATTATCTTGAAAGAGGCTCCACAATCACAGGAAAGTATTATCGTGCATTATTGGATCAATTAATTGATGCAATCAAGGAAAAACGACCACATTTAAAGAAGAAAAAATGCTCTTTCTTCAAGACAACGCACCGGTTCACACAGCATTAGATACGATGCTAAAATTACGTGAAATACACTTCGAATTGGTTAATCATCCACCTTATAGACCAGATTTAGCTCCTAGTGACTTTTACCTGTTTCCAAACTTGAAAAAATGGCTCGCAGGAAAATGATTCATCTCAAACGAAGAAGTGATTACCGAAACTAACGCGTATTTTGAGGGGTTCCCGAAATCGTATTATTCAGATGGTATAAAAAAGTTGGAATATCGTCTTACTAAGTGTGTCGAAGTAAAAGGAGACTATGTTGAGAAATAAATGGTTTTTGAAAAAATAAATGTTTTTTTCTTACTTATTATCCGCCCTCGTAAGTGCCATGTTAATTTCACAATTAGCTCTCAGTTCAATTGTTCTAGTTCCAAAATCCTGTTTAGATCGTTTTTTGTTTGTTTTGATGCTAAAAAGCAATAAATTATTTTCAGTTATTATTATCAGTATTAGTCTATTATACAACTTTTAATTTTTAAGTGAGAAGCATACAAGTCAATAGGACTATTTGGTGGTATATACGATAAAACAATCTATATTACAGCGTCTTTCGAAACTTTTACACAAAGCTGCTCAATTAGTTTATCATTCAGTGACTGCAACTGGATATCAAAACGCTACCCGCGCGCTCATATCCAGATGATATTGGACATCGATCGCATAGATATACACAATAATGATAATCAAAGAGTTCTGCTGAGTTAATGCCTTCATGAAGCCAAGATGCTGTTAGCGTTATGATATCATATTTATGGAGAAACATAGCAAGTTGGAGCTGAGATGCTTTTGTTCTCACTCCTCCTGCATTTGGATGATATATAGAGAAGCAAAAGCCTTGTTTTTCTATATTAGTTCGAGCATAAGTGTCATTGCATGCAAGCATTGAGGATATGTACGAAAATTTCTTACTCTCATTGCTTGTACTTTTTAAGCAATTAACAGACCGTATGTTGCTATATATATACGAGTATATGCATATATATGTATATATATATGTATATGTATATATATATATATATATATATATATATATATATATATATATATATATATTTTTATATATATATATATATATTTATATATATATATATGTATATGAATATATATATGTATATATATTTGTATATATATATATATGTATATATACTCGTATATGTATATATATATATATATATATATATATATATATATATGTATATATATATGTATATATATATGTATATATATATATATATATATATATATATATATATATATATATATATATATATATATATATATATATATATATATATATATATATATATATATATATATATATATATATATATATATATATATATATATATATATATATATATATATATATATATATATATATATATATATATATATATATATATATATATATATATATATATATATATATATATATATATATATATATATATATATATATACGAGTATATATATATATAACGCGCGAAATTGAGAACAATTTAAGTTCAGCCATCTATTTGTTGTTTGTTTTAAATAATTAATTACAAATGCAACGCAAAAAGAATGCCAAAAAATTCCAAACCAGTTCAAACTTGCATCCATACCACATGCCACAAGCCGCCTGCTACATGCTTCCGCGTATTTGTCAACAAAGATAACAAACTTTAGACGATAGTCAGCAGTGAATCTAGCAAACTGTTCCGCAAAAGTTGTTAAAGCCTGGGAAAAAAAATCAAAAAATTTAAAAAAAAGCCAAAAAGGGTATAGAGACAAAAATTGCTAAAAAGAGGAAAACTTTTTAATGATGTAAAGACAACTTTTTTTGTCTCTGACTCTGGAGCGGAGGAGACAGACTCGCGTACAAGCAGAGTGGCCTTATTTCTCTTACATATCCTTAGTAACTGAAATTCTGAGACTTGTTGGTAGTCACACATACATGCACAGTCACGTTCACACATGCATTAATGTAGTGCAATACCAGGCCGGCAAGGCAGGGCAAGGCAATCGGCTGTGCGATAAAATGTCTTATTAAATACTTCCAAGTTTTTTTCATTATTTTTCTTTATTTTTAATGTTGTTATTGCTGTGTAGTAGTAGTATAGTTCCTGCATTTATTTATTTTCACGATTTTGATGAGGTGTTGCCATTGGTATGTAGTGGTAAAATGTTTGCACAAATAAAGCGAGCATCATCAAAATAGTTAAAGTAAGACTTTACAGGAAGGTGAGGAGGGATATCTATTATAGCAAAGAGAGAGAGAGAGAGAGAGAGACAGAGATATTTGTGATGCTGCCCACACCTACTTCTGATTGTATAGCTTCTTTTTTCTGTTTTTTTTACTTTGCCATTCTGCATTATAATAGTTCTTCTCTCTTCAATAGGAGGAAGGAGAGATTTTTTTCAAAGACGTTAGGAATTTCAACCGACTGTTCTAGATGAATAAGAGCATCCACATAAAATAAGTAATTGAAGCGCTTTTGTTTTCCAATATTTTCCAATTATAAAATTTGACGCCAGGGTATTTATAGAAAACTGTACACATATATATATATATATATATATATATATATATATATATATATATATATATATATATATATATATATATATATATATATATATATATATATATATATATATATATATATATATATATGTATATATATATATATATATATATATATATATATATATATATATATATATATATAATAACCGTTATTTTTATCTTTTCGTGAGTTACGTATGTTCGAAGTTCGCATTTTTTTTCTGTTATGTTGGTACACATGTCTGTTATATATGTTGGCAATACCAACCATTTGGGATTGTCAGTTTGTTTTTGACAGATAAAAAGGTTAGTCGTGTTTTGGTGTGCTCTTCGATTTTGTACTATTCGAAAAAATAGATCAAAGAAACTGTATTCAGTATTGTGTTAAAAATGAAATTAAATGCGCAAGGACATTTGAAATGTTGACTGTGGCCTTTGGCGAGCCTACTATGAGCAGAACACAAGTTCAATTGTGGTATTACCGGTTTAAGGAAGGCCGAGAAGATGTCAATGACGATGCTCGTCCTGGGCGCCCGAGCACGTCAACAAGCGATGAAAACATTGACGCAGTGAAGAAAATGATTTTGGATAATCGTCGAATCACTATCAGAGAGGTTGCTGATGATGTTGGCATATCGTTCGGCTCATGCCAAGCAATTTTTACGGATGTTTTAGGCATGAAACGTGCAGCAGCGAAGATTGTTCCAAAATTGCTAAATTTTGAGCAAAAACAACGTCGCATGGACATCGCTCAGGAGCTGTTTTTGGCCAAAAACAAAACCGTTATCATGCCTCAACCACCGTATTCACCGGACTTGGCCCCCGCTGACTTGGCCCCCAAAACTGAAGACACCGATGAAAGGAAAGCGTTTTGCTACGATTGAGGAGATAAAAGAAAAATCGAAACAGGAGCTGTAGGCGATACCAAAAAAAGCGTTTCAGAAGTGTTTCGAGGATTGGAAAAAACGCTGGCATAAGTGTATTATATCTGAGGGGAATTACGTTAAAGGGGAAAAGATAGTTGTTGATGAATAAATAAATACTTTATTTTTTGATCACACAATAACGGTTATTTTTTGATCACACCTCGTATATATATATATATAGTAGATTTTATAACAATTTTATTTTGGAAATAACAATTTGCCGAATTTAAATATTATGCCCATCTGGTTTGGAATTAATTATTCTGTTCAATTTTCTTGAATATTTTAGAACTGTTCTGTCACATCATATTTTATATTTGAGTCAATTTCAGTTCCCGAAAAGTCCGGCAAATGTTGTGCTTTTGAAACTGTAGGAATTATCTCTTTATTGCAGTGTGTTGCTTCCTATCGATCCTAAAGATCTCGTGCTTTCGCCACTTTAGCAAAAATTATTATATTTGGGTTTTCAGAAAAGGCGCGAATAAAACAAAGTGTGTTTGTAAGTCGCGTCGTCTATTCTTCAAGTATTTCTTGGAGGCAGCAGCTACCATTTAGTTCTTTCTTGTTTCCTCTCCTCTGATGAGACGAGACTCACCATTGAGCCTGACTGTCGAAACACATTAATAGGGCTCTATTTAAAGAAGTGTTTTCACTTATGCTTGCTAATAGTTAAATGTACAAATGCCGAGTAGGTTCAGGTTCTCCTAGGGTTATGAAATGTACACACAATGTGTGCAGGATTTCGTGCATACTATACAAACTCGTAAAAATTCGAGTACATAACAGACTCATAAAAATTTACACACAAAAAAAAAAATAAGAAAAGAAGAAAAAAATAACAGAGGCGAATGGTGCTTACATTTTATTTAAAATGCTGATAATTTACTCCCTTCGCTAAAATGCTGCTCTTAATAAAAAGTTGTAAAAATTGTTTTACGTTTGGGTTCCACTGGATAACAGCCTCCCCACTCCCACTATACCCGCATATACTCGTATAAAAGTTTCTTTTCTGCCGCCGTCCAGCCATTTGTGCCGAGCATAAGCATATTAAATACAACATAAGAGCATTTATGCAGGCTCAACTCAACAAGGCGTAATTTTATGACGGCTACATTTACAAGCTTACATAAAATATGCATGATAAACTGTTTTTATTATAAATCAGCCTAAAAGTATGGTGCTGATGCAAGTGTTCAATCACCGGCTGGCTGGCTTAGACGAAAGTGCTAAAGTGTTGTATTGCGCTCTGCTGTATACATTTTATGCGCTCTGAGTGATGTGATTACAAAACGATAAAAGTTAAATATTTACTTATTTGCGATAGCATAAAATTGTTAGCATTCCATTCTACACATGAAATTGTAGTAGCATACTTTTCGGCAGTACGTAATAAAATGGTTACCAAACCTCAAGCCTGAAAGTAAGTTTTCGAAAAAAAGAAACCACGACAGAATTTCTTGTGCTTAGACTTATATTTAGTAATTCGGTCGCTTAGGGGGTTGGCTGATAAAAATGTTAAGCCTGTTTTTGTCCATGACACAGACGACGATACAGGAAACTGACAGCGACTTCCCCCTGCGCTCGTGGTTTGAAATTATGCCGAACGGCTTAATGCACGCTGCACGATTTTTTCGTTTTGTTTACTACAAAATAATGAATTTATATACAAGGCAATTTGGCGGAGGGTTTTTGTTATAGTGTGCCAGTGCGATTTTGTTATAGTAGTAGGGGTTATAAAATTCGTTATAAAAATGCAGTTACCCCTGTAAGGCAACTGATTTTTGTCTGGTTTGGCTTCAAATTGTAGTTTACTTGCGAATTGCTATGGCAAATAAATTTATTCTCATTTATTATCGCAAGGATGTTTTGTGTGGATTGGGTTGTGAGCTTGGAAATATTTGCTTATTCTTTGTCGATCGCACCATCGGTCAATTCATTTAAAGATGATTTAGATTGCTACTTTGCAGACCAAAACAAAAAAGAAATTGTGCATATAATTGCAGTACCTACCCTCACTCCAATGATCTCCCTTTCCGTTTAATTCATTACACAGTGCATTCTAGAAAATTAATACTCTGTCAACTACTTAAACTGTCATTAAACTTTTATAAAAGTATTGAACTCTTATAAAGAAATAAAACTTTTAAATCCTGCCATCAGGTATACTTTTAGGCGCTTAACAATGTCACTATGCTGCTGTTGTCGCTGTCGCTGTTGCTGCAAATAAATTGGCAAAAATGAAAACTTTTCATTGCAAACGACTTGTGCAACTTCAAGTTCATAATAAGTGCGAAAAGACGTAGGATGAACAGGCAGAAGCAGCGGCGGCGGCGGTGGCAACAGCATAAGCTGAAGCACAACCAATACAACAACAACAATAACAAGAGCAGCAACAGCAACAAAAATGAGAGCAACTCATTCACACAATTGCAATGCGACACAGTGAAAAGAACTTCGTTTGCGTAAAATAACTTCGCCGGCTGCGCGAGTAAAGCACAAAAGAAAACTTTTTCGCGTGCTATTTTTCCTGCTATTATATTAACAGGGAACAGGGTGTGGGTGTGGATGCCGGTACCGATGCCGCCGATGCCAGTGATAGCTACAGGGGGAATGGTACAGGATGTGCGGGTGCCAGCGCTTGCTCTGCCGCACAGAAGATATGCACCCATCAAAATGAGAGATTGCAACAATTCAATGCATACAATGGCAACAATGGTAATACTGAAAACACTTAAGCCGTCGACTTTTTTCGCAATCGCAGTCACCATTCGTCTGTGCCTGCCTCTCTCTCTCTCTCCATCTGCCTCTCTCCCTCTCTATCTCTATGCCTCTCTCTCTCTCTTTTACTCTAATTTAAATGTTTGATTTGCTAAAGGTGTTCGCTTGTGCAGAGTTTTTACTTGCAGCACCGGCGAAGAAAGAGCGGGCGACAAGAATTATATCAATTTTGTTTCTAAAGAAGGAATGCATACATGCAAGTGCACTATGCTCGAATCTTAAGAAATTTTAGATGCACCTAAAAGTATGCTAAAATTTTTCGTTTTCCCCGTACAAATGTTTTTAACGCATTGAAAATGACAATTTGCAACACATAAAAATGTCCGCCAATGTATTATTTATTTATTTAGAAAAAAAATTTTTAGAACTTAAATTTTAAAACGTTTAAAAAATTGCATCCAATTTTTATTCTATCTCAAATAAAAACATGTGTGGAAGCATCATATGTGCCAGTGGCGGGGGTTAGAGGGGTGGGCTGGATGTTGGAATGCATATAATATTTATGGGCGGTACTTATTTATATAAAAAATATGTAGGTAAATTCCTTATTTATGATTACCCTAATATTTTAAATTACGATTTTAACCAGCCTCACAAATTTTGAATACATTAAAAAAAAAACCAGAAAATACAAAATATTGAGAAAATAATCGTTTGATCGCTACAATTCTATGAAACCGAAAATAAATGGATTAAAAAAAAAAATTTTTTTTTAAATTTATTTTTATTTATTTTATTTTATTAAAATTAATTACAATTAAAATTGTTCAACTAATTTAAAAAAAAAATAATATATTCCCTGCCCCCAACTTTGGGCTATTTTAAATATTTTTTTCCTAAGACCTTAACTATGGTTATTCTCTGTTTACGTATATGTGCATATACACTACTAAACTATATCCTCAGATTGAAAAGACATTCAACATATAAATGACCTGTATAAATTTTGTATAGAAGTAAGTTCAGATCGGTGTCATGTCCATTTGTATAATGTGCATTGAGTGTATTCTTTACTTATCTTCTTGTTACTAAAATTATTATTTATATAAATGATTTATAGAATAATTCAACAGTTGGGGGTGGGTCTAAGAAGGACTCCCTGTATACGCCTCTGGACCGTAGTTTGTATTAGTTAATTATTTCTTCCTCAATTCAGCAACCCGGCTTATTGTTCACTCTTACTAGTAATGAGCTTTAAAGCCTATCAGATGTTATAGTACTTTCGGAGGCAGCCACTCTTCTTCATGACTTATCCAAGTTTTTTGGAACTTCTGATATTGGATGGAATATTCAGATTTAGTTTTCATTTGTTAATGCCAACAAGAATGAACTTGCTTGAACGTTTGCCATTTATACAAATGCAGAAGGGGTCGCTTCTGCATTTGTATTATTGGTCATTATTGTGGTTAATTTTAAATGAAAATTTCGTACACCTAAAAGTATGATACAGGTAGAAAAATATTGTCATTAATAATTATTCATGCTCTACAACGTATCACTCGATTATTTCATCTCGGACATTTTTAGCTGGTAGTGAAATTAAAATAAAACTGAGTCCATGTATCGTGGGGAAGAACAAATATTCGTTTTATTTGATAAATCAATGGCTTGAATATTTATTTTTAAGTTCAATTGCTATTTAAACAACTAAAAGTATGCTAGCAAATTTCAACAAAAAAGTTGAGGAACTTCGTTAGTTTATTTATAAATTCCTTAGAATTGTGAGAGTTGAAATTTTAAGTACCTGAAATTAACATGTTATTACTTATTATTTATTTATTTTCTTATATATCAAATGAATATTAAATTTATGTAAATTTTCAAATAATAGCTGGCAACAAACCACAACACTCCCCCTCCCATAACAAAGTTGCAATAATTTTACCACTCTTTTTCACACTTGAAGAAAATTGCAAATTACACGCAAGTGTTGGGCGCTCTTCAACTTTTTCTACAGCTACACCTCGCGCTCGGCGCTCATTGTTGTTGCTGTTGTTATTGTTTTTTTATTTATAAGTTTCTACTTGCATTTTTGCTATACTACTCCCACTACACTTGATCATCATTCGCTATGCTTGGCTGCATTGTAGATTGCTGTGCTTGTTATTATTATTGTTGTTGTTGTCGAAAAACTTTTTCATTAATAACGATTTTCCATTAACTATCGATTGATTTTGTAACACCAGCCAGCAGCAATAACAACAACAACAAAACGCACTTCGCACAATGAGTGCACTTGAGCTTCTATTTTTAAAGCAAATAATAACAATGTTTGCCGGCAAATTTCTTCCCGTCGTACATCCTGCCGCCCAGCGTTGCCGCCTTCCTTTAGTTCATTGCCATATTCCCTGCCGCCTACTTTGCGGCTGGCTCGATCGGGTGACTAGCTCTCGTAACCATTCCACAGTCGGGCCGGGCCAGGAAAAGCTCACTGGAAACTTTTCTTTAGCCAGTAAATTTGCGCGCGAAATTTTTTGCAGCCGTACTGCAGCGTATCGTACCGGCGTTTAATTTTTTCTCTCCTTTTCGTTTTTTTTTTTGTATTGTTGCTTGTTTTTGCCCGCATTGCCGCCAATACCGTAGCAGCAGCGGCATGCATAAAAGGTGTATCTGTATCGAAAATGAATTGCGTCTCAAAGTCGGCAACAACAACAGCAATATTCGCATTACACGTAAAGGAGCAAGTTTTTAGTTTTTTTATCGCGGGAGAGAGACACCGTAAAGTATGCAATACTTTTGCGGCTTTTCTGTATTGCTTTTGTTATAACGCTCTGCCCCTGCCCCCTGCCCTCCTTCGTTTTTTGTTATTGTGTTCTTCTATATTGCCGCAACTTACTTTTATTTTTATTTTCATTTTCTTCTGTTTAATAAATTATTGCACAAAGTTTGGCGCTAAGTTCCATAAAGTGTCCTTTTCATAGAGCTAGAACGCAGAACGCATTCGCTTTCGCATTCCTATGCCTCCAATGAACGTAGACGTGAACAATAGGTTATAAATCTTTATGGTCAACGGAGATTAAATTGCTGATTTGGAGGATGGCACTGCAGATTTTTAGGCTTATGCTCAAAGTGGCAGAAAAGTGCGCATAGATTTTATTTATATATATAAGAGCTCGTGTGGGTGTGTTTTTATGTGAGAGTCAGAATATGAAAAGGGTTTACTTGGGATTTGTGCGTTCTGGTGTTTAAAGTTAGTGCATATATTTTATTGCCATTCATTGGCAGCTCTATGGAAATAACTGGCGCTGAGATTAGTTGGCTTTCGCAGTGCAAATCTGTTTATATTTTCCTTTCTACTTATTCGAAGAACAGTGGGTATATGAGTAATATTAGTATAAGACGCCAAAATGTAGGCAACTAAATTATTTTCAATAAGCGCACTATAAATAATGATTTCTGTGCTTGCCTACGCTGCGTTAAATTGCAACTTATATTCACATACCCACTGCTTGCTATTGTGTACACCTACGAAACTTTTTTGGCCCGCCCACAAATATGTGGGCCAATTCAATTTGCTTAATGCACGACCCACACTTGGAATCCACACGAAATTGTACGTTGTCTCTTGCTAAGTCAACTGCTGCTGACCGTCGTGCTGTCGTCGTTGTCGTAGTATTTTTGTTGCTGGTGTTCTGGCTATTGCTGGTGAATTTAAATGCATGCATCCATTCACCTAACTGTATTAAAGGCAAATAAATTCAAAAACTTGTACGTTTGCTTTTACATAAAAATGCAATAAATACGTTAGCTATTTTTAACATTATGCTACGTAGCAGGTTAATACGGCCAACTAAATGCTGGACAACGACTTGAGTGACCATGCTGCGCTGCCGTAAAGTATGCTTACAAATTGTCGTATATATATCAAATTTATATGTGTTGTGTAGTGTATGTATGGACGTGTGAGGCGCTTGGCAGACAGGACATGTGGAAATGTGGACATGGCTTACTGTCTCGTGCTTTCCGGTCTTCTTCACATTGTACGTACGCTGGTTCATTCCTCCGTTGATCGGGGACAGACTTTTTGCACTCTTCATTTGTTCGCTGGTTATTTTTATTAGTGTCATGTATTTTTATAGTTCAAAGGACATTTGAATGATTGAATGAGCGAGCGTATGATTTCATCCCTTTTGCCCAACTTTTTTCTTTTCTTTTTGTCTTCTATTTACGAAATTTGTTGTTGTTGTTGTTTTATATCTCTCCATTGCTGGTGTTGACTGGCACGTTTGCGAACTACTGCGACTACAAGTCGAGTATATCAAATTACTACTTTTATGTACGAGGGGGCGTGTGTGTATGCGCGTACTTCTGAGGGTTACTAATGTTGACGTCGATGACGAATGAAAATCAATATTTATTATATTACTTTCGAAATTTAACGAGAAAACAGAAAATTTATTTCATTTGGGAGTGATAAAGTGAAGGGTAAAAAGACAGTAAAAATAAAGCAACAAAATTTTCGTTTTTAAGAGCATGCATAATTTAAAATTTCGCCCTTCGAAGTTGGAAAATATTATTAGCCAACCGATTTTTTTCTGCCGTATTTGTGGCAACAAGTATTGTGTTGAATTTTGTGCAATTTTTGCTAACAAACCTTGAATATAAATCGTACAAAATACTTCCCTGGTTTTAAGAACTTGTTGAAACGTTAAATTGCATGTAAAACTGAAAAAATTTCGGTCAGCTTTGCAATGAATCTAGGACATAGTCAATATTCGATAACTTCTATAATTAAAATTAAATTCAAATCAGTCATTTGGAGTAAATATATTCAATATATCTTTATGGATGCCACTGAAAATATGCCACACACTTTACATACCTATTATGAGCACATTTGGTATGTACATATACTGGACTGGACATAGTACGAATGATTATACTGATGGTAATGAAAACCTTGACTGCACATATCCGTAACATATTTTGTCGGATTATTTGCAAGTGCAATGCAAAGTATCATTATAGTGGAAATTTCATTAATGCCAGAAGTTATTCAGAAACATTTCAATGTACTCGCAAATGGTAATATATTTTAGGGGTAACAGTGTACATATTTAATGCTGGAGAAAGCAGTATTTGGCAAATTCGCATATTTTGAACACCGCCTGTAAATATGCTGTGATTTTTTGACATGTTTGTTATTATTGTCATAATTAAGCGTTTTTAAATTTCTTCGTTTCTGAAACATTTTTCATAATGCTATTTTTATTATTCTTTCTCTTTACAGGTAAGTTCACAATATAACTAAAATGACAGAGACGCACTAAACAAATTTTTAATTAGTAAGTATACAAGAGGGGTCCATTAAAAGATAAACCTTTGAAAGCAACTTGAACTTTACAACATTTTTGACACTAACACCAACAACGACACCAACCGCAGACCAATCAAAGAGCAACGGCTGCGACGACGATGTCAGCAAACACAGCGACAACACCACACAGCAGCAACAACTACAACAGCAGCCTCAGCAATGGCAACGGCAACTACAAAAACGACTCTATTGAGGCTCATATAGTTAAGTGCTGCCAACAAGGCAACACTTCAAATTAAGTCCAGCACTGAAATTGCTCACACAAATCCACAGTGTGTGTGTGTGTGTGTGTGTGCGTAGGATGGTGTCTAAGCTTTGTTGTTGTTGTAGAGATAGTTGTAGCTGTGCCCCTTGTTGCAACGTGCAACAGGAAGTACAGGTGAGGCAGCGGTAACGGATATGAAGACATGTGTCAGGATTTGAGTATTATCGTAATTACTGAATTTTATATTAACTGTCAGAGCGTGCCTATGTGTCTGCATATATATCTCTTCCTAAGTGTGTTTGTGGGAATGTGCCTTGGTGCTTGATAACAGGAAGTTGATATCGTGGAGCAGAAGTTAATCGTACCCATGCACAATTCGAAACTTTGTGAATGGGGTTAAAATGTAGAGACTGTTTTTCTCGCAGTTGAATGCAACTTCAATTAGCTTCTTCATTAGCACATGCACAAAAATGTTTGCTACAATTGCCACTACCAAAACTTCGGTGGCGCTTGTCTGACTCTCTTTCGTGTCATAATGATGTTGGCTACCAACCTGATGCGGCGGCTACTGCTGCCGCTACTACTGTTAATGTGGCAGTTGTGTGTGTTGCCGGCTTTTAAACGCATTGCTAACATGCATGGTGTGTGTGTGTGTTTTCGTGGTATATTTGCGTGTGGGTGTGGTAGAAAGTTAATTTTCTGCCGCTAAATAAACTGTGCTCACCGCATGCCAAAAATGTTACGTTTTTGGAAAATTTTCATGGAGGCGGCGATAGCGGAAAAACTGGTAATATGAGCAGCTTGCTCGCCAGCGTAGTCCTGTTGCTGCACATAGCCACAAACAAATACCCTCACCTATTCATACATACACATAGGAATACACATATATGCATGCAAGCATAAAAACAGACGTATATCATGCCAGCCCGCCAGAGCAGCGAAAAATTTCTGCTGATGTACAAAATTATGGTAATGTGCTCCTGGTCATGTCAGCATAAAATGCTTCTACATGCCTGCAATTTTTGATGTGTACGAAATCTACAAAAAAATTACAAAACAAAACATTTGGCGGCTGTTGCTGCTTGTTGCTCATATTTAAAGTTGCAGTTGTAACCGGTAAGTGGAAGCAAAAGAGCCCAAAAACTCTTTAAAACCAATGAATATGAATTGAATTATGACATGGGCCAGAAATATGCAGTAAAAATGTATAGTTCGTAAATTGTGCTATTTCTTTCACACTTCGTGGTTGTAATTCGAAAAGAATGTTGAATTGCCTCAAAATATTCAGTAAATTTTGTTGGCTTATTTAAGCTGGCAATTTAATGTATTTCTGTGAAACATTGTGATTTTTTGTTTAAATACCCTCATTTTAGCAGGTCGTTACTGTTCTCAAATCGTAGCAAACAAGATTAGTTACAAGGTATTCATAATTATAATAATGAAGCATATTCTTACTTCAAAAAATTTACCAATGTTGAAATAGTGCAGAAAAGGATTGTTCTATTTTGCCTCCAAAAGTATGCAAAATATTCCCCAGACACTATGTCTTTTTAACAAGTGGTCCCAAATTACCACTAATATAATGATTACTCAGTGATTTACTAGTTTGGGGATGAGAAGCTTTCCCCTATTTCCCCCACATTATTCGCTATCTCACTACTGAAGAATCTTCCTTCAGTTGTGTCAAGTTTCCTAACTTCACTTTAGAATTCCATAGCTCCCTAAAAACAAGTCGTATTAAAATATGTAAAATCTTAATAAAACTGTAAGGGGGAGGTGGGCTTGAAAAATACGCCTAAATATATGCAACGAAATTTAAATTCGGCAATTTTTCACTGTTTACTTAGCTGCTTTACCTCCTCTGCACACCCGCTATATGGCAGCAGCTTTCATTTCCTATTCAATTTCATTAACCGAGCGCTCGCCAACAAACCGCCGCCACTTGCAAAGTTAACTGACATCATTAAAATGAAGTGTCTACTGACCCGCACTTTTTGCCGCTGATGAATATTTACATTTTATTTCTATACTATTTTTGTATAATTTTTTATTTATTTATTTTACTTCTTTTCTTGCATATAAACCTTCACACATACCTCCATCAACCTACACCACCATGACAATACTCACTTTTGAAGTCACCACAATCATAAAATACTTACATAAAGCAACAACAGCAGCGACAACGGCAGAAAAAAATAGGAAGCACCAACGCGGGCTTGTCTTTCATTTAAATGCAAATTTTGTGCTGGGTTTACCTTTTGCCAAAAAAGACAAAAAATAATGGAAATCCACACATACACACACCCATACATACACACCCACACCCATACACCCACACCCATTCACTCACACAAACAAACGCACTCACAGAGAAAACATTAAAATTAAAATACTACCTACCTCAGTCACAACCGTCGCTGTCGCTGCCCTGGCTGTCGCCTGTCCGCCTGCGCTACATCCATGCAGACCCTCTGCACATTAAAATTTTGCGGTACGAACCATACCAAGCGCATTTTTATGCGTTGCGCTGGCGTTTTTGTGCTCCGACCGCACTGTGAGAATAATTCAAGGTGATAGCTTAATTGAAATATGCTTTTAGGCGTTTTAAAACTTGTATATATACATACATTATATGCTCTCTGTGTGTTCGCTACAAATTTTAATGTGCTATGCGAAGTGATTTTTGAAATGCTTAAAGCGGTTGGAATTTTTGTTTGACAGCCTACCGACTTCACAGCACGGTAAAAGTGAAAAATGCCTAAAAAGCTGCAATTAAAATTTTAATTTTTCTATTTGCATGGCCTGCAGGTTAATTTGTTTAGGGATTTTGGTTCTTTATTCTGGGTTTTACGCCCAAAAGTGAATTATTTAACACATTATATTGTGGTTTAATAAGAATGTGTATATGTGAGTCTTTTTTTGTGTGTGTGTGTGTGTATTTGTGGGATGGGGGTGTCGTATATTTTTAGCGGCTAAATGCTTTTTATGCTGGTTAATTGAAAAAAGAAATACGATTAAATTGTATACGTGCCCAGCGAGCCACACCTACCCCCGCGAGCATATCGCATTTGCGATGCACCGCACTCACTTCTCATACTCTTCACAGGATAAGTAAATTAAAAATACTTGTCTTAATATCCTGCCCATTATGCTAGTAGCTCATTTCGCTCTCTGGCATTACATTGAGCGCTATGCATTGGTCGTTATCGTCGTTTGTCATCTTATGCCACTTCAAAATATTGTTTATGGCTCCCTTCAAACATCACATGAGTTATGAGCGAGCTAAAATAATTCGCCTCCAAACACTCTAGTTACCGCTACAGCGCCCCCTCACCCGTTTATACGCGAATACTGTGCGCTCTGCTCCTCTCGAAGTAAATTTATGCACACACTTCACTGCTCAAGAGCACTGCCGTATGCTCTCATGTATCCTTAAAATCCATTGACTTGTTTTTTTTATTTTTTATTCGTTTTATGTAAGATATCCTTGGAATCGTCGCATACATATCCTGTCGTGCTCCGTCTTCCCGCCGGCCCGACTCCCGACTCCCGACAGACTGCCTGCGAATGCCACTGTAAGAATTATTAAAAGAATTCCATAGCCATCTTTGGCATGCTTTAGGGAACACATATCGCTACCAATGCCGCTCTCCACTGCCACTAACAGTGCCACTGGCACTGCCTTTGCCAGCGCATATCGTGCTTTGCAATCGTATTCAACATCATCTCAACCAAGTGCATTTGGGGCGCTCATATATCAAAGTTCTAAATGAAAAGCGACAGCATGGAATGCAATTTATAAATTACATTCATTTTCATAGAGAAGTGAAAAAACAACAGCAGCAGCAGCAGAAATAAAAAAGCCACCAACTGAATCTACGTATCGGTGCAAATAAAAATTTTATAAGCTTTTATTGTGTGTTGCCTATAAATATTTTAAGAGAGCACTCTTTTTTTGGAGCACGAGTACCAAATACGGCATAAAACAAACCACTTTGCAGGCATACGTTTCTTTTTTGTGGTTGCTGATACAGGGTATGACACTATTAAGGACAATTAGAATTACCCGTTGGCAACAGGTGTCAGTATGAGTTGGCTGGAACATTTCCTAAAGACAACTTTCAAAGATCATGCGAGGAAGTGCGCATCTTTGCTCTTAACTAACCATATAAAATATGATAGGGAAAAAGTAACTTGGATTACTATGGGTACTGTAAATAATATAATGCAGATCGTATATCACTACTAAATCTTGTCTGTTTGAAGATTTTTGGCACTTCTAATTGAATTTACAATCAAACATGTGGAAATTTGTACAAATTAGAAATTTGGTTGTAGTGGATTCTGGTGTAAGAAAAGAAAGGGCGGACATAGAGGAGGAGATTCGAAAATTAGACAAACTTTATTGTGTCTTGTACATTGAATAATCACTATGCAAGTTGAAATAGAGTCCATAAATGAATGCTACTTTAGGGTCCTGGACACTTGAAATATCAATCAGAACAAAACTAGAAACTGCTGCTCATAGGTCGTAATAGCCCCGAGTGCCTTCTTACTGGGTCGTTGCTTCTTTCACATGGTCTTTCTGAGTATATGGAATCAGAATTATGTGAGGCATTTGATACTGCCTGAAACTTCCTACAAATTTGCTGGGACGTATATTTCTCATTTTGAAGAACAACAACGACATTAACATACATTAGATCCTTGCATACGAGCGAGTATGCAAAGCGACATTAGAACATATGGGGATGTAAATGTATATTATTTTGGAAGACTGGTGACGTACCCGTACGCATGCATAAGGGTGTTCGCACATGTCCACAATGGTATACATTTTTTTAAATGATTAACTTGGCTCTTGTCAGAGCAACTTTTTAAAAAAATTGATGAATATATTGTATTCGATGGCATGATGAATATGTTTTATTATATTACGTCATTCCAAACATTTCCCATTGGTGCTTCAAAAAACATTGGAAATGTCCAGAACATGAATAATGTATTGAAATCAAGGTAGGGCCATCGCATCGGTTGCTTCTAAAATCGTTTAAAAAACACCTTTAAATATTTTTCGATATTTATTGCTTTATTGAAACCAGTAAATTTCCGTACCTTGGCTGGCTTCGCTGTAGTTTTTTCTCTCAAACCAATTTTGCAGTATATTTTCGATGGTTTCAAGCTCTATTTCATGAGCAGCAATATTTGGGCTTAATTGCCTGAATCGTCACCTATATTGCCAATATAATATAGACCTAGCTAGAACCATGGCACGCCATATTTCACTTCATCAACTTCTGGGCGAAAAAATCTAGGTGCGAAGGTGTAGGGGGCACCTGGGTACAATCTGTGCATATTTGCGGTGAATAGATAATTTTATGACGCTGAGCGGAAAACTTTGTTTTTTGGGAACGTATCTACGTGTTGAGATTATCCTTTAACCCGGAGTCTCTAATGTAAATGTGCTTAGGAAGATGCGCCCCTTGAATGCAAACTTCTCCTTCCACAAGATTGAAAAAAAGGAATAATGATTTCCTTTGACTCTTAATATAAACTTTTGCAGAAGTGCCTTGAAAATGAATTTATATCCTAATTTTTATTGTCGATATATGAAGGGCTGTGCTCGGTTGTTGTGATAAATATTTGACTGATCCTCTAAAATTAAATGCCCTACTCCTGCTGACTAACGGATATTCATGGGGAAACGGGAAGAAGGAAGTGATACAAAACTTGCATTTTGAATTGACCCTGTTTACTCGTATATCTCCACCCCAGTCACGCCACACCACTTACAGGCCACTTACTTTTTAAAAATAAAATAAAATATTTATTTATTTCGTTTCTAATCTTGATTCTAATAAATCCTGAAAAAAATTTTAAAAAACCATACAAAAAAAAAAAAAATAAGAGCGTAAAAAATCTCAGTCCACGGTACGGCGCGAAGCAACCAAAAAGACGACGCCATGCCACCACGCACCTTTTGAGGTTTATCTTATGACCTTGCAAACGTTCTGTTTAAGCATAAAACAATGGCACAAGCGCTGCTAAACAAAAATCTCTCTAAGCGCACATCTCTTTATATATAAATTATTAATTTGTTTACTAACTGAACCCCCGCCTACTGTCTACCGCCTACCCGCCTATCGCCTCACTCAGTAAGCAGGAAAAAAATTAAACCACACACATCAGCATCAGCATCACCATTTTGCCCCTCACTCGCCATGATAAACTGATGAGGAGGGTAAAGTGCATTTTGTGCTCCATTAAATAATAAAAGGAGCAACTGTTCCTGTAGCCGCAGCGCACAAATACAATAAAAATAAAAGCACACAAAACAAAACGCGAATCGCATAAAAATCATGCTCTCTCCCTGCCCGAATGACTAGAGCTTTAGAGCCTGATTCGACGGCTGACTGACTGGCTGGCGAACTGTTGTTCTGCTGTTCTGTTGCCTCCTGGTATCGTGTACGCTTGTACCTTTGCATGCTGTAGCGCTTATCTAATTCGTATAATTCTTCGCCGTGCTTGGTGCTTACTGCGTGCTGCTCTGCACTGCTCTGCTCTGCTCTGCACTGCTCTGCTCTGCTCTGGTCTGGTCTGGTCTGGTCTGATCTCATCTGGTGTGGTACAACTGGCACGCGTATCCCCATTGTGATTTTTAAGCAAGAACACTCCAAAGTGGTGTGCTCTGCGTTGCTTATCCTGGCTTGCTACCATGTGCGCACGCTGCTGGTAGCATCTTCATATCTCTACCTTCTTATTTCCTACCTACTTATTGGGCCACTGTAATCTTTAGTGGCGGCAACGCTGTGCGTGCTTCATGCAGCAGTAGGACAGCAAAGTGCTGCTGGTGTGTGCTAACTCTCTCGTGTCGGTGTGGGGGCGTGAGAGTAATGAAGGCATAAATAAGTAAGTAACCGTTGTCGCTTAAGATTACACAGCGGTAAGTTAGAGGGAAAATTGTCCAAGACATTTGCTTTGCCGTCTGACTTTTAGTTACTTATTCAGAACGCAAGCCCATAATGGATGTGAATCAGAGATGAAAATGCGTCGTAAGCCCAAATATAAAAATCCGCATAAGTATGAATTGTTATGAGCTGCTAAAAATGTGGCAAAAATATTATTTGCATTAAAATTTTATACTCGAACGTATTTATACTCGTATGTGTGTGTTGGCTCTGCGCAGCTCTATTTGTAAGTGCCTTTAAAAATCTTGCGTAAGAAAACAAAACAATAACAACAGCAACAGTAACAGCAGTAGCCACGAAGGACAAAATTAAGATAAATGTACGCGCATTAATCAGACAAAAATAAAACAAAAAAAAAAAAAAAAAAAAATCGAGAAAAACGAAAGAAGGCAAAACAACAACAAAAACAGCTCGAAATTTATTTATTAGCTGCTGCTCACTGCTTTAATAAGCCAACGCAATAAGTAAGCTTTGGTTTGCTCCGCTTTGCTTTCATTTGATCAACATTGCATACTTTTGGGCGGCTTCAAAGGCAGCCGTACATTTGGATTTCAGGTAATACGCGTAGGTACATTAGTGTCAAAGCGGCTTTTGTCTTTTTGCTGTTGCTGTTACTGCATATATGCAAATTGTTTATGCACTGAAAATGGCTATTATTTGTGGCATGCTTTTAGGCGTATTAGTGTTGAAATATTGCTGTATGCTGTTGAAGTGAATACAAAGATTTATATATGCTTTGACTAACTCTAATTGATAGTGTTTGTTGTCGGATCAGCATTTAATAATTTAGGTTGGTTTTGTGGGTCAAAATAATGCTGGTGAGGGTGGATAGTTAAACCCTGTTCACTCTTACTTTTGGTTTTCATTTTATGCTTAGTATCGATGAATGTTGATTTATTTACTTACTTCAAGTCCATACTCCTCTGTTGTACTTTCGAATGTATTTATATCCCCATCTTTGTTTAGGACCCCATTTCTTTTTGCAGGTTACGTGGAAATTTTCAATATATTATGTTGGATTGTTCTCAGTCTGTTGGTTCTACTGACTTTACTAATACTAACACTAAACTGCACAGGTATATCAACAACTTTTAGTTAGTATGTAAAATGGCTGACAGCCCTCAGGTCGCCCCACTTTGTGCTAGTGCCGCTTTGATGTCATATTCTTGCTAGCCTAAATATGGTAGTATACTATGAATTACCACCAGCCTAAGTTGTTTAAAAAATTTGTTAGTTCTGACGTTATGGGACGTTCACGTCCATGTAGAAAAGCGATGGGTCGGTTTCCGATGAGCCTCTTGGTGGTAGCTCGTCGGCCCTCTCGTTGCTCTCAACGTTACTGTGTCCCGGAACCCGAATGAGAGATATTGTACCACTGATCGGTAATGAGTTAATTTTTTCCTTGCAGAGGCCGACAAGCTTAGAGCTGATAAAATGTGAAGCCAGAGTTCTTTTTGCTTCTTGGCTGTCGGAGTAAATGGACATGTTTTTGGTCAGCTTCCGCCCATTCACTACCTTGTATACCAGCCAAATCGCAAAGACTTCCGCTGGAATGGCACTAGATGTCGATAGTCATTTGAAAGATTGTGGAAAATTTAGACATTCGGAAAATATTCCCGCTCCCACCCCAGATTCCATCTTGGAACCATCGATGAATATTGGCGTATCCCCTTTCGCGATAACACATCCCTTCCTCTAGTTGTTCTTACTTGGTAGAACTGTGTTTGCACAGCTCGCAGATTTTAGTTTGCGAACGAAGAAATCGGTGCTTGTGGTTACTATATTTGGTGGTAGTTGCTTTATAATGTTATGACCATACAAGGTATTCCTCCAATTACTGGATGCCCTAAGTCTTAGTGCACATTGTGCGGAAATGTAACAAGTATTAAGATCAATAGGGAGGAAGTTTACAGTCGTGTCTAGTGCAGCCCCGGAGCAAGTACGATAAGCTCCTGTAACTCTAATGCCCATGGCGCTCAGGATTCTTTGCAGTTTCGTTAAGTTGCAGCCATTCCTGAGAACTTCCCACCAAACTAAAGAGCCGTATGTTAAGTCGGTCGTAGCACCATATTGTATATTCAGAGTATAATTTTTGGTCTACGTCCCCATCTTTTGCCAAACATCGACTTGCAACCATCGATCTTCCTTACCCATTCATCGATGCACGCTTTCCAATTTAGTTTTTGATGTGATCCAATTATAAGCGGTCATTTCACTCCTTTCTTACTAAGAGCAGTTTGAATAGCTTCAGGGCCTTACAATATTAAAAGCCCCTTCGATGTCTACGATATTAGCCAGAGTGAATTGCTTAAAGTGATGGGATCTTTCTACCACTTACACCACTTCATTGTAGAAATTGGATGTCTACGATATTAGCCAAAGTGAATTGCTTAAAGTGATGGGATCTTTCTACCACTTACACCACTTCATTGTAGAAATTGGATGTTCCTCGAAAAAATTTTAAATGTGGCTATCGACGACTCCTTCAAGAACTTTTAGCAATAAGGAAGTAAGACTAATTGGATTGAATTCTTTGGCCAATTCAAAGCCCTCTATTTTCCCTTCGGAATGAAAACCACTCGTGTATTTCTCTAACTATTTAGTATGTAACTTAGAGAGCAGTGAAAATTATTATAGATCCCTGTATCTTTTGCATCATTATAGGCATGATACCGTCTGTACCCGGGTACGTACAGTGTGCGGTAAAAACTACTCATTTCCCAGACCACCTTGTCCATAGACAGGATTTCCCCAAGCAACGCAGCTGGTACGTGTTTTCGACACGCAGGCGTGATATAGGACAATAGACCTTAAACGCAACCTGAAAAATTGTCTCCAAGGTCTCCAGGTGCTTATGCAACATTGTTGCGGAAGAAATGGATGATATGCTTCTTTCGAGTCTGTTTTTGACAACCCGGTTGAACAGATCCCAGTCAGGTCTCCTTGGGTTTCTGAGGCGTGATACCATTTCCTGCAGGATTGAATGTTTAAAAGGATAACTCGATGATCTGACAGAGAGTTCCTCAAAGAAACCGTCAAGTTATTCACCCGAAGATCGGGTCTCTGAGAAAGACAAGAAGGTTTTAGATGGCTAATTTGGTGTGTTGGATTCTTGCCGCCGGAGTTAGCTCACTTTCGGCAAGTTCTATTTTCGGTGCTGGTTTGCTTGCTACAGTCATCTCAAATAGATTGCAGCTTCTTAGCAACTAATTGGCCTCCTCCAGCTCTTTAAGGTTGTTGTCCGGAACGACAGAGTTGAGAAAAATGTTTAGTTTGGCCTCTGGTGTTAAACCACATTTTATGTTGCTGCTTCTCGAGTACCCCCAAAGAACTCCTCACTGATCAGCAGCAGCGCAAGCTGGCTGTTCTTTTGGGTTTCCTTTATCTTAAGGACAGACCAGTCTTCCATCGGAACCCCAGGGTTCTGCAGCCGGAGATACTGATGAGCTTTGCGCTCTCCAGTCTCTTTTTAGCAAAGCAGATGCGCGCCCTAAGTGTCCTCGGAATCTCCGAGGCTGGGGTGACTTTCAACATAAACCCACTACATCCATTGCTGATCTTAGCAACGCAATTCTACAGGAATTCATGAGAGAACCCGTGCGTTTACCTGATCACCCTGCATCCTAGGCAAATCTCCTCGCAGTTAAATCCCTGGGCTGACGAAGGTGCTCTAAGAGATGCTTAACGACTATCTCAGATAGTCGTCTCTCTATGGAGCCCCACTCGGCCAGCACCCATCCGTGATGTGTGTCTGTCAGTAGGTCTAAAAATAGCTCTTGATTTCGTTGGTAGTCCTGCATAGCCATAAGTATTCGAGCGGACATCGCATTAAACATTTCGGCTATTGCATGTTGGGATTCTGACCTTGTGAAATTGTCCTGCTGGCTATATAAATATTTTATTTACATGTGCAGTTGATCGTCGGATTTCTTTAAAATATTGCTAGTGGAGTCAATTACCGATGTTTGGTTTCGAATTAGGTGCAGAAGATGTTCTTCGTTGCGGGATATGCCGTTTATCGTTGCAGACATTTCTTTAGCATAGTTGGAGTCCAAAATTCCAAAGAATGCCGTTGACGATGGATTTGTTCGTCGTATTGTAAGTACTCATCATCTTGTTAGATTAGCTGCCAGTTAGTACGGAACTGGTCCAGAGTTTTCTCACAATTAATTGTACCTGCATTGCTGTTATTCCTTGTATTATGTTGTAGCGCCCAAGCCAGTATTGGGACATATTGTAATATACAACTATATTCCAATCATTTGTTGTTAAGTAAGTCAGGCCCATTTTTTTGATGCGTTTCGATGATGCGGCGTTTTAGCCAAGAATTTTGCGCTTGCAAAAAGTTGGTGATTGCCTTTGCATATGAGGCAGCCCGTTGCGGCCTTGGTTGCTGAGAATAGCGTTGAATGATACTTCACGTTTAGGTTTATTTTGTTAATTTTGTCTTGTGCTTCTCGGTCTTCACATGATTGAAAAAGTTTTTCTAGGAATTTCAACAGGCGGTCCTGAGACTGATCTAGCGGCAGTTCATACTCGGATCGTGACGTATTATCTAACTTCTGCAATAAAAGATACTCCAATTGTGTGGAAGCTATCTACGGGAACTCCTTGGCTTTTTAACGCGTAAATGCATGCCTTGGCTGCATCTTATAATGTTTTAAGCGTCGAGCCTATTTCACTGCTAGCATTCTTTAAATTGAACAACTTGCTATAGATAGTTTTAACCAATTTGCGTTTATTGTTAAACCTATCGCACAAGATTTGCCAGGCTGCATCATAGTTTTCCTCGCATGCTGGCAAGTGACCTATGAGTGCTTTAGCTTCTCCGGTTACGTTGGCAGCCAAGTAAAGCATTTTGTGTGTGTTGCTTATTGGCTGAGAATGTATCATCTTAACATACACATCTCCAAATGGTATCCACGTTGAATACCTACAGTCAAAAATAGAAAAGGTAACTAGGCAAATGCACATTTAATGCCTGTGGTGTGGTGTTGATTGACGTGGAGTTGTTCCTCGGTGTACTCACTGGAATATGTTGTCGTAACTTAGTGAGTACGTTTTGAAGCGCTTCTTCGGTCTCGTAGAATTTATCCGCATCATAACTATCAATTTCCGCCAGGTTTGTTCGTTGCCATATCCATTGGTTATTTTACATCCAGACTATACTCGTATATATTATAGTACACTGGCGGATGCGACTGATCAGATTCCGAGTGCACATCCCCAATGAATCGAGAAATTGCACGCACCAACGCCTTTTGCGGCCGTACTAGGGCTATGAGTCCATCGGCTTCCTGATGACTGCTTCTTGGTGTCTTGTCCTTGCGTTTAGAGCCTCTTTGATGGACGTGGATGGGAACTTCGAGTTGCACTGGCGTTTTACGCTTCTCTCCATCGTCATTGACGATGTGTTGTAATTTGGTGAATAACCAGTCGTAGAGGTTTGCGATGCCTCTGTAATCCTGTTTGAAGTACTCATGATTAACTTTGTCCAGCTCCCGTACGAGATGATGTTGATTTTCGAACGTAGACCACGCCTCATTCAGAGTCTTCATGCGTTTACTGGCATATTAGATGGTTTTGCGGTCTTGTGGAAGTTGCTTATCATCTGCTCTATTGACGAGCTCACTTCATACTGTGCTCTGGTCAACTTGTCCAATTGCTCAATTGTTTCTTGGTGATGCGCCATACTTAATGTTAAGGGTGATTTTAAGTAGAAACTCTGTGTGCTGAGTTATGATATCCCTGGATATCCTTCTTGGTCTACTTCTGGTTGTCTTCCTTGAGAATCTCGCCGGGGCCTCCAAAATGTTTATATACCGATTAGTTGGTTTACTACTCGGTTGCCGATTCCTTGGGTGCAATACCGAAGGATCGTAATGATAACTTCAAGTGCAATACTTGAAGTCTGATGTCTCTTTGGGTACAGTACCGAAAGAGTGCTATGGCTAATCAAGTAGTATTCTTGAATTAACCTTGTGGTTGATTTTGGCGACAAAGGAAAATACTGGTGATTGTTTGACTTCAAAAGAATATCTCAATTTTAATATATTAATTGATTAAATTTATATCATAATTTATCTTATTCTACAGAATTAAATATATATGTGGTGCCTGCAATTATGTGCAAGGCACCAGTGTTTGTGCATACTTAGGGAAAATTAATGCTTTAGACCGCACTTGTAAGGAAATGCTGATGAGGCTTCACACGCTGTGTATCCGTTCGTCGGGTGTACTGCTTATACAGCGTTCAAGAGCAGGAAGTGGTAATGGGAAATGTTGATTGTACTTTTGCGTTGGAGCAGGTACAAACAGAAAGACTTCCTATTTTTTATTCTGCAGAGCCGCTTTGACTGGTTTTATAGTTTTTATTCTTTATATGGTGTATTCGAAGCCTTCAAGTCGATTGCGTGTATATAATTAATACCAGTTGATGTAAATAGTCTCGTAGGTGGATCGATACGATTATAAGACCGATCACACATTAATTTAACAGTTGCGGTTTTCATTTTATACATTTGTGGAGTTTTTGCTGGAAAATTTTGCGGGAATTATCCAGAATATTACATTATCCAGAACTTGCTGTGGGAGGTTGGTTTACTTAAGTTGGATACCATAAAGGGTATTCCGGTGATGGTTATCAATTACTAAATATGTGAAATAAACAGTGCTTGGCAGGATCATGAGATTTCTTAGTCAGACATGAACTCGAAGAATCTGATCTTGATCGATGAAAGAAGTTGAGCTTGTGAGTTTATTCTTATGTAAAAAGGGCTCTATCAACCGCTTTAGGACTTTACATCTATCGAATAATATGAATCAATCTGTTTTGTAATTCGACGACCTGGTGCTATTTTGCGACAATCCCTGTTACTCTTTTCACCGTTAAAGCGAAAGCGGAGAAAATATGCAGTTGAGCGGAGGGGAGGTAGGATGAAAATTGAAATATAAAAGTAATATAATTTATACAATTATTCTATGAGCCCTCCACACCTTTGAATCCATGTCCCAATCTCACTGCTGAGTGTGAGAATGGAATTGTGGCCAATCATTATCTGGCTGAATTAACAACTTTGGACCTTTCCACCATAATTCAAAGGACGGTAACTGTATAGATGAGAATTCACGTACTGTACAATCAGGTGGATTATCATATGTATTCACGTGTCACCATTGCAATGTATTCGATTGGCTACAAACGTCTTCCATTTTGTAGGTTCGCCGCTCCAATCCAATACACTATTATTTTGGAGTCTGTCCAAATATAAGTGGGCACATGATACATACATATGAGTTTTTACCCATGATACCAATTACGTAGCCAAAACTGATCCACATAGGTAATGGGTTTGACCCGAGAATTATCATTTAGATGCGGTGCCAAATGTAACTGTGGTGATACAATACTCTTCGTTCCTTCATAGAATTCGTTGCAATTGTGCGTCATGTAGATCCATGTCGATGCAGTTCAAATCTACTTGACCTGTTCCGCAATAGGCTTTCGTTCCAAGCAGTCCTTTGAGAGGAAGTTTGGACAGCTGCGTAGAATGTGCGTGCTGCCGCACACAGAACACAGTTCTCTGTGTTAACATAGTTGATATTAATATGAAAGCAGTTTTTTTGTTTAGGTTATTTGCTTACACCCCCTTTTAAATCAATCAGCGGAATAGTGGGAATTTGAAACTTCTCTTGCGGTGAATGAGAAGTAGATGAACTCAAAGTTTCATGCACACTTCTTCGATTTTAGACAACATGAATTGTGATTAAACGGTTATTGAAAAAAGGTTTCTATTGTGATAAATGTGGGAATTTCAGATTGCTTGCTTAAACTATGCTCCCAGGGTTTGTGAGTTTCATGCGGCCGCTTCTATTAGTTCAAATGTCAAGAAATCTTTAAAAAGTCTTCTTTACTTTGTCTTGCACCTTGTATATGTCGCTCTCTCTCTCTTTTTCTCTCTCTGTGTGTCTCTCTTTTTCCCCCCTCTCTCTGTGTGTCTCTCTTTTTCCCCTCTCTCTCTCTCTGTGTCTCTCTTTTTCCCCTCTCTCTTTCTTTACCTCCTTTTCTTCCTCACTCTTGCTCTACCCCCCTCCCCCCCCCTTCCCCCTTTTCTCACCCTCTCACCAGGTCTCCGTCTCTTTCTCACTGTCACTAATAGAGGAAAGTTTCTCGTTGAATATTGGCGCCGCGTTTAGCTGAAATTACATTAAATATTTCGATGGATGTATGAATAACTGTCCCTAAGATAGCGAATTCCAGTTGACATCAGCCCTGAACTATTCTTCGTTTACTCAGGAAGTTGCGCCACACACAGATTTGCGATGAGCTTGCCTCAGTTTCATATGAAGATGGTACAATTTTCCAATTATCCACTCAGCTTCTTTCCTTCCTCAGACCCATTGTGATAGAAATTGAAACTCAACAAAATATTTACTCCTTAAAGCTTTCTTACACACAAGCGTTGTTAATGGGGTCTTTGAGTTGTTTCGTCAAAACGTAGTCCCAACTATCGGCGACTGTTCGAATCGTCAGCTTACATGTAAATTTGCTGTAGTTACTCCGCCCAAGGATCACACCATAAGAGTCTCCCTCCCATGTTATTTAAAAGTTCCGCCAAAAGGGTTTTTTTTTATGTTGCATTTTCAATTAAATTTATATATAAGCTGTCTTGACCCTTAGGGCACTCACTACTTTCACACCCAAATCTTGAATTGTCGTCATATGTCAGCTTACATCAGCAACTTCCACACACCCATATACACACCAAACACACCCATTCACGCTTCCACCCAAATACTCGTACATTTAAACTATTTTTGTCAAGTCAAAGCAACCCTTTCTCCATAGTTATCTGACAGCAGACTATGAAATGCTGAAATGGTGGCATTTTCTCGTCACACAAACTACAGCAAAAAGACAACGCCAACTGGCATCTCAACTATTGTGTATAAAGTATTTAAGGAAAGTTCAACTCTGTGTTTGTTGCAGAGATCCAAATTGTCGCAAAGATTAAGCAGTGAAAATTTATTTTTTTTTTTATTTAAATTGTAAAATACAAGTATCAAAATAGCTCCATTTGTTGCGAGCGGCCAGTAGCAACAACAACTAGAGCCACAACCCCTTCATCTTTTAATTTGGTTATGTATGCATGTGTATGCCACCACCTCCTCTCAGACTCGGGCTCACAACCCCACTCCCACTGACACATTTACGGACACACAGTCGGCACGTGTCGTGTCAGTGACAAGGGCTCAAATTGCTCAGCTTCAATTTATTTCGGATTTTTTTTCATTGCTTGGCAATCTTTGTTAAAATTTTCCAAAATTAAAATTAAAATAAAAGTGATTTCAAGTTCAAACTGTGGCGTTAGCTGCTTACCCTTTACGTGACGCACCTAATTGCATGGAAGTTGTTCAGTAACGTCGCGCGAATGAAGCATTTTCGCTATTGTGCCGGAAACATGTGCTACTCACAAATTTCCCACTTTGGAGAGCTTTGTGTTTGTTAATGTATAAATCAAAAACACAAAATTTTAGAAATGCTTCATTCATAGAAAGCAAAACAGGCATTCTCAGTCCCAGCGCCAGCCCCAGCCACCATTCCAAACTGCCAGGCTCCGAGGCGGTTGAGAATTTCATGCATGCTGATTTCCATGATTGTGCTGTGCCTGCGTTAGCACATAGATTGATGCTTGTTTTATGAGGTGTTAAGTGGGTTAAAATTAAAATTGGAATGGTTGACAGAAGTGTGAGAGGAGTGGGAGTTGCTTATGTACACTTGGTATGGGTAAGTGTGGAGCTTATTCTGCATGCTGTCGCGCATAGCTCTGGTTGACGACTGACTGCTGTAGCGTTGATGTTTTTGTCACTAAAATGAATAAAATCAGTAATATCTTGATTTGACTTTGTTGAAGGACGGTTCGTTCGGCTTCTTTTGCCTTCTTTTGAAATGTCAGTGTGTGTGTTGACTTGATGTCAACTTTCTTGTTATTTACTTAAGGATTGGTGAAATTTGCTATTGATATTTTAGTATGAGACAAAGTGTGCAGAGTTTTTGTATATTTCCTGTTATGGAATTGAAGTGGCATACTCTGAAGCATGCATATACGAGGTGTGATAAAAAAATAACCGTTATTTTCAAAGTTCGTGAGTTACGTATGTTCGATGTTCGCATTTTTTTTTTTGTTATGTTGGTACACATGTCTGTTATATATGTTGGCAATACCAACCATTTTGAATTGTCAGTTTGTTTTTGACAGATAAAAAGGTTAGTCGTGTTTTGGTGTGCTCTTCGATTTTGTACTATTCGAAAAAATGGATCAAAGAAACTGTATTCAGTTTTGTGTTAAAAAAGAAATTAAATGCGCAAGGACATTTGAAAAGTTGACTGTGGCCTTTGGCGAGTCTACTATGAGCAGAACACAAGTTCAATTGTGGTATTACCGGTTTAAGGAAGGCCGAGAAGATGTCAATGACGATGCTCGTCCTGGGCGCCCGAGCACGTCAACAAGCGATGAAAACATTGACGCAGTGAAGAAAATGATTTTGGATAATCGTCGAATCACTATCAGAGAGGTTGCTGATGATGTTGGCATATCGTTCGGCTCATGCCAAGCAATTTTTACGGATGTTTTAGGCATGAAACGTGCAGCAGCGAAGATTGTTCCAAAATTGCTAAATTTTGAGCAAAAACAACGTCGCATGGACATCGCTCAAGAGCTGTTTTTGGCCAAAAACAAAACCGTTATCATGCCTCAACCACCGTATTCACCGGACTTGGCCCCCGCTGACTTTTTCCTCTTTCCAAAACTGAAGACACCGATGAAAGGAAAGCGTTTTGCTACGATTGAGGAGATAAAAGAAAAATCGAAAAAGGAGCTGTTGGCGATACCAAAAAAAGCGTTTCAGAAGTGTTTCGAGGCTTGGAAAAAAGGCTGACATAAGTGTATTATAACTGAGGGGAATTACTTTGAAGGGCACAAGATAGTTGTTGATGAATAAATAAATACTTTTTGGAAAAATGTTAAATAACGGTTATTTTTTGATCAAACCTCGTATGGGCAAACATTAAAATGTTACTTATACACATGCGAGCGGAAATTTTTATAAATTTTTATACATTTTTATTTCATTATAATTTTTTGGTGTTTTTTATATTCCGAAAATTAGTTTATACTAATAGTTCAAGTCCAGTAAAACAAAAGTATTTGTTTTATAAGTTCACTTTACTAAAATTAGTTGAATTTAACAATGAATCACCTACCATTAGCTCAGAATATTTTATGTCATATGTCATTTACATACTTTGCAATTTTAATTATAATTTACACTACTATCAATGTAGCTAGGAGGTCGGACAGGAAGATATTACTATATGTGCTGATTTCGATGTTAATGGTTTGGTTGACAATACTTCAGACATTGTAGTTAAGGCTTGTGTTCTCCTGCTTTAGCTTTGATTAGGGTCTCAAATAAGATATTAAAATCTTTAAGCTTTAGTGCCCTTTCGTTTTACTAATTTTCTAAATTGGCCTTTCTTTCCTGATTGTTGCTTTCCATGAAGTGATCTTACATGGAAGTAGGCGTTCTACCCAACGAAGCAGCACACATTTCATACACATTTTTCAGTGATGGTGACTATGATAAAGTGTTGCAAGAACTGAAGAAACCATATACAAACTGAAACCTCATACTCCAGTGCACCCTGCTGTGCATTCCAATGTACCAATTTGCAAATTTGAATGAAAATTCGATGTTTTAGAAATTGGTCAGCATCATCACTGGTCAATCGAATACGACTCACCCTCCAGATTAATTTTTGTTATGCTCGGTCATAATGGCATGAACGAGTGATGTGCACATTGCCTGTGTCGTATTTTCTGCGTGGATATAGGAAAAACGTCACGTGTTATCATTTAAACCCCAATTTTCTCTGAGCTGTGTGCTCAACTGATTATTGAAATAATAACAATACACACCGCGCAGCACACATCCCACCGCACCATACCATACCATACCATACCATACCATACCATACCATACCATACCATACCATACCATACCATACCATATCATACCATCCTATACCATACCATACCATACCATACCATACCATACCATATCATACCATACCATACCATATCATACCATCCTATACCACACCATACTATACCATACCATACCACACCATACCACAGCACACCGCACCACATCACACCACACCACAGCACGCCACAGCTCGTCGTGCCTAGATGTACCGCAGTGCGCTCTGCAAACACTCAAAATTAAGCGCGTAGGTTTTATTTGTGTGCTCTGCCATATCCATATGCTATGCTGGAAATGCTGGTCATGCATATCCATATGGAGCACATACACGCATGTAGGTGTGCATACCGCTTCACGGTAATACAAAAACTTACCCCTGCACTTTTACGAGGCAGCAGCTTAATAAGTTGTCACAGAAAGGTAGTTGCGTTGTGGTTGTTGCTAGTATTGTTCTTTGACATCGGCGGTAAGCAAAGCCAACAGATCCTGATAGCAGCCCAACAGCAGGAGCGACAATAACAATTACACAACACAACAACAACCCCTGTTCTTGCCCACTCGCTAAACATGAACCTGAACTCATCCTGTAACTTAAAACCTGAGCAAAAGTTGATAGCTATTATAAAACTTCAGACATAACTAATGAAAACATTGCATTGCAAAGCGTGGCAGGCAAACTGGTGGCAAGAGGGGGAGGTTTCAAATTAATGAGGTTAATGAGATGCGCTAAAAATGTTTTTCCTATTGCTAGAAACGTGTAGAAGGATGTGCTTTGCATATATTCGGGGGTGGGAGCAACATAAAATTGCATTTTATTAATTTTGTTCAAAAATATATGCACTTTTTTTTGGGTAGTAAAGTTTAATTAAAAAGCAACCGTCATGCCCATTAAATTTATGGATATTAGCTATAAACGTAACAATACTTAATTTGTCTTCAAATAGTGTCATCCTGGCATCATTCAACGCTACTTGACATCATCATGTCACATTTAAAGGAACTGCAAGCAATGGGCAAATATAATTTTTTTCAATCTGCCTCAACACAAAAGTTTTCATATGACTATTGACTTCCCGTCTTGTTTGTATATATCCGAACTCTATGACTATATTCCAAGCACACGGTCCCCGAAAAAGTTACTGAAATACTGGGTCACAATGTCCTCTTTATGGAATGTGTAAGTCCCTCCAATAAATTGTATGAATAGCAACACCGAAACTTTTATCCTTGCTTGGATTAGCTCTTTATCGTCAGTTAAAACGCGGGATGTAAACAGAATCCAAGCGAAATTTCTTGACCAAGAAGAACGCACCGACAAGTGAGTTCTGGTTTGCTTCGTATCCTCTGACAGAAGAAAGCAATGTATTCGGAGAGAATAGGAATATTGTTATGCATTTAGCATAATGGTGGAATAACAATTGGAAGAACTTTATACTACATAGAATACGCCCAACAGTGTCGGCAAAAGTTAGTTTCGAGTGATATAGTTATGATGGGATTCAAAATATTTCTAATTACGAATATATAAAAGAACAATGCCTTCTTTTAAACCAACACAAATCTTAAAGTAATCTCTAACTGGGGAAATTGCCCCCGTTTTTAACAACTTTATTTATTTTAAATTAATTATCGGTTTGTGGTTAAAACCATAAACCAATATAATTACAAGCCATGGCTGCAAGGGCCTTCAGATTTTCTATACTATACCCTTTACCTTTATAAAAGTTAAAAACTGTATACTAATTTTGTTCTTTTGAAACGGTTTTCAACTACAAGAAGGAGGCATCGCAGGTATGGACATACTATATATACAGATATGATCAGAATCACTTTCTGAATAATTTCAATTTTGTCCGTCCATCTCTGGCCACTTTTCTTCTACACAGTTAGTAAGTTTGGACAACGATACAGAATCAAATTTCTATATGAGCCGATTTGGACGAACACCACGCTTACCTCCCATATAATGAACTTTTTTCACTTTCTTTAAAATGGCGATAACTTCGGTCCAATTAGTAGTTATGTAGTTGTTGGCCCTACTAAATTCTATGCAAAATGTCGGCGGTATATATTGACGGCCCTATTCAGGCGAGACTTACAAGCTAACCTCATTCACTAATAGTGAAATATGAAATATAAGATCGAAAGAATAAACTGTGCTGATATTTGTCCATTCTGAAAATATTTAAATATCCAAAAGTTCATGACAAAATGAATTATGCTCCACTTTATATTTAAAGAACTCAGACCGCACATAAAATAAAAACTCCAATACGAGACATGTCTTCATGTCTTTTATTTTCATTTCATACTTTTTATGGCACAATTCGCTAGCTGCCAAAATGATCGAAACACAAATATGTACATATGTATGTATATGATTTGCCAAGATTGAATTTCATAATACTCCACCAGTAAAATCATGTAATACTGGTTAATTTATGGAAAATAATAAAATGCGTTTATTATTATTTATAAAAATGATTATTAATTAAAAAAAAAATGGATAAACCTTTCGCTGGGCTCGAACCCTCAGCCACAAATATTTTAGACCAAAGCGCAAACCATTGCGCCGAAGAGACTCATATCAGCCTCGTAGATTTTGGAGTATATTAACGAGTCAAAGTGTTTGCTGGTGCAATTCTGAATTAACTAAAATTTGGTGAAACACTGAATATTTCTACAATTCTATGCATAACATCCGCAAAAAATCACTTTTAGTGTTCTGCTGTGTAGCCATGAAGTTTTGCTGTACAATTCAATGGTGGCTTTTTTGGGATAAAGAAATAAATTAAATAAATACATATTTAAATTTATTTATTAATTTTATACACCATGTGTTTCTTTTTTTTCAATTTATATTTGAAAAATATTCCCACATTTATTTACATAAATATGCATGCCTGCCTACCTATGTATATGAAATTATTCAAATGCAATTAACTCACTTATAGTAGTACTAATATTTACAAAGTAATATATGTTTTAAAATATATATTGCATTAAATGTTTGTGCGGAATCACATATTTTGAATAATTAAAATTTTTTTTTAAAATAAAATTCTGAGAGATTTCATATTAAATTTAGTATGCATATACTATACGTCTTCAATGAATCGTTTTAGTGTGGAAATGTTAAGTTTAACATTTTTTCAGCAGATCCACAGCCATATCCATGCAATCATTCCCTCCTAAACTCATATTAAATTTATTATGATTCTGTAATGAATCATTTTTAGCAGTAAAATGTTATGTTTAACATCTGTTAACGGTTCCTCGGCAATTCCCATGACTTTCGATTCCCTCTTTTGCCAAAGAGTACGATAGAAACTCTATACGTAAATACTCTTTGGAACTAGTGCTCATATTAAACGAAGAGAAAACTCTGAGAAAAAAATTTAAAAGACATAATTTAAGATGTATTAAAGATTTATGGATGAAATTTTATGAGAAGGGTGGATAAAGCCAACTGCAAGAAATGGGTTTGATCAGACAAAGGACACGCCGACTTCCGATATCATAAACTTTCGGGTGATCTAAACTTAAAATTACTCTATCTATGCTCGTATTGATGCTATGGGAATAAAAATGTATGGACAGTAATGTAGATTGTGTCAATAACAGTATGTGTGCAAAATATGAAAAAATTATACTACTTCTGCCACGCCCACAATTACCCAAAAATCATTACTGGGTATTTATAAAAGATTCATCACCGAAATTTCACACCTGGATTCCCGTTTAAAGCCTTCTATTGACACATCTTTATAACTTACGACCTATACAAAACTTTTGAGGGAAATTTTATGTTAATACGTACAAAGCTATACCCAAGAAATGGGGTCGAACAGATAAAGGGGACACGTGTCCCATATAATGAACTTTGGGTACCCCACTTTAAAAAAATCTATACTTGAAATGATGATATATGAATACAAAAGCTAACAGTGTATATTACGTCCGTACTAGCATATATGCATAATATGGGCAGATTATTACTACTACCACGCCCACAATTAACCAATATTTATTTCTGAGACCCTATGCAAAACTCATCAACCAAACTTCATACGAAGATTCAGAGTGCTAGTATAGAACACAAAACAAAGAATGGGCGGTACATTTTGAGAGCCACGCTCTCTATTGATACATGTTTAAAGCTTAGGACTTATGCCCAATTCTTAGGCCAAGTTTTATATGAATTAGAATATAGCCGCCGCAAAGCCGTTCACAAGAAATCTTGGCGATCACATAAAGGCCACGCCTCGCTCCATTATAATTAACTCAGAGTATCTACCCTACCGAAAATTACCGTAGATATACTCCTAGTGATGATTTATGAAGAAAACATCCCCATTGTTCAACTCCCACGCACAAGGAAAGGTAAATGGCATTTCGAAGTCGGTCTAACCCGACATCACACTTTTTTACTCGTTTTCCAACTACATTTGTTTCATCGTTAGCTGCCTAGAATATAAATGCAGATATAGATTCACAGTGCTCAAGAGGTCCTATATGCTCACTTACATAGCATACCGCAAGTAATGGGTATTCAAATCTGTAGTTTGTCATTTTCGGCTGGCGTTTCTTTTTCATTTGACTAAAAACTTTAATAGACTTTTTCATATACATTTCAGGTTTTTATGAGATACCTTTCGACTGCATTTTTTTTTTTCTTCTTAATTTTATTTATAACAAACATTTTATTACGCTTTTCGCACAGACCAGAAGAGCAAAAAAGCGAAAGCTAGAAACGAGAAAGAAGAGAATTTTATTACTTTTGTGGCTAACGCCGAATAATAAAAACTGACGCGTCTTAAGCATTTTTATTATGTAAACATACAAGTTTCTACAATAGCAGCGCTCACACACACACACACATACACAGAACATATCTTGCCAGCTTACACACAACAAAAACAGTGAAGCAAGCAAAAGCCTTAAATCCCTTAAAACAATATAAACTAACATGCCCAAAAGTATGCTTTGATCATAAACCAAAAGTGATAATAAATGTGAAATTCTCTACGCAGACTGTGGATAAAGCGTCGGAGCATACTGCAGGGGTAGGCGACAAAAAGAGCGAACGAACAATATGAGAAAAGAAAATTGCTTATAAACAAAATCAAAGTCTACTTTTAGGCATTTATGTTGCGCTCCGTATACATTTTTTGCTTGCCCCAGTAAAAGAAAGTGCTGTCGTTGACACACAACAAAACAAGAAGCACAGCCTCAACCAAGGGCACACGCACCTACAAACACATATGCGTGCATGTACACATAATACGTACACATGCAGAAAAATTTAATAGAATTTTCCAGCATATTGACAAGAGATCAAAGCTTTTGTTGTCTTGTTTTTGCTGGTTTTATATTCATGCTTGCGCTTGTATGCAAGCGTGCATGCATCTGTGTATGTATGTTTGTGAATGTGTGTGTTATGCATATGAGTCTTTTGCCCATTTCATTTAAATGCTCAACACACAACTCATATAAATGAAAATTATCTCGCTTTGAAATTCAAATTTCAAAAATTGTCATGACAGTTGCTCTCTCTGTAAAAATAAAAGAAGTGAAAATATAAATATAAGTTAAAGGAAGCGACGAAGTGGAGTGTAAGTATCTAAAAAAATCAGAATCGTTGCAACAGAACCAAATTTTCACTTATCTACCGTTTGCATGTGGAAAAAAATAAATATATATATATATATATATATATATATATATATATATATGTATGTATATATATATATATATATATATATATATATATATATATATATATATATATATACATATATATATATATATATGTATATATTATGTACATTGTATATGAGTGAATGTGCCTAAGCATTTCTCATTTCCAACTAAATGTCAGATTTGTGTGTGCTTAGTTATGACCTAATCTAAGCCTAGTAATTAAGTGTGGTTGGGTGTGTGTGAGTGAGATTATGTGGGAGCGTGTGTATTATTGCGGATATATGTCATAAGTGCGTCTGCTATTGTACTTGTGTACAAAAGTCTATCGAACAAATCTAAAATCAATACTTTTGTAAGTTTAAATTTGAGCATTTGCTTTCGTAAATATAATTTTGTGGCACACCATGCCAATCGACATGGTTTATCGCAGAGAGACAAGGCAAGGCCAATGAAGCCAAATACCCCAAAAGTTGAAAGCAGTTTTGTTAATTAAAGCCTTAAAGGAATTTTGAGAATAATCCAGTTGTAACAACGAATAGGGTTATGGACGAAATGCTTAATGCCGGTAATGGCAATAGTACCAATAATGCCGAACTTGACCCAGAAGCTGAATGTTTATGAAAGTCCGTTATGGGATTTTTATACCCTTCACCTTTAAAAGGGTAAAAAGGGTATGCTAATTTTGTTCTTTTGAGAGGGGTTGCAACTACATTGTAGGTATGGACATATATATACAGATATGATCAGAATGACTTTCTGAACAATTTTGTCTGTCCGTCTGTGGACATGTTTTTTTCTATACTGGTCGAGCTATCTCAATGAAACATTGCAAAAGTGTAGTCTGGACACTGATACACAACGAAATTGCTATATGTGCCGATTTGGAAAAATACCACACCTACCTCCCGCATAAGGAACTTCTTCACCTCTTTTTAATATGAGAATAACGGTCCAATTGATGGAATAGTAATGCAATTTGGTAATTATGATGTGGGTCTTACTAAACACTATTCAACATGTAGGCGGAATATATTAGCGCCCACGCCCACGCCCACTATTAATAAATGTTCATATAATATTCATAAGATCTATTTGTGATTTATGGACAAACGAGAAGCAACATGTGGACATTATAAAGCTAACTGCAAGAAATGAGGTTGATCAGAGAAAGTAAACCTCCAATTTCTTCGATATCATTAACTTTCGGGTCTAAACTTAAAATTAGCATTTCTATGCTCTTATTGATGCTATGGGAATAAATATTCTCTGGACAGTAAAGTACACTGGCTTAATAATAGTGTGTGTGCAAAATATGGGTATCATACTACTACTGCCACGCCCACAATTAACCAAAAATCATTACTAGGTTGCTATAAAAGGTTCATCATCGAAATTTCACAAGTGGGTTCACGGTACTAGCCTTAAAGACCACACAAATAATGGATGCGTTTTATTTACAGCCACGCCCAATATTGATATTTTATAACTTACGATCTACATAAAATTTTTGGGCGAAATTTTATGTTAATACGTATATTATCGGTGCAAAGGCATGTGCAAGAAATGGGGTCGATCAGATAAAGGGCACGCGTCCCTCCCTTATAATGAACTTTGAATACAAATTTGTGGCAGTATACATTAGGTCTGTACTAGCAAGCATTCCTAATAGGGGCATATTATTAGTCTAGAATGCTAAAAAATGTGTGCTCGACAGTCTTTCTTATATATCCTTGTGGCTAAGCTCCATAAGATTGCTAAGTTTTTTCCGATTCTGGTTGAAATATTTACATATCCGCCTTTTCAACATTATAATTGCTTTATATTTTTTGCAAGATTGCTTTAGAGTCAATTGCTAAATTTTCATTTTCCCAACTACCACTTACACTTTTCCTACTGTTAGAGTCATCCAGCAGATGTCTAATAGTATGCAGTAAAGTGCTTACTTAACACTTGTACCCAAACTCTCGTTGCTTTATTCGTATCCTCGATCAAACACTTTAATAACTCCCCAAACAAATTTTCCGTACAATTTAATACCCAATTAATTTCGCATACTTTTCTGCATTGGCTAAATAGGTTTCCGTGATTTTCAACGTTGTGCCAGTGCGACTACGACTACGAAGTTAGTGCGGTGCGACTGTGTGTGCCCCAGTACGAGTGAGTACAATATTTGCTCTCGAACTTCGCACGATTTTCCAATTGAACTCACATGTACACATGTGATGCATTCGTGCATTCAATCGATTCGTCGTCACTTGCTCGTTTTCAAAATCATTGCGAGTTAATATTAAATGGAGCAGCAGCACCCAAAGCAGACATCAAACAGCATTCCTATGTGGTAAGAATACCATTGGCAGTCTGCAAATGATGTACTTTTAGGGGCATATGGAGCGGCGCGTGCATGAGCTGTTGAAACATTTTTGATGCTTTTAGTATGGGAAAAAAAAATAAAGAAGAGTAAAGGAAAAAAAATGAAAATGGAAAGGAAAAAATGACAAAAAAATAAGAAAAATTGTTTGGTATCTTTATTCGAACATATCAATTAAAATACGTGCTGTGATTATCAAGAGCGGCACATACCAAACAAATAACAAAAAATGTGTGCATATTCATGGGCGTTTGCGTTGATTATGTGTGCTTGTGTGTAGGTTTGTGTGGTTTGACTTAGTTTATTGTGTGTGTGTTTTATTGAAAAGATGTTCAGGCTTTCTCCTATTTTTTCCTTATATATTTTTGTTTTCTATAATTAAGCACGTTCCACTGCCGTTTGTGCATTTCAATTAGTTAAGTATCATTTTTTGTGGCATATTTTAAGGCAAATTCTATTAATTTGGCATTTTTGGTATTTAAGTTGCGTATAGAAAAGCTTGACAGTGCATCTAAGATATTTTTTATCTCATTTACAAATATAAATTATTGAAATCCTACTAAATTACTCTATTTTTTGATGTTGGGCACTGTAATCCCAAGTTTTACACAAGGTTTCAAATAAAAAACTGTCAATGTTTGAAAGCTGTCATGCCCAGACACACGTTATTATAGCCTTCTTTCCGGTTTCTATGTCATTGGTACATTTTTTGTTTTTCATTTAACTACACGCCAACCACTTGCTAGCTAACCCACCCTGGTACCACCATCCACCCCAATACCAATCAAATACCAAGTGCAAAGTACCTTTATCAAAATCAGCAGAAATCCAAAAAGCATTATATATTAGAAAACATCAACAACTACTACCATTACAACGAAATGGGATACAGGAAGGATAACGTACGCAAGGATGGAAATGGGAAAAGAAATAAATATGAAATTCATTCGCTCAACATTAAGTTAAGTAAAGAAAGAACTCCCGCTGACGGTGATGCGGCGGCAGTTGCAGCTACAGCTATAGTTACAGCAGTTTCGGCCGCTCCTGCTCTTTTGCCGTTGCTGCCAGTGCCAACGCCACTAGCTGCGTAGCAACTGACACATGCCGATTATGACAGGCTAAGGTAAAATGTTGCCAGCTACGCACATGCATACAGAAACTGCCTATGTGAATGGGTCTGAACTCTGTGCATACGGACTTTTCGTGTCTAGTTTGTGTGTGTGTGTGTTGATGTGTGTCTGTGCTGTCAGTTAAAGCATCTAAATCGTAGTACCCATGCCTA
Organism: Clusia tigrina; assembly: GCA_920105625.2. NCBI lineage: Eukaryota > Metazoa > Arthropoda > Insecta > Diptera > Clusiidae > Clusia > Clusia tigrina. Next base: position 170,675,667 of record OV050032.1, read on the forward strand.
ACTGCAGGCCAACATACGAGCAAATACCAGCAACTGGGTGAAGCAAAGATGGCTTGGATAGGACCTAGGTCTCCCATAAGCTGTTGTTATTGTTGTTTTTCTGTGCCACTGCTGCTGCTGATGTTGTTGTTCTTCCACTTTTTTGCTCTTACTACCATTTACAGTTCATTGGCTATTGCAAATATTCGACTACGCATTGTCATGCGTGCAGTGAGTAGAGTAACTGAATGCGATTATTGAAGTGATGAACTTGTTGGTGGCTTCGTACCGCACATAACATGATATCGCATGATGCATCAATGAATTTTGTCCGTAAACTGTGTCATTAATATGTATTTTAGTTATGTGATCCAAGTAGAAAATAAAAGAAGGGATTTGAAAATGTTTGTCAGTGAATATTTTCTAAATATCTGAAATTTTATGTATTTTGTATATGTTCCTCACAAGTGCCCGCTCAGTGCTTACAGCTGATATGGAAGGTCTTTCATAGTCATACTAGCATTAAAGACCGCACATCATATATAACAATGCTTCTTCGAGCAGGCAGAACGGAAAGAGTCAGCACCTCTATGGAAAAAGTCTTGACAATATGTCTGATGGATCAGTAGAATTTGGTGTGGTTTATATCTCTACCACCAGTTCCGAGGTGATTTCATAACCAATTTTCTGTTTGTGGCCTGTTGCACATTCATTCATTTGTAGTTAGTTTAGCTAAAGTAGTTTGTAACCCCTCCTTGAAGTATTCGGAATGCAGGTGAAGCTATTGGAGCCATGAAAATGAACATTGATAAAATTGATTTAAATATTGAGATTGGCTCTAATGGGCCCATGTAAGCTTGCAAAACACCAAAGTGTTAATTATAAATAACTTTATAGTTCGCTCCCTAGCTAATTAGACAAAATGGAAAATAGTTAACTATAATAGTATAAGTATCCTTGGCAGAAGCACACACACACACGCACTGACATGAAACTAATTAACTACCTTCTGCCCTATGATCAACTAAATTACCCTGAAATGCAAATCAATTCCATTCAAAGAACATGCGAGCTTAAAAAACAATGGCAAAAGCAAAGGACCTAACTAAAAGAGAAAAACAACACCAAATTAACAACAAAAAGCAGGCTTCAACGTGTAAACACGCACACATTTCCCGACACAACTGAACTCCTACACACATATACAACAAGCATATTGATTTGTGGTCTTCCAATTGCCTAAAAATATGCTAAATTATGTGGCTTTTGTTGCTGCCGCTGTTCTTGTTTCAACAAATTACAAACTAATGATGTCCCCTGTCATTTGAGGTAGATTACTATTACTGCCGATACTGCTTCTACCTGCACAAACGTATTCAGAAAGTGATTAAAAAAAAATCAAAAAAACCGAAAACAACCCGTAAAAAGCTTACAAAAAACCTGAAAAAGGAGTAGGTCACTGCTATATCAATTTGTGGTTCTTTCTGTTTTTACGCCTGGCAGATACACAAACATGCACGGTTACGTACGCTGGTTTATTGTTTAAAACCCAACAAATGCGTGTAAATACGGTATTTTAGGCATGTGTTTGCTGCGGCTATTTCAACAATTTGTTTTTGTTTTCGTTCCTCTTACTAATGTTTTTTTTTTTATTATTACCGTTACAAAAACAAGCACTCATAAAACCGTAGCGAAATGCGGCGAAAGGACACGCATGCACCCCACCGTGTATGTGCTCGCTTCAAACGTTCAACACAAAAAGAGCGCTCCCGCCATTGTTTATTGGTGTGCCACGCCTGACCTATTCGTTAGTTTGTTCGTTGCTTTATTCATTCGTTTGTTTGTTTTTAATGTGTCAAAAATTATTAAAGCTTCAAATATTGTGAAACCGCACCACACCGCACCGCATCCCAACACACCGCATCACAGCTCTCTGCAGGCTGATAACAAAATTGTCACTTTTAATGCCGCCGCCTAAGCTGTAATTAGTTAAACAGTTGTTAGCTTTCTACCTGGGTTTAGGCTTTTATCATCCTTTATCCTTTTTGGTGCGCATACAGCTATGTTGTATTGTGTGAGTTAATTTTTTAATGGCCCAAAATTAACTTAATTACGTACCTATTAATTATTTACATAATTATGTTTTAATTTTTTGCGGTTCTGTAAGCCAGGTGCTCTAACCAAAAAGCCGCTAACAAACACAAATGACAGTTAAATTAAATTTACATAATTTATCCTTCGGCACTTTGCAGTGTTAGCATAGTTTGAGGCATGAACACGTTTTATTAAGCCTTTGCACAGGGGTCAATGCTGCTGGCATTGTCTTTTCGCAAGTTTTATGTAGCTAGCTGATTGAACGCGCTCCATAACCAAGGCAAAATTTTAGTTGCTTCAACAGTTGCAGGCTGCAACATTTGCAGCATACAATCTCGCGCGTTTCACGTGTGCGTAGTTTGCTGCATACTTTTTAGCACGTGCTTGCATTTTATGGCGCTAGCAGCATACTTTCTTGTGGCTTTCTTCACCGACATTGTCTGCAGTTTTATATGCTTTTAACACATTATATGTGCAAATAAGATAAACCGTATTTAAAAGCCTTAGTTTCACACACTGAAGTGAGTATCTTTTGAAAGCGTTGTATACAAATGAATATTAAATCATTAAACTGTTTTATGTGCATTTTGTTGCACAGAAACAATTGAAAATTACTTGGTTGCAGTGTGCATGCTCTTGCTTCACATACACATTCAACTGTAAATTTACAAGCTTGTTTCGGTTTATACTTTACAGCTTTATTTAAACTAATAAGTAGGCTCCGATTTATGTTGATTAGCTTTTTGTCTTTACATCTCAAACTTATAGCACTTCAACCTGTCTACAATTGCATGTGTGAAAGAATGCCTCAAGGTATGATGGCTAGGTTCAAAATATGACGTTTCCCTTTGAGCCCTTTTCAGAGATGTAAATTTTTTTTTTTTTTTAATCAGTTCATTTATTTATTGAATGCACTCATTTCGAGCCTAACAATAAGTAATTAAATCTTAAGAGCTAAATTAACTATATTTATCCCGCACCAGTAATTGGGCTTAGTATTAAATTTCACTATATTTATGCCTTTTAGTTTTAATTCAATTTCAATTCATTTAATTTTAGTATCTTATATAGTAATTATTTAATATTTAGTACATTTAGTAATTATTTAATCTTTAGTACATTTAATATATGGTAAGTCCAATCTTTTGAGGCGTGTTGCTGTTTTAATTCTAGCTAAATTTTTTACCAATGGATTTGAGTGCTCTCGTAGTTTTTCTTGTGTTTGAGCATAATCTCGTTGAGCTCACTTTTAACAAGAGGAATGTTGAGGTCCTTATCGATGTCAGAATTTCTGACGAACCAAGGCGCACCCGTGATTTCACGCAACATTTTCGATTGTATCAGCTCGACGTTCGATGAACTAGCATTCCCCCAAAGCTCAGTTCCGTATGCCCAAATTGGATCACTGCCTTGTACAATAAAAGTTTATGTTGTAAACGAAGTCTTGACTTGGAGTTGAGTAGCCAATTTATTTTATGGGCCTTTAGCTTTATCTGCGTTCTTTTTGCCTCAATATGGTTCCGCCAAGTTAGTCGTCTGTCTAGATGGACTCCTAGGTATGTTACAGTACTCGACTGAGGAATAGCAACATTGTTTGGTATAATCACAGGGCATGTTTCTTTCCTAAGTGTAAACGTAACATGAATGCTCTTGGTCTCATTTACCTTAATGCACCAATTTGCCAGCCACACTTCCATTTTCTTCAAATGCTCCTCAAGGCGATTCGAAGCCACTATTGGATTGCTATGTATACTAATAGCAGTGTCGTCTGCGAATGTTGAAGTGACTAGATGATCATCAGTAGGGAGGTCTGCAATGAATAATACATATAGTGCAGGACCTAGAACACTACCTTGTGGAACCCCAGCATTAATATCAAAGTCGTTTGTGGTGTATTCTCCATATTTTACTCTGAACTTTCGGTTATCCAAATACGATTCGAGTAGCATGTGCACATTAACTGGTAATAGTTTTTGAATTTTATATATTAATCCTGCATGCCAAACTCTGTCAAACGCCTGTGCAATATCCAAGAATATAGCAGAATAGTATATTTTGTCTTCAAAAGTATTTCGAATTGCACTAGTAATGCGGTTAATTTGCTCTATGGTTCTGTGATTCTTACGAAATCCAAATTGATGGTGGGGAATAATGTTGGTTTTGTATATGTGCGGCTGCAGCTTTAGAAGAAGCAGTTTTTCAAATAATTTAGTAATCACTGGGAGCAAGCTTATGGGCCTATAAGATGACGGTTGAGTTGCGTCTTTTCCGGGTTTTGGTATCATTGTAATTTGTGATATTTTCCAGGGTTTTGGGAAATACCCAATCCTAAATATTGCATTAAATAACTGTGTCACTATTTTGATGGCTATTTCAGGCAATTCCACAATCATTTTTGCGGTAATTAATTCAAATCCTGGTGCTTTTTTCGGGTTTAGCTGAGTTTAAATTGCAAGTTGCACTTGCTTCATTTTAACCTTCATCGGGATTAGTGGTATTTTAGGGGCCAAAAATGGAATTTCAAAACAGTTGGTTGGTTGTTTGGTTAGGTTGGAATACGGATTTGAGATGATTTGCAAACTGCAGATTTTGTGCGAGTTATTGCGGAGCGGGATAATGAGGCTGCTGGAGATGAGTGTGTGGCTGCAGATGTAAGAACTGAGTTGTTGGCCAAAAGTGCCGAGTCAATATCGCTTGCACTCTTTAGTAGAGGACCTATGTTTATATGACTACTTACATATTGGCGGTACCTGAGCCAGTTTGTTCTTTTGTTGGTTAGGTGACCTGTTTTCTTACCCAGTTGAGGTTGTTTTTGTAGACATATATTAACTGATGAATGATCAGAAGCGAGCTCTAAACACGATTCTGGAGATAACAAGTGACGATCAATACCACTGGTTATCCCAAAATCGATGAGGCCGGGCACTTTTTGAGGGTCAGAGAGCCAGTATGTCGGTTGCCCTGAAGACACGAACTCTTGGTTAGAACACCGATTTAGTAGTGCAGAGAACAGTTGTTTGCCTTTGGGATTTATTAACCTGGAGCCCCAAAAGGTATGTTTCGCATTATAATCACCTGCTGCCAAAAGTTGGTCCCCAATGATGTGAAGAATTGTGTGAATTGTAATTCAGTCACTGAGTATCTTGGAGGACAGTAGACTGCGCTTTGTACAATTTTTTCCTCCCAACATTGAAGACATATTGATGTTGCCTGCAGATAGTCCTTTGAATACTCTTCTAGTGCATGATGCTTAAATCTATCTCTTATTAATATACCCGTACAGCCATGTGCTTTATTGTCAGGATGGTTTATCTTGTATAATTTATATCATGATATAACAAAATATTTTGGTTTGTCAAGTGCGTTTCTGATAAAAGCATAATGTCAATTTGCCTAGTATGCAGGAAGTGTTGAATTTCAAGTTGATGTTGGCTAATGCCGTTTGCATTCCAATGACATATCTTAATATAGTTCATTTTTTAGATATCAACAATTGCATAAGTTGGTTTTGAGTTTTCAACAACTCGTGCAACATGCTTTGCGTTGATGGCATACATTCTGTCATACAATTTGTTAATTTTGATATCATGGATTCTACATTTTGCATAGGATTTGCAAGGCTAGGAATTTCTTCAGATCCAGACTTTACTACGTTGGCATATGATCTTGATGTAGAAGCGTTGTCACTGGTCAGTTGCTTATGGGGTTCGATTGATTTGGCAAGCTCTGCGTAATGAAAAGGTGGTTGCTGTTTCTGGTCTAATTTATTTTTGAGTGCTAAATACACTGGGAAGCCTCTGTAGTTTGCCGTGTCGTTTTCTCCACAATTGCTGCATTTTTTTGCATTTGTGTTGGATTTGTCAGACAAACACTTGGAGGAATGGTGAAGGTCCCCACAGACAACACGAACAGTGCGTAAGGTACAGTACGATTTTGTGTGCCCGTATTCTTGGCAGTTGAAGCACTGGGCCTTGTGGTTCAGCACTAGGCTTTTGTGTGGTGCTTCAACGATTTGCTGAACGCTTTCACATGTCGGCATACAAATTCTGTCTTCGAGTCTGCACTTCTATGGCACTTGGTTGAAATGTGAATGCTGGATCTTTAAAGTTGGATTGACAAATTATTATTATTAATTCCATGACATTGGACACAATACAACTATACTTATGCTAACAAAGTTAACTAAAAGACATAATAAAAAAGAGTAAAATATCGCTCCTAGTCGGAGCATAGGGCGGACACAAAAGCTCTCCAACGGCTTCTATCAGCAGCCAGGTGTCTTATTTTGTTCCAGGTGGCTCTGTGGTGACTTTCGGCGTGAATAGAGCGTATCCATGTTTGTCGTGGGCGTCCTGCTTTCCGACTACCATGTGGGTTCCATTCAAAGGCCATCTTTGCAATGTTGGTGTCTTCTCTACGCAGTTACGTGCCCTATCCAGCTCGAATTGCGTCTTTTAATTTCTGTTTCAATTGACTCGCTATTGGTGAGGCGCCACAGGTCTTCGTTCATGATAGTTGCGGCAGATTATTCGTAGACATTTGTTGACAAAAGTTTGAAGTTGTCTAGTTATTTATTCTGAGATCAACCATACAACAAAACAGGTTTTTATGCTGGTGTTAAATATTCGTATTTTTGTGCGCAGCGATATCGCACGAGATCGCCAAATTCGATCTAAATTTCGAAATCCAGACCGTGCTTTGTTTATGCGTGATGCCGCCACATCAGATGTTGCACCTCCATATTTTGTTGTGGAGTTGTCATTTGTCAGTACAGTGAGTGGAGATGTATTTGCAGTTTGCAGTCGCAAAAGTTTAGTTTTGGAGAAGTTGATTTTGAGGCCAGCTGCATGAGCGTTTACGGCTAGTTGGCGTATTCTTGACGAGGCGCCTGCTAACGTGTGCGTCATGAAACAGATGTCATCAGCGTAGTCCAAATCGCTGAGCTTTTGGTTTAATCTCCACTGCAACCCCTCCTCCGTCTCCGCATTAGTACGCCTAAGGACATCATCCAAGACCACTATAAACAACATTTGTGACAGAACGCACCCCTACCTAACGCCTCTGTTTATATTAAAGTTGGCACTATTTTTACCTTTATAACGCACACTAAGGTTCGCGTCTTTATATAGAGCCTAAATGAGCTCGACGATCTTGCCCGGAACTCCGCAATTTTGTAGAGAGCGCCATATTGCGTCTCTGTTAACCGTATCAAACGCACGTTCGAAGTCCACGAAAAGGAGAAATAGTGGCGATCTCCATTCGACAGATTGCTCCACAATAATGCGTAAAGTGTTGATGTGGTCCACGCAAGATCGGTTTGGTCTGAACCCATTTTGTTCACGCCGTAACTAGCTGTTGAGTACACCTGACACTCTATCTAAGATATTAAGAGCTAGGATTTTCAGGATGGAGTTGAGTAGGGTTATGCCCCTCCAATTTTTACATTGGCTGAGATCGCCATTTTTTGGGATAGTGATTATGACTCCCTCTTTCCAGTCAGTTGGGATGGTGGTAGACGTCCAGATGTTATGCATGATAGGGCAGAGTGCGTGAGAGATTATACTAGCGCCATACTTCAAGAGTTCAGCACTAAGTTCGTCAGGTCCAGCAGCTTTGTTGAATTTTAGCTTATGGATTGCTGTGCTGATTTCTTCTGTGGTGGGCGGGTCGGCAGGGATGTTTCTGTTGGGGTTTTTTCTTAGCTGTTCAGCAAAGAAGGGTGCAGTGTTGTTTTCCGCTTCTACGCTTCTTCGTCAGAGGTTATAATGCTACCGTCACTAGCCTTGATAGGCGGTATGTTAGGTTTCGTATTTTTTTATGGCTGCATATACGCCCCGCAAGTTGTTACAGTTTGCTGACCTGCAATTCCCTCCACATATGCCCTTTTATCGGTCCTTACAGCATTTTTGACCTGTCGTTGCATAGCATTGTATGCGCTGAGAAAGCTCGGTCGGATAATAAAGCAGTGTTTACTTTGGTTTTCATCCTTCTAAGTTCTTCGATATATTGCCAGGTGGTGTTGCTTATCCATGGCTTTCTTTTACGGTGTTGGAGGCCAACTGTTTCTTCCGCAGCTTGTGAGCAGGCTTTTTGAATTTGCTGCCAGGACGGTCCATGTTCGTAGAGTGCAATGGTAGTAGACAGTGTGTCCTGGTAAAGTTGGAGCGTTGCAGGGTTTTTGAAGATTTCCATATTAAAGGTCATCCATCTTTCGCTTCTGTTGCTTCCTGATGCCTTCGGGGCGTAAGCGGAGTTGGCATACAACTAAGTTATGGTCGCTGAATATGTCCGCACCTCTGCATGCGCTCACATCAAGGAGGGAGTTGTGAAACCGTCTGCTTATTGAAACATGATCGATTTGGTTGCGAGTTCGGCCGTCGGGAGAATTCCATGTGTATTTATGGATATCTAGATGGGAGAATTTAGTGCCACCGATGAAGAGATTGTAGTTGGAGCAAAGTTCAATCAATCGCTATCCATTATTATTTCTACCTGATGCTAAGGCGTGCCGACCCATGAGTTTTTCGACATTGCTGTTGTCGTTGCCTACCTTTGCGTTGAAATCGCCCAATGTCATGATGATGTCGCCTTTTGGGACAGAATTGATGGTAGAGTCTAGCAAGTTGTAGAACGCTTCTTTGGCATCGTCTTTGTCTGGTTCTGTAGGCGCGTAGCATTGAATTACGGTGATATTACGAAATCTGCTCTTAAATCTGGCAGTTATTATACGTTCGGAGATCGGCGTGTATCCCATTAATGCGCTTTTCAAGTTCTTTGATATTAGAGTGCCGACACCGTTTGCACGCTTTTGTATGTTGCCACTGTAGATAAAATAGTGGCCTTCGAGGGTGTGAAATTCTCCTTGCCCGAGCCATCTGGTTTCAGATAGGCCGAGAATTTGAATTTTATAACGCTCCAACTCCCTGCAAACCTGAGCGAACGTTCCAAGATTGACAAATTAATTTATCGCAATTATTATTTTTAAAATGTGACTCTGAGTCGCATGCTTGTAATTAATTTGATAGACAACCACGCCATTTTCTATCCATTACCACAGAAGTAATGAAAGTGAACATTTTTCATCGTCCTGTCTGACAGGATGGCGCCACAAGTTGACCAGTGTGCGGAAGTGGAAACGCATTCACTTAAAGTTTAACCCTCACCATTTGCGTGTTGTACGATACTAAACTAAAAATACTTTTGTTCTCTCTAACTAGAAATGCGTTATGATACCCACCTTAGACTGAACTCCTGATGATAGTTTTATTCGGATCTCATTGAACAGAATTATTTACGAATCTTCATAGAGACAACTTAAAAATTTCTTAAAACAAGATCTGATACTGTTTCACATTTGACACATTCATCCCTGAAGCATGGTGAGTGTTCTGCTCTCATATTCCTGTGATGTATATCTAGAGGGCCGTGATTCTCGCACTCGGACATTTTTTTTTTGCCAATATAAGTGTCATGCATGACATCTCATGGTAGTTTGCAGACCTAAGCAAATGTCACAAAGGCAAAGACGAAGATACTATTTCTTCGCAATACGGATTTTTATTATGCACTTTTCGATTCTTGAGTTTGCTGCATGAAAATAATGAACTCATCCGCTTTTAAACACGTTTTTACTGAGATGGATCTGCGCTTTGGTGTCTTATGCTATAGATAATTTTATCTTATAACAAAATATATCCGTCACAAGTTTCTTTAACAACGAACATAAATATTTTGTGAAATGTCCAGGTTTTATTTCAGGCGTACATTTCCTTTGCGTCTTAGCTACTTTGTAGTGTGCCCAAAACACTACAATGCATTTCAAACCAGCACTGCCTAATGGCCAAGCGTACCGCACATTCGAAAACTGAATAGCAATGCAAGCGCGGCATAAGAAAAACCGGCGGGTCAGGTGACGCTATGATAGCGGGCATTTGGTGTGAATTCCAAAAGTGCATCGAACAGAAAAATATGCCGACCACACGCAATTGCGGACCAATGTAAGTGATCGGCATAGGGCTTCATATATCGAATATAATTAAGGATAAGTGATTGATCATAAATAATGATGTTTCGGTAAACAAAATGAAGCTAAGATTTTAATATATAAGACGCTCTGATTTGTATAATAAAACAGATCCTTTTGAACAAAGATCCCGGCAACAAAATTGCATTTACTTGACTCGGCGTTCACGCCTCAAAATAAGGAAACATTTCCACAATCATTAGCTGGGTTACCTTTCAGCCTTCATAATAATATAAGATAAATGCCTGTTTGTATTTACGGGGCTCGTCAGAATATTTCCATATATTTCTTTTTTATGTAGATGTCAACCGAAGACGCCGCTAGAAGCGATAAGCGATCTGCCTGGCTATCCATCAGTTCTACAACAAACACCATAACTTAACTTGCAATTTATTTATTAGCGCTATAAACTTTTTAAGTGCCACCCACACATTATAATTTGCCTCTTAAGTCGTCTAGTATATTGTCGTATCATCGAAGGCGAGTGCTTCACACTGAGTAACAGCCCCACCCCCCACACCATTAACATGCAGCTAACAACGAGCCAACAAACAAACAAAACTTACCATAATTGAAGAGCTAAGTGCATGCTATAATCGCCCCACTTAAATAAAATCGCTCACGTGACTTGAAATCATCATGCGCCTAAAAGCAATCTTGCTGTTTGTTTATTACAATTGATTAAAATTATTATATTACGTTGTTGTTGTAATTTGTGATTATAGTGCTAAGGAAAACGTACTCAAAATAAAATTGCCTATAGTTCTCTCCTTACAGTGTGTGTGCTTTTGGGAGTACCAGCGGAGCGGGCCAGATTGGCGACCTCCAGTTGAAAGAAATCGCAATTAATAATTGATTTAATTTTATTGGTGACTTAGGGACTGTTAAAGACTTCCGTGCAATTGTGTGTAAATAGCAAATGTGCAATTATATTAATTGGTCTTCGATTTGTTTTTTGAAAATAATATGAATTATAAACTAGGCTGGCGGGGCAAGTGATCCAATGCGGCACTGCAATTGCGGACATTGGTTTTTGCTGACAACAACATGCAACACGTATATTTTGCCACACAATTTGAATCAACTGTTCACTCCCTGTATTAATTAATGATGAGTGTTGACGGAATGAAGCCATTTGTTTCACTGGCTTTGGGGAACTTCTGTGAAGGAAATCATTGCAAATGTTGCATATTTCACCACTCACTTTGGTATGTACCATTTAAACACAATCTTTAAATTCTCACATACGTAAAGCTTTCAAGAAAAATTTTGGAAAATTTTCACACAAAAATTGCTGATAGCTGTGAAGATTATGGACTTGAACACAATTCTTTTGATTTACAAGCAGATTGCGTTGATTTAGGAACACGAGGCGTACGACCCCAGAAAACGCTCCAACATGACGGTATTCGAGTGTATTTCTTTCTCTGTGTGGTTGTGTCCCTTAAAAGAGCCCAAAGAAAAAATCACTACACTACTACAAAATCTACGGGTCCATTTTACCCTCTTCTTTACGCCGGTTGTTGCCGTTCCAAACTATAAAATTGCAGCTACAACGATAAACAAAAGGAATCTGCTAAAGCAACTACAACAATAATAGCAACAACAACAGCAAAAGCAAGAACAACTTGATAGTTAAGTGAAGTGCAAGTCAATATCAGTTCAATTTTTTTTGTGTGTGTTTGCGTTGTTGTTTGCCTCCACCATTGCGCCAGTAACAAACAAAGCGCAAGCGAACAGAAAAAAAACAAAAATACAAAAAACGAAACGCAACTGCTACCATGGAAACTTGCCTTTTAACTAAAAATCGGCAGGCAGACTAGTTGCAGTGGTGTTTGAAGCGGGTGAGCCATCGTCTTGTGCGGACCAACAGCCAGTACAGTCTAACTGATGGGCTTCACAAAAAAGGGCCGGGGAGGGACGTATACAGAATGCCGCTGCTGCTGCTGCTTGTTGCCCAAACAACTTTCACTTAACTTTTGATTAAGCTGCCGTATTCTCGGCTGCGTATATGTATGTGCATCTGTATGTTTGTGTGAGTGTGTGTATGCGTGCGCTTTAAATTTTGTGTAAGCATGTGCGTGTCTATGCGCCACATCCGTTGTCGTAACAAGCTTTTGTTTTGAATTGGTATTGTTGTGTTGTTGTTGTTGTTGTTGTTCTTGGTGGCGACTTTGATGTTGTTGTTTCGATGCTCTTCACCAGCATCCTTTCCCGCTTATGTGCCTGTGTATGTGTCAGGAAGCGTGTGCTCAATTGCAGCCAAAATGATGAGCATGAAAATTTACCCTGGAGTATAGAAACAATTTTTTCTCTTGCTGCTTTTGTTTTTTTTTTTTATTGTTTTTTGTTTTGTTCAGTATTTATGATCATTCGACACACTTTCCTCCCCCAGCAATTAAGTAGTTTTAATTTATTTTTTTCGTCCCACGATTTTTTTTCTTAAAATTTTTGCAATATTTTTCTATTGTTTTCTATTTGCTGCTTGTAAAACCATCAGCTCTGTGTTTGTTTTTTTGTTAACATACAATCCAACGGCCTGTACGGCGGTAAGCCACTGGACGGTTCCAAAAGCGCTCCACCTTATTGCCTTGCCCACTGACGCCGCTCCCTTCTTTTTATGCCCCGCCGCTGTCTCTTTTATAGCAACGTATGTACATTCAATTTCTACAAAAGAATGGCAAGCGCTTTCCACAGCACACAACAACAACACCAACAACAACAACAACAAGTGAAACACCAACAGCAAGTACAACAACCACAGCAAGTACAACAACAACCACAACAAGTACAACAACAACAACATATGAGACCAACAATAAAAGCCATAAAATGTACTTTTAATTGCATTTTCGTTATGCCATTTTATGTAGTTAAGTACGAAATGCACACAAACACACACAACACAACAAAAATTGCGACTATAACAACAAAAATATAGGAGAAATCAAAAACCTTACAATTGTTCTGTTTGAATGAAACAATTGTATGAATAAAGTACTCTAATACTCTTTTTTCATTAATGTCTGTAAATTTGTTTGTTTTTTTTCATTTTAAATTTTTTTTAATTTTCTCGTATTTTTCAAACGGCACTAGGTGCACTTTTTTATTGCATTGTTTCTATTCTATAAGTCGTATCTGGGAGTGTGTGCGTGTGCCATGTTTCCTCACACACGCAGACACTTATGCATATGCATATGGCGAATGGGTGGTCACTGGGTTGGCAGACTATTGGCGGTGGTCGAGGCTTGGTCACAGCATACAATTTTAGAAACAACAAGAACAATATCAAAAACATCTACACTGCAGTAGCAGTAACAACACCGACCACAACAACAACAACGAAAAGGCAACAATTACTATGAAGTACCGCCATAAAGTAAAAGTTTTTATGGTAAATGTGCCAAATGAAGCACTTACTCCTATTTCGGTGCTGGAATTTTTTATTGACCTTTTTTTTGCTTTTGTTGGTTTGTGGTGGAGGACGTTTTCTCTATTTATGACCATGACGTAGCTCTCACTCACTCCGCTCAACATTGTGTTCCGTGCATTGATTCAATGTTTCAGCGCTTTTTTGCTTTAACATTTTAAACTAACACCGTATACCTCCTGCATTACTAAGGTGTCAGTGTCTATTTAAATCTTCAACGAAATAATACCATCAACATGAGTGTCTTGGCAATTCGTAATCAAAAGAAAATCCTAAATTTGGTGTGTCAATTTACCGGTTGATTCCATTTAATCCCAATTCAAAGGAATTGTAATTTCTGTTTTTTTTTTTAGTTCTACAATAAGCGAATTGGTTAAATTTTCTACTTCGCTGACGAACTGTTAATTGGAACTGATTTAATTGCTATGGATTTTTAAGTCTTCGCTACTCCTAACACGGATGCTCAAAGAATTTGTGGAAAGCTTCGTAAATGGAATTTCCCAATTGCATGCTTATACACACTAAATTTTATTAATAAATCATCTATAGGTCTTCACTAATATAGTGTTAATAGTAGGTTTGATAGTAAATATATTTTCTAGTCCAGCAAACTTTCTCATGTCGTCAATTGAACCGAAATGGTGGCTATTTTAATTCATGTGCGGTCATTTGCATATATGGGAGGTTGCGTGATTTACGTGCTAAAAAAATAATTTAAGTTCTGCACCCAGAGCAATAAGAACACAACTGTTTACTTCGATCATTCAAACAATTCTCATATTTATCAATTTGATTTACAATTTGGAAACTTATGAACTAATCTACAACATTGCTTATTGTTCTCTCGCGGGAAAGAGATGTGTGACGGATGAAGAGTATCGAGGAGACGCAACAGCGTTAGAGCGATATTGCATATACTTGCAAAGCAAGAATGATAAAATAGAAGATTGCGCCGTGCGCAGGTCCGCTATTCCTCTCTCGACAAAAACTCAGCACAGCTGATTGGCTGTGACGTCAGGTAGCACTTTCAAATATTTTATTCTATCATTCTTACTTGCAAAGTATATCGTATTGCGAGGAGGGCTTGTTTTAGGAGAGCGAAGGAGGGACGGCAGTCAGTGCAAAACACAACGGCGAGGAGAGTAGTTGGAAAGAATAAAAAGAAAAATTTAAAAATATATAAAAAAATAAAATTAAACAAATAAAAAGGTAAAACATTTGGTCCTTCGAGCCGGATCTGATCCAGCGACTCTATGGATCTATAGAGGAAATATATACTAAGTTATAAGTGCGGCTGTGTATAGTGGAAAAGTGTTTATTGTGGTGGTGACCTAATTCAGTTGAGTTGTGTGGAGCGATCAATTGGTGAAGCACATTCCTTTTTTGTTGTTGCACGCCCTGTTTTTGTTGCAACCATTTCCCCTGGGCCTTCCTGCAAGAAGAACTTGTCACTGATTTGTTGTTGCTTAGTTATTATTAGTTGACCGTTAATAATATTCAAATAACAGATCTGTGTTTAAATTAAAGCACTGCATGAATATATTCTATTTGATAATTGCACTACTTGATACCCTGTAGTCGAAGAATATAAACAACGAAACGAATAGAGACGAGAAGGAAAGCAGGCGCATTCGAAACATGCACCATTTGCAATTGTGCAGGCGAAAGGTGTGCAAGTAGGTACGCTTTAAATCAACCACTCTTCATGTGTGGTTGTTATTATATTTCACACTTTAACATGTTCTGATCTGACTTCTATCCATCGATCACATTTCATTGGTTTTTCATTTACATTTATAGGTGAAAATATTGTTACGAAATTACCCTCTTGACATTTTACCCTAACTCTCTGTACTCGGATTCGTACCACTGGATCGTTTAGTAATCAAACAATCGCTGGTTAAATTAAAATAACTAACTTTATTTAATTATTGCAATTTACACACTTGATATTAGTCTTTGAGTTTACTTTATTACAATTTGTACTTTATTTCACAATTCATTAATCACTTTATTTCATAATTAATTTCATCACTTGACAAAATTACAAATACTGCTGCTTCGATGCACGATGTACACACTATTACGATCTCTGATCAACTGTGTTCGACTTTAAGTAGTGTGGTGGATTTTATAGCTTTCGAATGGTTGACGCAGAAACTTCTACAATAATATAGAAGTTTCTGGATCATTCTAGCAACTTATATACACCACGAATCTTTTATTCACCTTGAACGAGAACGTTCTATACACCACTATCTTACCACGACATAGAGTGGTACACACAACTTCAAACTCCAGATTGGATCCTAAAAGTATGCAATCGCGTTTCGGTATGCAATCTCGTTTCCATGTATTTAAAACAGTTCAGAAGCTTCTTATGGATTTTGGGTGTGATTTTCTCATAAATCAATAGTAGTAACTGATCGAAGTTCAAACATGAAAAAAGCTTCTAGTGATACACAACATTTAGCTTGCGTATCCCATCTATTCAACAATATTTTGGAAAAATCAGTGGATGAAGTCGCTCAGGTTGCGAAATTCAGTAATTGCTGCGCAATATTGGTGAAGTGTTTTAACATATCAGGCCTAAATGCTAGCTTAAGCACTTCATTAAAAAGCTATTGTCCGACTCGTTGGAATACCATATTTTATATGCTGACCTCAAAAGCAAAAAACTGGGGTGAAATCTACCAGATTCTCCAAAGTAAATGTGAACTTCAAAGAATTGAGACCATAAAAATAAATTGTTTGAAAGCTGCGACAAAAACGCTGGAGCCATAGAGCTATCAAGGCTTTGATGATTGAAGGGGAAAATTATGCCACATTATATTTAGTTTGGATTTACCTTCACCAGTTGAAAATCGCTTGTGATTGTCAACTATATAGATTCAGTTCAGAGCCTTAAAGGAAAGTTGCGTTTTTACTTAGAGAAGATAGTAATGGATAATATCACAAATTTTCAGAAAATAGCACTTTTCATTTATCTCCCAGCAAAAAAGCAGTGTTCCGATGCTGAGAAGCAGTAGATTGAGGACGAATGCGCACGACTTTTAAGATGCTTCCAAAACGAAATGCCAACTATTCAAGAAAAAACTGCAACTACTTCTTCATCTCTGTCTAAACACAAAAAACTATTTTTGGATCTTGTAGAACCTGAAACGCAATGCAATTCCAATGACATCATTATGCAGGAGCCTCAATTGTATAAAAATACAACAACGCAGACTTCAATGTCTTTAGTTGGTGGGAACTACAAAAAAGTAATTTACCGCTTCTCTATAAATTTAGTTGCATTGTCTTCGCAACACCAGCAAGTAGTGTGTCTTCAGAGCGAATATTTTCAGCTGCTGGAAACTTATTGTCTGAAAAAGTCTACCGAGTCGGGGGTTAATAAAATAATGTTCGTACCCTCTAACCTTCAAAGAATCGAAATTGACAGTGAATTTTAATGGAGAATTCATTATATAGACAAGTTAAAAAATCAATTTCTGTTGCCTGGTGAGTTGGCTAAGCACGCTGTGAGCGAAGGCACAAAAGCAGTAACAAAATACACCAGCTCAAAGTAAATAAGCATGAGAAGAACAATGCCGACGACAACAACAACACCAATTAAGGAATAGACAACATTTTATATTTTTATAATAAATTTTTATATACCTCTCAAAAAATGTTAATTTATTTCTAAATTTTGAGAAAGTGTAATAATTTAATTCTCTTAGACAACTAAAACTAGCCTGAGCGTTCTTATTGTCAGTCAATCCTTTATGCAAAAAAAAAAAAAACAAAAGACAACCAAGGTAAGCGTTTTCCTCCCTAATCCAGATGCTGTACAAGCCTCATAATATTTAAGTACCACCATATATACTCTACACCTTTGCTACACCTCTGAAATCATATCAAGTCCCTCCTGAAAGAGGCCCACTTTTAACATGCTCGAAAAGGTATCAAAATCAGTTTCACTACATTCCCTATGAAAACCATTATAAATTTTATTCTAATCAACCCAATATATTTTGCCGCACCTCCTTTTTGGTATTATAATTAATGCTGAAATAATGAAAATATTGTACCCCAATTTGGGGTATTACTATATAATCTATATCTATACTTTGATACCTTATTTCGTATAGTCGTCCTTTCCTGTGTTTCTATATAGAATACTTGTTTAGACGTGTTCTTCCATCACTTCCCGTTTTTAGCTCAGGCAGATAGTAGTGCTTCAGCCGAACTTATTCATTTATTACCACAGGACTATGAGTTTAGCACGTTGGGACAACATATAAAATAATGGTGACTTATTTCGTTTGAGTTGAGCATTTAAATGTTTTCTTATTGAAATCTGTTCGTCACATAGACACATTCTGTCCAGCTCTGTCGTGAATGTCAAACTATGTTTCCATTCCACAACTCACATTTAATGCATTTATTTTGAGACCACAAACTATTAACTTGCAACGCAGCAGCTGTGGTCCTTTGTCGTTACGTAGCTTATCTCGCTTATGGCTTAGACTTGTGCTGATTTTTTGGTTTTGTTTTTTTTTTGTTTTTGGTAGGACGCTGCAAGGAATTTAATTAGTAAATGTGAAACTGTGAAAATTTGTTTGCTAATATCAAAATAGCATTCGCATTTTGAAAGAACAAGATTGACAGGCTTAAAGAATACCATCATCGCTGACGATGCATAATTAACTGTCGCATAATTTGGGCGCATACCATAGAAATGTGTGCAAAGAGGATTTAATGACTTATTTCCATTTTGGTTTGTTGCGTCGCTGTCTGTGACTTTCTATAATTACCTATATATATATACATAGATATATATATATATATATATATATATATATATATATATATATATATATAATTATATATATATATATATATATAATTATATATATATATATATATATATATATATATATATATATATAATTATATATATATATATATATATATATATATATATATATTTATATGTATATATATATATATATATATATATATATATATATATATATATATATATATATATATATATATATATATATATGTATGTGTATATATATAACTGTACATGTCCTTTTTATATATCTTGTTCTGTGTCTCTCTCTATTAACTCATGTCTTTTTTATATATTGAGGAATTGCATAGTAAGTATTGTATGCATTGGCACATTTGCTGTGTGTAGAAGCGTGGAGGGTGAATGAGGTCAGTAGCCAGAGGGTGAATATTTTCAGTTAATGCCTCTTGGGTAATTTTCATTTTGTCACTATATTTGTAAATGTTGGGGAGTTTTTTGCCAATTGTTGTTAAATAAGTTGAGGAAGCTTTGCATGCCTATCGGCGATTCTACGTAGCACAAATGACCATATGCAACAGAGGAAGATGTCATGAAAATGGCAGTCCAAATGCAGACAAAAATTGGCCATATTTATTGGAGTGAGCTTTCAAGGCACCCAGATAAGGGTTCCCTACGAGGCAGACAAACTTTGCAAAGCTGGCAAGCTTCTACACGAAATTCAGTTCAATTCAATATAGGCATCCCACTGGCAACAGCCAAGCTTGACATCAAATGGAAATACCTGGCTGTCGCCTACAAATCCTAGGTCAATGAGGAATCCTGTCTCACGGCTAGCCTGATTTGGTTAGAAATGGACACACACAGAACTGACCGACTCCTTCGACTCGATCGCAAATCTCTGTCGACAATTGTGTCGGTTTTACACGGCCTCTCCATACTTTACATTATATCAAACGATTTCTGTCTGGGCTGCGGTTCCCATGAGGAGGAGGAGACGGTGCTCCTGTCACTGCCCATCCTTAGGCAGAAGAAGAAATTACACCTTTGGTTCAAATTTCTCATAAATTTGACAGAGCTGTCATCCCCCCAAATTAGGGACATAGCAAAATTTGCAACATAATGAGGGAGCTGTGCCTTTCCCGGCATTGTCCTTGTGCTGACTATCACCATCTTTAAGTAAGATAGTTTTTGTCTGTACTTGAACAGCGCCACACCATGGAATCACTACGGTCCTCACTACGGTGTGCTCAAATCTGGTTTTGGTGAACTGAGATCTCACTCCTACCTACACTAACCTATTAGATGCTTTATACCTGACTAGATTTATATATATTAATAACCAATGAAATTAAAAAGGCCTTAGAGGCGGAAAGGATTTGCTGTAGCACTTTCCTTGATGTGTCTCAAGCCCCCGACAGGGTTTAGCACTATGTCTTGAAATATAAGCAACGAACTTTAAATTAACTGGCTACTAGGAAAATATTCCAAGCTAATTATATATACTTCTATTTTCACTATTCTATACAAGATGGACCCACCCAACAAAACAAAAAATTCATGGACAATTAAATTAAAAAAACTGGGATGTGTGTTCTTTTTACCAACAAGATGACAAAAATAGAATGTAAATCTTCGCTTATTACGACAATTCGTCGACTTCTCTCTCTATCAACTTTTTTCTGTCTGTGTTCCTCTCGCGATGCTACCGGCAAATTGAACAAAATCGCACTCGAAGTCTGCAAAAAAGCCAAGCAAAGCAAATGTACCGCAAAGCACATGGACTGCTTTTGCTTGGGTGACTGTAAAACACTGTTTTTTGTCTTGGCATATAATTCGTAAAAATAATGCTGCTCCCTCCCCTTCCTTCAAGAATGTGTGAAATTCAATTTATTATTGTTTGGTTCTCGATCTTAAAATCGTCGTACATATATAATTTTTTTAGAGAAATATATATGTATGAACATTGCTAGAAATGGTATGATCATAAAATAACTGTTGAATTGACTAGCTATAAAGGTGTCTTGCCTATCAAGTATCCTTTAGTTGATCGGGATTGATAGTTGTTCTCTAAAGATTCCTCCTCTGTTAAGTGATTGTTAGAGTAACAGAAACACTCGCTAGTTTATTCTTTGCCTAGTTTGATACAATTAATATAATTTTGTTTATACATTATGTATATTATTTCAGCTTTTACTTTCCATTTCCACCAAGTTACTCAATAAAAGTGAACGTACATGCCTGACAGCAGGTTTTTAACCTTTAATAATGTCCTCAATCCAACAAGTGTAAGCGTAGAGGTGTAGACAAGTGTGAGCTGCATGCCAGTGTAAGTGCAAATGGAAGTTGACCGAGAATCCGTAGAAATTGTAATTCAGCTCAATTTGCTTTAATATTGACTGCTATTTACATTGCTGTAAGCATAAATGGCTGGAATCTAAGAGGCGGGTAAGCCGCATCCAGTCAGTGTTCTGTCTGTCTTGTCAATTTAACATCAACAACAACAACGCCATCGCCACCACCAGCACCAGCACCGGCACCGGCACCACCACTACCACCACCAGCAAGAACAACAACAACAACAATAATAGCAACTGTACCAGTAGCAGTAGTAGTAGCAGCATATGCATGTGTAGCGGCTTCAATGGCACGCATTGGCGCTGCTAATTACGCGGGGCTAACTGCCTGCCAGTGTTTGACCGTCTGTCTGTTCACTGCCGCCTACACGACGATTGCGAGCGCCACACACACTCCCCGTAGGTTAGGCAGACATGCTTCGCTTCAAATTTGCTTAAATAGGTGCGCTGTCGACTGTTCTGTTTTGCCACAATAAAACTAATTAGAAACGCGTAGCAAGCTAATTTAGAATTTCGCTCAGATGGCGGTGTGAATATTGCTACTATGGGTAGTAGTTAACTTCTAGGCTTGCATATATTCACACACATAATATGCCAGACGCACACACTTGCGTACGTTCATTCAAAATATATATACCAGCCTGTCCTTGTTTGTGCGCTTTTAGGTGATTTGGTTATAATTTATGAGCATGTGTGTGCACTTGTGTGTATGATATAAATGCATTTGCGATTATTATCTATATTACCGTGTATGCCCAAAACTATGTTATTTTTAAACATGAATTTTTGCGCCAAATAAAAATTATTCTACGATTTTATTTGCTGTTATAATTGTCGCAAAGGAGCGCCAATATTAATTTACATTTAATTTCAAATAATTAGCATATAATACATTTGACTGCAAACGCCTAAAGACCTGCTGAAATTAACTTTTCATACGCAAACACCGGACTCTATGCAAGCAATTATACCATTCCAGTATTATTTCTCTTTATGACGAAGCACATTTTGTAAGTTCAATTTGCAAGCAAAACTGTGGCCGCATATTATGAAAAACTCGAACAATATTAGCTACGGAGGCAATAATTGTTTTTGATTGAACAGCATGAGCACTGCGATTTCACGTAGACCCACAGGAAATAATCAAGAGGCTAATTTTTCAAAATCATCTTGTCACCAAACTTACTTTCTGTGTGTGTTGTGTGTATCTTCAATTGCTTCCGCGCAATCACTGATCTTTAAACCTAATTTTTACGATTTGTTCCTGAAACGTAAAGCCATACATCAAATAAATAAGTTTCATGCCACCCCTGTCGGAAAGTGCTAACACGTAAAAGATATATTCCACCCAATACAAACGTTTACTGTTTTACATCGAATTACACGTTATTCAAGCGAAGAGCAGTTTTTTTGCCTAAATATATGCTATCATTTCATTCTTTTGTTTCATTTTCCAATTTAACGGCATAAATAGATTAAAAAAATAATGTGGGTTGTTCTTAAAAAATAACTAATACGAGGGCGGATTGATATTGAAGCTACCTAAGTAGGAAAAAAAAATTTTTTTTTCAAAAACCATTTATTTCTCAACATAGTCTCCTTTTACTTCGACACACTGAGTAAGACGATATTCCAACTTTTTTATACCATCTGAATAATACGATTTCGGGAACCCCTCAAAATACGCGTTAGTTTCGGTAATCACTTCTTCGTTTGAGATGAATCTTTTTCCTGCGAGCTATTTTTTCAAGTTTGGAAACAGGAAAAAGACACTAGGAGCTATATCTGGACTATAAGGTGAATGATTAACCAATTCGAAGTGTATTTCACGTAATTTTAGCATCGTATCTAATGCTGTGTGAACCGGTGCGTTGTCTTGAAGAAAGAGTATTTTTTTCTTCTTTAAATGTGGTCGTTTTTCCTTGATTGCATCAATCAATTGATCTAATAATGCACGATAATACTTTCCTGTGATTGTGGATCCTTTTTCAAGATAATCGATGAGCAAAATTCCGTGTGCATCCCAAAATACAGTGGCCATAACCTTGCCAGCCGATTTCACTGCCTTCGCCTTCGGAGCACTTCCACCAGCTTCCGCCCATTGTTTCGATTGATTTTTGGTTTCAGGTGTGTAGTGGTGGACCCACGTTTCATCAACAGTTATTAATCGACGCCAAAAATCAACAGGATTACGCTTTATCATGTCCAAACACCGCTGTGAAGTGGTCTGTCGAACTCGTGTTTGTTCGACACTGAGCAAACGCGGCGCCCATCTTGCCAATAGCTTCTTCATATGCAAATGTTTAAGCAAAATGTTGAACACACGTTCATATGATATGTTTACCATTTCAACAATCTCACGCAACTTGACTCGGCGATCATTCATAACGATATTGAAGATTTTCTTGATATTGTCTTCAGTAACCACCTCTTTTGGCCTTCCTGTTGATGGTATTGTTGCAGTGCTTGTTCGGCCGCGTTTAAATTCAGCAACCCAATATTTTACCATGTAATCTGACGGAGCAGACTCACCGTAATGTTTATCGAGCTTTTCTTTTGTCTCTTTCGCCGTTTTCCCTTTCAAATAATAGTGTTTAATCACTGCACGAAGTTCGCTTTTTTCCATTTTTCAAGAAACACAAAAGTTTCTTATTTCAAACGACTACAAAAAATAAACTAATCGATGAATTTGGGTGAAATTTTAACAGCTGACGTTTGACAGATCGCAATTTCTAAAAAATTTTTGTGTTTATGCTGCCATCTAGCGCTTGGTAGCTTCAATATCAATCCGACCTCGTACGAGGGAAACTAAATCATTCAGAAATTTTTCCATAGCCAAAAGTTTGCTTCAATTTCTGCTTTATGAACTTTCTAGATGGAATATCAGTTGGCTGGGGCATTTGCTGTTAATGTATTGGGAGGAAATTAATGATTGAGAGAGAGAGAGAGAGATAGAGAGAGAGATAGAGAGAGAGAGAGAGAGATAGAGAGAGAGATAGAGAGAGAGATAGAGAGATAGAGAGAGATAGAGAGAGATAGAGAGATAGAGAGAGAGAGAGAGAGAGAGAGAGAGAGTACCAGCGAAAAGCGGCCAAATTTAACTCGCACATTTTTTGTAAGGTAAAACAAAAATGACTGAGAGCAAGAGGCATATGGAGGGTTTGGTATGCCTGTATTTATGGAAGCGAACCCGAAAGATTAAGTTCCATGTTTAAGTAATAATTTCACGGTGAACTCCAGAAATGGTGTTATTGTTTGTTTCCTAAATGGACGTAGCGGATTCGCGCTAAAAGTAGGCAACTTAACTTTAGCCGATTACAAATTCAGACTCTATGCCAGTGCGTTATTTACTGTAATTCGATTAATTTTTTATTCTCTTGTTGTATACCCCCCGTTCCCAATGTGTGGTGTGTTTGGATGGTGTACGTGTGGTGTATGTGTGGTGTATGTGTGGTATATGTGTGGTGTGTATGTGGTGTATGTGGTGTATGTGTGGTGTATATATAGTCACCCAGTACGCCTACCTTTCCCCGCTTAACAACACAAAAAGCTTTTAAACTAAGTGTAACGAAGCAGTTAAGTGTGTAGCGTGTGCAACACAATACAACAAAATTTTCCAATTTATAACACCAAGCCATGCCGCCGCATCAATCATTTATCAACACAGCACAGCATTGAGCTTACCACGCCCCCACATACACATGTACACCACGTATGCGTAGATGGTGAGGCGCTGCTGCAGTACTTAACACAGAAACCTGACATCATCCGTTCCGGAGCCAAAACAACAGCGACTAAATGCACATTTCGGTTTAACATTGGTTTAAATTTTGCGGCAGGCAATATCATCAATGGTAGCGGCAGCAACAACAATAACACCAGTATTCGCAGCAGCACAAACACATATTTATACTTATATGGTTACGTACATATGTGTATACAGAATCAACAAGGATTCAGTTCATCGACCACTTAATTTATCCTGCTGAGCTTTGAGTAAAACTCATTTATGCATTTTGGGTGCTACCATGGAAGCTACATTTCCGCGCGCTCGTTGTTGCTGATGACGGTGGTGTTGCCAGTGTTGTTACCAAGCACGGAGTCAGCAATGGATTTAATTGCGCGGTTAGCTTGGCTGCCTTCAAAAAAGCGCATTTTCAATTAAATTTTAATCAGGAATACTTTTTTCGTCATTTTTGCTGTTGTTTGTTGCTGCGTTTTATTTTTTGTCGGTAGCAAACATTTTACATTAGCGACAACAGCAACTAACTTAACGGCGGTTTTGCCTCATATGTGCGCATACATTTGGTTGTTGGTGTTGTTATTATTGTTGGAGTTACTGGTGCTGTTATTATTATTATTGTTCATGTTGTCGATGTTGATGTTGCTGTTGGTGTTAAAGTAGAGCGAACATTTCGTTGTACTCGTAAGTTAATTTTTGTTTATCATACACTCTGTCATCCATGCACAAGCATTTTATAAATGCGACGAAATTTTACGTTATATATATTGAGGCGTAAAGTGAGCGCCGCGATGCAATTTTAGGCGCAAAATACTTGCTTATTCATTATGCATTAATGTAAATACGGTAAATGTTGTCCAATCATTAGCATAATTGAATTACAAACAAGAGTTGCCCATTTGGCATTTTGGCATGCCGGAACCCAGAGCGAAGCACCAAGGGAAGCCAGCTGCGTAGTGAATGAGCAGTGAGCCGAGCGACAGTGTGTGGTGTGGTGTGCTTGCTGGCTGGGGATATACTGCAGGACACTGCTGGGGAGCGTATATTTGCACACTAGTCATACTTTTTCCGAACGGAAGGTTAGTATGGGGAAATAAAACAAGATTTTAATTACTTCTGCTGGACTAATGGATTGTGTATTGGGTGCATTTATGGCCAAAAATCAGTTGTCCTTGTTTTTGTTATTTTATTGTCGTTGGTGTTGTGGCTGTTGTTGATTTTGTTGACGCTATAGAAGCTTTGTCCATTCACAGCTGTTAGTACCGCCTGAATTTTAACATTCATTTTTCGTTTAAATATCCATCCTATAAATAGTTTATAAAGATCTTCGTGCTTATTTTATAGCAAACCAACTGTAGAGGTAAAATAAAAAAATCAAATGAAATGAAATTTATTTAAACATGCCAATAATCTCAAATTGACGTCACTTGCTACAAAGTAATCGTCTTTCATAAATTATTTAAATAAATCGCCTCTTGCGCTATTATCCAATGAATGCTGAAAGAATTGAATACCACTCTTTTCGCCCCCCTTCACAATCGTCATCTTCACCAGTGCTATCAGAAGTGCTATCGCCACAAACAGCAAGTAAGGCAAAACCACACTTAAGAGGCTAACTTACTGCGACTCTTCTCTATTTTCCGCCCTCCTCTCTATGGCATTTATTTGCTACATCGGCTGCTTACCTTTCAGCAGCAATCCAAGCATGTCCACTGGGTCTGGCCGCACTCTCTGCCATTAATACTACTTTTACTGCGGTCGCGTTCGAGTCGTCCTAAACCACTTTACAATATCTTTTATTTTCTGGTGATTTGTAAAGGATTTTCCAGTTGATTGCAAAAAGACAAAAAAAAACTTCAAAAACAACTACAACAGAAAATCAAAGGCAACAGCAGAAAATAAACTAAAATGCAATTTTATTATCCTTCATTTATTTCTTTTGCTTTTCCTTTTTCCCCTCGTTTTTCTGATTTTTCCTCAATACTTTTTCGTGTGTTTTGTTTTTATTTTCACATTTTACAGTTATTTTTCCCACACCGTATACTAACATACTTTATAACAGCATTATAGACGATTGCAGATAGTACTGGAGGAGGATGTGGCATGATTTAAGTGAGGCCGGCAAACACTTGCATGAAAGGTCTTCCATACTGCCGGCTGAGTAGGTCAGTGACATCATTATGTGTTTCGAAAAAGACAGACTCTTGTGTTTATTCTCTGTCATTTGGTATACTTAGCATCCATTAATAACGCCTGTAAAATAATTCTCGGTCTTACGATTTTCCACGTGGAATATGTGTCACAGCACAGTTGCCTCAGTATTGATTGGTTTGTTTCTTGCTTATACTTGAAAGTGATCTTATATTGTCATAATATACCAATATGATATAAGAATGTCTTTACTTAGATTTTTTTCTCCATTCCTCATCGAAATAGTTATCCATATAAATAATTTTTCAGCGACACTCTGACTTACCAATTACTACTCGTAACTTGAAATCATTTCTGGAATACTACATCTTGCCTCATGAATCTACAACTTTCTGTACATCGCAACTCCGTTTAGTCAAAGTGTTTGCATTACCGTTGGAAACCACTGATTTAAGCTTTAATCATGTCTGAATATGACATCCAGAATACACTCGTAGTGTGTTACTAAGAAAGGAAGGTATGACTAGCAGTGTATGAATGCCGAAAGAGTGTAGGATTATATAGCAATTTTTTTTGGGTGAAAGCAAGACCAAATTTCGGATTCAGATCCGAATTTTTTTTTGCTTTTTTTCGACGTAGCACACGGGCAGACTTACCCACCCAACCTACCGAGGGGCACGTCCGCATAACGTACGGAACCGGTGACCGATCAGCAACAGTATCAACTATTCAAATATGACAGTAATGATCCTTTAATAACAAATAGGGCAGAAAAAATATCAAACAATGAAAAATATTTTTTAAACTCGTCAAGCATACTACGGACTTGATCAGACAATGCATAATTATATCTACACATATTCAATCTAATGGGAATATAATATCTGGACGAACGCATAGGAACAGATAAATATATATTACTCAACAATACAGATGATATGGTTTGACCACTGCGCAATTTTACGACGAAACAAACATTAATTATTACCCTTCTACTTTCCAACGTAGGTAATTGCAATAATTTTAAACGATGTTCGTACGGTGGAAGACTAAGGAACGGATTCCATTTGAAGGAACGCAAAGCAAATAACAGAAACTGCTTTTGAACAGATTCAATTTTAGCAATATAGCATTTGTAGTGGGGATTCCAAACGCTAGAGGCATATTCCAAAATTGGACGACCAAGGGATATATAGAGACTTTTTGTGACATGTGGATCGTTAAATTCCTTCGACCTTTTTATGAAGCTAAGGACACCCTTTGCCTTATTTATACAGGTGTTAATGTGAAGGCCATAGCGAAGTTTCGGATTAATTGTCATGAGATCCACAAAACTGAAGACTCTTGTTAGATACTTGTTACAAATAGTATACGGATGACGAAAAGGGTGTCTTCTAGAGAAAACCATATACTTACGTTTATCATGATGAAAGTCATCAAATTTGCTGAGCATCAAGACGACAATGAAGAAATATCATCCTGTAACATTTCCGGAAATGCAGCTGAATAATGGGATAAATAAAGCTTTACGTCGTCAGCGAATATTAAGATTTTAGAAAATTCAATGGCAGATGGAAAGTCATTTATAAAAAGTAAGAAAAACTCTATATGACTTCCCTGGGGAACGCCGGAAGTAGCATAAATTTTCTCTGACAAAGCATCCTTGAATAAAACCCTTTGTGTGCCACCACTCAAATAGGATTTAATCCAAAAAACAAGTTTACTGGGAATACTAATACAATTTAGTTTCTTAACTAGCACGTAATGGTATACATTGTTTATTTAAAAATCGATATATGTTTCCATTATGAAATAATAATTTTAATTTTTAAGGTTTCATACGGTAAAAAAAAAAAAAAAATGCCGAGAGTGTTAACGACATTCACAGAAATTCACTAAAGAAATGAAGAAGTGACTCATTGCCATTTCTACTTCAAGTCTCTTTTTTCAATTTTATTTATTTCACCTGCTTTTGAGATCAATCAAAAATATCCTTCAACTAAAGGTGCGTACAGACACATCATGCACTGCAAACTGCAAAAAGTGTGTATTAGTGAAATTGAGAGAGAATAAGAGTGTGTGAGTCACACGGACAACGCAGTATGAAATATCAAAACTGCTTTGATATTTTTCGATGAACAAACTGCAGTCGATGAACTTGTTCATTTTTTGAGTGTTATTTTGCCGCTTTCTGTCAATTTGTTCATTTTTTTCTCTTCTATGCTAATGCCAAAGCGACGGCAATTAATTTTCTTCTTCGCGCACTAGCACGATGCAGTACAGAATCAGGAATGATAGAGAAGTTTCTATTATTTTTGGTAGAGAATGATGCATGACGAGTGTGTACGCATCTCGTCAATCACACACGCATGATGTGTTTGTATGCACCTTAAGTCTATTAGTGAGAAAGAAATAGCATCGTTGCTGTTCACAGTACGAGAGAAAGAGACAAACATGTACCTATACTGGGGATAATTAGATAGCGATAACAACAAATATCATATGAGAAGTATTTAATTGGATTTATTGGTTATAATTAAGGTTTATTCATATTTATTCATGAACATAGGAAAGACTTTCGTTATAATATGTGTATATATTCTTCTACATATAAAAATCTTGTTTATGATATAAGAGTATTATGTTTATTTTAAATATCGTGTTACAGCTTCCCACACACTACTAATATAACTGTTTGTTCGCCACAAAATGTCTCATGATTTAATGCCTCAATTTGGTTAAATTATCGTATTTCCGAAAATTATATCAAATCGGTTTTAGTGTCATATAAGCCTAGTTATCGAAACAATTGTGGTAAATACAGCGATTGATGTTGTTGCTATTTAGCTTCTAATGCCATTAAGATGCTGGTCTCATCGTCAAACAAACAAAAGTTTTTAATATAGCTTTTGTAGATAATTATTTTCAGTTTCATAGGTGAAAATAAAAATGTTAATATTATTTTTTGCTCTTTGTTGTTTCAGATGAACCGTGCTTTACAGCTGAAACCAGCTGAGAGTGAAAGTCGTAGCGGTAAGTGTACTCTTAACTTTCTTTACTTCAGTAGATTTTAGAGATTTTAATCAAATAAATTATCGAATTGTATTTTATTAG
Source organism: Clusia tigrina (assembly GCA_920105625.2). Lineage (NCBI taxonomy): Eukaryota > Metazoa > Arthropoda > Insecta > Diptera > Clusiidae > Clusia > Clusia tigrina. Next base: position 170,705,358 of record OV050032.1, read on the forward strand.
TGAATATGTATGCAAATTTTATGTATTATGAATTTTGATATATTTTACATTTAATATTATAAACAATTAACAAGAAGTAAAAAACAGCACACATTTCAAAATATGTAAATATATGGTTAACTGATAATTTTCTATCGAATGAAATCATTTGAGAAGAACCGATTAAAAATAATGTAAACGCAAATAATTTGTTTATTCAAAGTAAATGGTAGATTATGATTGATTAGCATATATAAATCGGTAGAAAATAATCGGCACCAAAAAGTATGAAGTCGAACTTGTGAATAGGTATCGCTGCAAAGCTATCGATTATTATTATCTTCCCTGATGATCATGGCAAGATCATGTTTTTGATTATTGATATGATTGGATATTGTTCTACCGTTTATTATACCTCCACCGTTTAATGTTGTATTAGAGTAGATTGGTTTGCTTCTCTTCACCATATCCAGTACTTTCTCAAATTTGTTTTTAATTTGTTGAAATTTTAACTTATTTTTACAAAAAGTATTTAAGGTGTTCATTTAATTTTCCGTGCACTGTTAAGGAATCCCGTTATAATATTCGTATTATAGAATTTGTGCTTAAACCTGAATGATTTTTGAGCCTTTCTTTATTATAGAAGTATTTCAAGTGAATGGAGATTTGTTACTAGTTAGTATTAGTTAAGAATTACACTTGTATTGGTTCTTAAGGATCTTTCGCCTATTTGCGTATTTATTCTACTGGGACCTGTTGCAAGCACATGAACAATATAAGGTTCAAACCCTGCATTAATATCCACGTTGCATCGATTTGTACTCGTATTTATTATTCCATTAAACCTCCCCGTTTTATTAATAATATGAAATTGGGACGAGTGTTTATTTAAATATTGCCCCCATTGATTTTGCAAAAGACTATACATACTAAGAAAACAAAGTCAAACCTGAAGATAATTTGAAGCAGAGATCGATGAACGTAAACAGGAAAAGGTACAATTCAAATTATATAAGCTACTATAATTGTAATTCAAGGCGTTGGTCCATAAATCAACTCCCACCCCTGAGTAAACTGTCAACAACAGCACTGGTAACACGCGTACGTACCCCCGCTCTAAAAGTATTAAGTGTATACGTATGTAAAGATGTATGTGAGTGTTTTTCGTGTATGAGGTAGCAAACATTTTTTAAAAGCTTGTTAAAAATAAATCTATTATTATAATTACATTACGCACACACACACACAGATATCAGTGATTCGTATAACTCTTCTGAAAAGAGGAACAAATTTTTCTAAACGCCGGAATTGCTAATTGTCCTTTCGAACAGTTCAACACTAAAATAATGTTGTGGAGTGAGTCCTTTCATGACTGGCGTCACTCACACTTGCATTCTAAGCGAATATTAGCATTGATTCACTCATTAAATCTTATACAGAAAAAAGCTTGGATAATTTTTTTTATATGAACCTTGAAAAAAAGGATTTTATTCAAATCTGTATCTGAATGTCTAGTTATGTGTACTAGATAGGAAGCCGTTCACATGGCGCTTGACTATATTTGAGTCTTCACGAGACTACTTCTTTGCAGATCTTACAAAGCACGACTTTCCAAGACGTTGTTAAATGGTGTTTACAAAATTTACCACTGCATCGTACGCGGCAAGACATCTCATCACCAAACTGGCAGCTGTAGTTGCTGGCCCTACAAGCTGCAGGAGTGGAGCGTTTCTACATTGAGCACCGATTTTTCATTAGGTCGCAATATAGAACTCGGAAAACCAGATCAAATAAAACACAATTTGCCGCATATGTGCTTAACTTCCAAAAAGTTATCGAATGTCACCTTCTGTTCGTGTGTTGAAATCCCCATTCCATGGCCAAAATTAAATGAATTTGATTGTGGGAATCTTTGGCGAGACAGAAATTCCCAATTTTCAAATCACTACATTTTTCCTGCAGCGGAAAAAGCAACGGCAGTAGTGACAGTGGTTGGGCAATATCATCTTATCTTATTGCCGCTTGGAGCAAGCATGCCAAGCAGTCACCCACTACTCCAGCTATCGCTAACATAACCATTACTACGGCCACCGCCATGGCCAACATTTCCCAATTCTCCATTCTCATCCTTCCCATTTTTCTGCGCTAACAAATTTGTTATAAAATCATTTCATATCACACTAGCAAGCAGAGAAGTCACCAGTAGCAAATAAGAAAATAGGGAGTATGTGTGTGATGCTGGTGATGGCTTCTATAAGTGCACCGAACACCACACAAAAATTTGCTCACATACGAGTGTACGCACATTCATGCACAACCAGCCAGTCCCCGCTGGTTCTTTATGAGTGACCTTTAAACTTTGCTAGAGGACGTCAAAGTACTAATCGTTTCGTTGCTCCCTTTTGCGCTGAAATGCTTTTTGGGCGTATGTAACTAGGAAAGGCAGTGGCAGCGTACCAATGTCAGCCATCGTCGAGTGTCATTCCGCTTTTCTTTGCCGCAACAATTTAAAGTTTCCTAATCCGCTGGGATTCAACTGTTTTGTGTGTGCGCATCCAGTGGCAATCCAGTCATAGTTACTCACAATCAGACGACGACAACGAGCCACCCTCAAGGAATATAGCAAAGGTATTCCCGTGGAAGGTACAATACTCAAAGAACCATCATCACCATGAATGCAGAAAGCGAAAAGTATTTTGTATTAATTAGTATGTCCATAAGGAGTTACATTGAAAAGTCTTTCGGAAGCATTCTTCAGAACACCATTGTGTAGCTTCGGAAAGTTCATTGCATCTGCGACTCCTAGCGCAGTTTCAGCAGATTCTGTGGAGTCTTGCGATTTCCTATTGGGGAGTGACTGAGTGTATTTATAAGTCTCAGCTGGGTGTGTGTGTGTACGTTTGTTTGTTCGTTTAGTCATTCAAACAGTTAGACACTGCTTGCTGAGCACACCAATTCCAACAGCACCAACAACAACAATTTCAAAGAAAATAAAGCTGCAAAGTTTTTGGGACGTAAAGTTGTCTTATCGCTCGCACAAAAGTGCGGCTACACACAAACAGCAGCACCAAACGACCATCCACAGCAGTGGAGTAGGACTGGTTAAAATTTCGCCAAATGCGTTTGGTGTCTTGACTTGGAAAATGCAATTATTGCGACAACTTTAATTGCTTGCGGTGAGCAGGGTTTTGCCTGGATTTGATTATCATGAGCAGCAGCAGAGGCATTACCAATAAACAACAACAAAATCAGCATCAAAACCAAGAGCAGCAAACCAACAGCATGACTCCAAGCAACCAGGGCGCTCGTTAGTTTTGTTGAACAAACATTTTTTGTGATGTCAGCTCAGTGCTGTACTTGGCGAAGCAGACAGCCACATTCCAAATATTTTCTTGAAGCAAAATATTCGTACATACGAGTATATGCAAAAATAAAAATAAATATCTCAAATCTATGGAATCATCAAGCAAAGGATTTTCTCTGCAGCGGAACATCCTTAAATCAAAATTTACTTTGACTTTTCACAAAAAAAAAAACAAAAAGTCCTGCAAATAACATGACATTAATTTTTTTCCTCCACTGCTATATACATTCCTCCAAACACACGTTCACTCATACATACCCAGTTGGCAGCTGTCGTATTTTTCGAGGATAATGCTTGCTCATTAGCGACCATAGCAGCGACGCCGTCATGCATCTAGTAGTCAGGGTATTATTATAAAAAGGATTATTTTTTTTTTGATGGATTCGAAGCTTAAACAGCAAAACTTTAAATTTATTCCTTTCAATTCTATTAAGTAAACACTTCTACTGCTCCAACTATTCCTTGCACATCATTCTTTTCTATATTAGATTTAAATCGAAATAAAATTATTTGATTCCATATTCTGACCTTAGACTTTCTAACATTGGTATTCATCAAAGGAATATTGAAATCGCTTGTCGGCTGTTGCAAATTCTAACATCTGGAGTATTTTAGTGTTGATAGAAGTGGAACTGTCCCAAAGGATTGTAGGGACTTTTTTAAACAATTTGGCAGCACTGGTTTTAAAACCCCAATGTTTTGGCTCAAGGCATTTTTTGAAAACCTGCTTTTGATTGATATGATTTTTTCAGCCAATTAATATTAGATTATTTGGTATTGAAAGAAAAAATAATATTTATTTGTCTGCGTTTACATGATATAATAAGAAATTTTTGGGAATGCTTTGGGACTTTAAGTATTGGGGGATTATTAATAATAGGGTTGATTTTATTAGCGTCGTAAAAATTCTTTATTATTGTTGTTAATATGTTCTGTTTGCTCTCTTGCTTTTTCTACAATGTTGCACTCGAACAGCCTAGAGTGTAACCGCTGTCCACTTCCATCAGAAGGAATGGGTCTAAAACTTAACAACATTCCCGTATCTTAAATGGAACTAACTGAGGGCCTGGTTCTCACTGGTTGTATTACTCGAATGGTGGCTTTAGATCACTGATGCCAAAGAGATCTCTTAGCTTTCTGGCTTCTAGACCAACAGCTACACAAACGCAGCCATAGTAATAATTTTGATGAGTTTCAAAACTGTACTGGCCTTTTTTAGTCCTGTGATTGTACAGAAAGAGCCTTTCAATAATATTGTCAGTAGCATTTTACCAAACATTGTCATTCACGACAAAAAAGTTGTTGTCGATAGCAACAACGTAACTTTTGTCTACTGGGCACATATACGTACACATTTAGTTACGCGTACAACGAAATTATTATAACTGACATTTGTGTTGAAAGGTGAAAAACATTGCAAGTTCATTAATTTTAACTTACATTACATGCGGGTGTCTGTGCAAGTGTTTATTGCATACACTCGTACACACACACACACACACACACACACACACACACACACACACACACACACACACACACATATATATATATATATATATATATATATATATTTATATATACATATACATATACATATACATAGAGAAAAGCTGTCCTTGGCAGCAGCGAAAGATTGTTTAAAAATAAGTACGAGTAATGCTTTTCTGCCACATTGTACTCATGACAACAACAACACGCACATTCTTCAGTACTGCTGGGAGCAGCAGAAGAAGCAGGTATCAGGAGCAGTAGAAAGACTAGTAGTAGAGTCAGTAGAGCCAGCAGCAGTGTGATGATGTACGAGCGAGCGTTTGCTGAGCGAGAATGTTTTCAAACTTCCTAGCGTCACATACCAACAACCAACCCAATTCCGGCCAGCATACGTTCGTTTCTCTTGTACTCTGCCCGTTCGCTTCGCTTCATTTACGAATGTGTTTTGTTTTATTTCACATTTTGTGTTTCATTTCTTATTTTATTTATCATCATGAAATTTGTTGTTGTTATTTTTCAAATGTTTCTACCAACATCAACAGCACCACCACTACCACTACCACTACCACTACCACTACCAACGACCCCGAGCACCCCAACCCCAAATACCAGTTCCTCTGCTTTGGCTAACACTCCGGCTGTTGCTCACTGTCGCCTCAAGTTCCAATTGTTCAGTCTTCTCCAGAAACAGCTCGCATTCACATTCGGCACTGTCTCACTCATGCGTCATCATTATCATCATATTGTATGAATTTTCCTCATGCGACATGTGAAGAAGTTGCGAGTAATTTGTTCTTGTCTTGCGTGTAATGATGTCACGTAAATTGAATTCGTAAGTTCGTTATTTTTGTTTGCTTTTTTCACTCCCTGCTGTCGTGCGAGTTCGAGTATTGCTTTGCTTTCTATCCTTTCTATGTAGCTAACGCCTCACTCTCCCATTTACACAGCAGTGTGTGTTGCAACAATGCTTAATGTTGTTGTAGGCTCTTACCTATATCTTAGTTTTATTGAGAAGGCTTCAATCACATGACGTGTACTGCGGAACAGGCACTTCGAATATGCGAGTACTAGCGTAAATTATGGCGCATTAGTGTTCATTACTCCCCATTTTATGGACATTTTACGTGCATGGTCGCCGTACCGCCTGCCATTTAGGCAATTTATTAGGTTTTCTCTCTCTTGTCGATTGACATGTTTCTTTGGCTGGGAGCTCATACCTGAAATAGCCAAAATCAAGACTGAAAGAGTTTTATTTTAAAATAAAATTCTTTATTAATGTGTACTCATATCTGTTTTTACTTAATTATTACACATCCGCCGACAATGTTTCCCAACTTTACCATATTCTCTAATTATCGAGGTAGATAGATACATTTTTTCGTACCGCTCTTGCCGTTTCCTCGTTTACTTATCATTAATTTTAGGTCAGAGTATCTGCCTACCCTTTTCTCTGGTCTTACCCATTTCTGTATTCTTATTATCTTCAGTATTGTTTATCATATGTATTTTGTTCCCATATGTATAATATAAACACCTTCTGAAATGATGGACAAAATAGTTTCAGTTATGCAAATTACTGGTTATAAAATATTTTTTGTTAGTGAATCTGTCTTCATTATTCTGTTTTATTTTTATCAGGTATCTGAGAATGTATGTTATGTTATTATTTACCCAGTACTTGTTATTCAAATGCTAAAATAGGTACATGACAAAATATACCGAAAATGATAAATTTACAACTCCTCAGATCAAACTCAAGTGCCCAGTATTTGTATTCCTAAAAGTTGCGTTGGTATTCCAGTCACATGCCTAGAAGCTAATTTAGCTGGCTCCACGTATCCCATTTTCGCAGTTCTAGTTACCAGTCTATCTGTGCTTATTATGCTTGCTTTGGTATTTTTACTACTAAGCAGTTAAGCTGTTGTCTGAGTATATCATAAAAATGTTATCCAATGAGCCGCATTTGCCATAATTGACTCCAATCAGTTGCCATTTTTAAAGCTTTTTATTCAACTTTTATTATTTTACCCTACTTCTGCTCCTGATGCTGCAGCCCTATTTTGGGATTTGTTGTCGTGGCTTATCGCACAGCAACTGTTTTCCTCATCCAATGATTGCTTAAGCACAAAAAAACTTTTAATATTTTGTAAGAATTTGTAAAAGTAACCAGAGAAAATTAAATCTTCCTTTTTTATAACTTTTCTCATTGATTTATTATTAATATATAATAATATATAATAAATTAATATATGTAAATATATATATATATATATATATATATATATATATATATATATATATATATATATGTGTATATATATATATATATATATATATATATATATATATATATATATATATGTATATATATATATATATATATATATATATATATATATATATATATATATATATATATATATATATATATATATATATATATATGTATATATATATATATATATATATATATATATATATATATATATATATATATATATATATGTATATATGTATGTATTCGTGTAGAAATATGTGTCTATTTACACTATTCTACCAGCAACAAGAACAACAAGTAGAAGTAGAAACTAAGGAACAACATCAACTTAAAATATGATTGCTTAAGATTAAAAATCAACTTCATAAAACTTCTTCACCATCACCTGTGATGATAAATTACATTAAATTAACAAGAAGTAACTGCAAAAGAGGCCAAAAAGTTCATTAACGAATATAAAAAATAAATAAACGAATACATCCAACTGAATATATACGCACGCACTCACACACATCCTCTCACATATTTACACACAACCTGCCAAGCAACACCATCGCCATACACATCTAACACCGCCTATCCAACTACCAAGCGATCTACCTTTGAACATTGCCCTACCGCACACGGCTTCAGCTCCAGTTTCGATGGCGTTCAGGACGAGTTTAGGCTAAGAAAAATGCGTGCGTTAATAACATGGAGCAATGTAGCAGCACCGATGCCACGCTGGGGCAATGCTGAGGCTGGCAGGAGCAGCGTACGTGAGTTATTTTATTAGCAGATAAAAACGGTACACACCCACACATACACACACACACACACATTCGAACGCACACGCATGCTCGTATGGTTGCTGGGGGAACTGTGGGAGAGGGTATTTAGGGTATTTTCTCTGGTATTTAGTTAGTTGGCTGTTTGGCAGCACGGAGACAAGCGGAAGTTTAACAGCAGTTAATGGGCATAGAAGGTTGCAGAGCAAGATGCCTACACGCAGCTGGGGAGGTGGAGCGCAGAATTGTTTCCTTCGGATTGAGCTGGGTTACCTTGGTTGATTGGTAGTAGTGTGCGTAGGCAACAAAATGTGGTTTTGGTTTTTTTTAAAATGGCATCATTTTTCTCAGCTCCGACGTGTGCGCAAATTTTTTTCTTTTTATAAAATGAAATCACGATAATGAAGCAGAGGTTTATGTGGAAGAAAAATTGAGGTACGATGGAGTTCAAACTTTTTATAAATTATACCATATTTCCCTTTCCGATGAATTTAATCTTGTAGTCTAAAATAAGCGTAATTGGGAAGCTTGCTTCCCATTTTTCACATACATATATAAAGTTTTTTTTTTTCTCATGAATCTCACGTAAAATCCTTGGAAGTATGCATTTTTTCATCTTCTGATTGCTCGACTTTTGGGGGCTCAATGAGGGAGGGGCTGGAAAGCTAAAGTTCCTGATTTCCACACTTTATTTAAGTTTTGGTATTTAAATATTTTTAAAATAAGTTAAAAAGAGTTGTTTTTGTAACGTTGGAGGGTGAAATCCTCAAATCTCTTGAGTACTCACTTTGCATTTCCGAACCTGTTCTCGAAAAAAAAATTTTTCAACCCTTCTGTGGGAGATGTGAAAGAATTTTTCTTTTTCAAACACCTTTTCGAAATTATTTTTGTTACCTTTTTGATAACTGTCACCATGTGCTCCATGACTATAGTTTTCTATCTATAGAGAGACGACTTTCTTGATATTGATCAACATTTTAGCTGTCAGCAAGATCATTTTAGTGCTTCGCAGCTACTATAATGTTCCAGTCGATCAGTGTTTATATCGATTTAACAATACTATGTTGGACTGGCACCAATCAACACGAATTCTGCATTGAATTCTCCAGTAATATGGTTCGGGAAATACTCCTAAAAGATTCGACATAATCGTACCAAGAGTCACGTTTCTTACATTCATCTTTATAGTTGGCTCCAGAATTGATTTGCATATTTCGCCCTTTTCAATCTTCATTTTACTTACGTTAGTTTGATTTACGTGTTTGCATTCCTATATACTAAGGATCTTTTGCCATCTGCTTATCGCTTGCTTATTTGCTTTTTCTTTTTAATTTCCGTTAATTCAGCAATGACTGCGATCACGGTCCAATGGTTTATTTTTGCTGTTATTACTAATACCCAATTGCTAGAATTACTAGAAGGTAATACGTAAAATAAGCATTGCCATATTTGAGGTTTGTTTTCTGTTTTTTTAGCCTTTAGAAGTAAAGAAAAATAAAAACAGCTACACAAACCGAAAAAGGTCTACAAGTTGAAATCTCCTTACTTAATCTCTTGTCTTAAGATTGACAGCTTACAAAATTATATACAACAGCTCTTCTCACTGATTACCTTAGTACCATCCTTACATCCATTCTGTTGACTGTCTGTCTTTTTGTCTGACTGTCTGTCCGTACGTTTCGCTGTCTATCACTCAACCCATATATTAGCAGAATTGTGCCTGCCTTTCCGCTTTGCGCCTTTAATGCCACCCGCTCTCTGTATATTTCTCATACAGAAATACACACACACACACACACGCACTTGTCTTATCAGTGCGAAACAATGCTTGGTTTTCTGCTTCAATATATTTGGATGGGTGTGTGTAGTCATAGTCGTAATCGACCATTCCGGAGCACACTCATCAACCTCACACATATGCACATAGACTCTTTAACAGAATGTACTTTTGTGCCGCCCTGCTGTTGTTTTTGTTGCTGTGCCCCTCACTGTCTTATTATTATAGACATTCATCAAATTGAAAAGCAATGAACTATGAAAGCAACAACAACAACAACAATAACAAAATATTGTTTTTTTCGTAGTAGCGAACTTTTCTCATTTTCATTCATCCACTCTTACGTTTTTCACATGACTACATTTTGGAAATTTGTTATAATTTATTCTTGCTCTTCATTTTTCTTGGGCCATCAAAACAGGCTGATGGTTTTCAGCAACAACATACACAATATATTTCGTAATCTACTTTTAGGCTGATATTCTGCTCTGCTCGTCGTGTATTTATGCATTTTCATTTTCTCACAGACGTTTCGCTCATATCATTTATATTAATAAAAATACCGTCAGTCAAGTCAAGTTCAAGTTGAGAATAAAACAAACAAAAAATAATAATATATATAATAAAAGTGATAAAAAAAATCTCCGAGAAAACACTTCTTTCTATCTTTTTGGCAGCAGCAATAACCCAACCCAGTTGGAAGTGGCATCAAACGAAATCCACCCATTTATACTTGGAGCTTATTGTAAAGGTTCGTCCAGGACTTGTTATAGAAAATGGAATAGTGACAGCTATATGACTTTTTACACGTGATCAAAAATATCTTTAAATATCCATATTTATTTAATAAAGTCGACATTTCTTCTATAAATCCCCATACAGCAGTTTTATGTTGATAAAAAATGATGATAAAATTTAATGGTACTAAATAAAAAATAGTTGATTTTGACAAGAGTGATTCATCTACTGCCCATGGTATCTACCGAAAATATAAAACATTTATCAACTACACAGTTAACCATATGTGAGTGGGAAATGAAATTGGTCAACGGAATTTGATATGTTCGGTTATGACAGCATTCGCGAAATCAAAAGAAATTAGCGGAACACCCTATTGAGACATGCATAAAGATAAATTGAAATCCATATAAAATGTATACGCATGCTTTGGTATATATCGGTATTGTTATGTAACGGGCCTCAGGCGCTATATATCAGTATTGCTTGATTTAATTATCGTTTTGTTCTTGCAGTTTTGCAGCCAAGCCTTTAATCAGCTCTTTATGAACTCAGAGGATAGCAAAATTTATATATCGGTATTGAGGGGTTGGATTTAAATTGTGTTATTAGAGGGTCACACCACAATGCATGTAGGAATCACTAATACTTATACAAATATGATCCAACAATAAAAGCCAATAATTATTTATAAATGGTGAATTAAATTGACTCCATATATGGTCGTTGAATGCAATTTGTATACATATATACCCATGGGTATAGTATCACGATTTCTTCTTTTTGAACTCTTTTGAAAAATAATTATATATATACGAGTATATAATTTTATGTTTGCCTCATTTTCTTCCCTACACATGTATTTGCCATATTGACCATGAGTCATCACTTCATATATCCTCGAGGAAGCTTGTAGTTCTATCCGAAGTGCTTTCCAAACCAGGCCCGCTGGTGCTTGCAGGTAGATAAGTCCACATGCGAGTATGAACAGCTTTGTTAATCGTCAATCGGATAGGCTTTTGTTAAAACCATCCTTTGTAAATAATCTTGTTTCATTTATTTTTACAGTTTTTGTTCTCTTTTTTTTTAAATTATAATTGAAACAAGCGACAAAGCAGCAGATGAGATATAACGTGTTTTTCTCTATATTAATCGGGCCAACTCTGGGGTTTACTGCTCCTACACATGTTATTATGCCATTTATGTGTCACCGCGCGCGCACACACACACACACACACACACACACAGTCACACAACCACACAACCTCACGCATACATGCACGTAATACGAAATCATATCCTTTTGATTATGCGTTTGAATTGAATTTAAAATGAATGTGAAAGCAAGAAAATTTATTTCCTTCAATGAAGATTGGTGGTAGGGTGAGGTGGTGGTGATTGGCGGTTGGCTACGCTGTTTCCTTTTATATACATACTTTATGCTTTTATGGTTTGACAGGAAAATTCATTTTCGGAAAACTTTTACCCAAATACAAATAAAAGACAAGAAAATATGTACAAGCAAAAAAATATATATACGAGTATTACAAAAAAAAGCAGAGAAAATAAAAGCGAATAATGAAAAAATAAAGCACTAATAAGCAAACATACCTACATGTAGGAATGCGAGTGAATTTTTTTAATACGAACATGTACAATATTATATGAAGCCGCCTTCGTCCTGTATGTATGTACGTTTTTTTGCACTTGTTTATGCGTTGTTGTCTAATACTAAGGTATAAAAACACTTACATACATATAAACTCAATTAGTTTCATCACAATGTACCTAATACTACCCAATTTCTTATTTTTTCGTTCCTTTCTTGTCATCTTTTATTTTATGTGCTTTTCATCAGTTATATATGAGTCTGGGCTGCATTTTCAATTATGATTATAATTTTTATTTGTTTTCTGCTTTATCAAATTTCTTTATTGTTGATGACTTTAGGTCATGCAAACAAATTACTCATTTTCCTTTTGCCACACTCTTATCCTTTCCACAGCCCCCCTTTGAAGACACTTTCTGGACACTTGAATTTATCCTTTTCTTTACTTTGAGTATTAACTTCAAAATGACGAAAAAGAAAAAATTAACAACGGCCCTGAAATGTTATCCTTTAATACTTTGCAAATTAAAAAATTCTTTAGAAAATCCTTTGCCCTTTATATCTGGTTCCCTGTTAGCCCACGTCTGCGTCGGCCACAAACAAAGCAACTTTTGACTTTCTTGGGCCCATTTAAAAATTTTGTTTTTGTTATAGTTTTTTTTTTGTTGACGCATTTTTTTTTTCTTGTATCTTTCGTTGCCTTTTCGCATTCAGTCGAACTAATCCCACAAAATAAACCAATAAAGCCAAGCATTTTCCCTTTGATTTCTTCTCTCTTATTCTCCTTTTCCCCTCACTTGCCGCCTAAAATCAGACTAAGTATTTCGCAACCAAATTCTTTAATCAGCTTAAGTTCACACTTATTGATTGGGGTTTTTACGTAAGTGTGTATAAGTGTGTGTGTGTCTGTCGAACATAACAGAGCCTATTGCTAAAGTTACAAGGATAGTAGCGACGATGTGGAGTAGGGGAAGTTGCTGGAAAGGACACATAGCAAATCTTTAACGCCTTTCTCTTTGGCGTTTATTGTTTTGACCTTTTTCAAAAAAGCCAAAAAGAGAGAAAGTACACTTGTATACACCACGCATATCTGTGTATGTAGTAGGTGCGGATATGTGTGACAATCGATTTTTGTTGTTGTTGTTGTTACACTTGTAGAAATACAACAATGAATGTGATAAAAAATCACAGCGTCACAAAAATCTTAAAGTAGCTCTCTCAGGTTACACTACATGACAATGAATCCAAGCGTATACGAGTATATACTAATAACGCGCTGCGTGCTGCGCATAAAATGTGGAATATTGGGTAAAAAATACGACTAGAAAAAGTGAGAGCACTCGGATGTATTGGCAAACACATTTAAATATTGTTTAAACATTTATACTGAGGTAGGCTTGCTCAGGTTTCGCTGGGAATAGGGCTCCTTACAGCTCGATTTGGATAGCACGATTTAAATATTTAATCATTTTTTTAGACAATCGGAGGGCACCACCTTTTTTCTTTGAAATTCGTTATTTTTTATTTGCCGGTAATGCGACACTAAAACAATAGTACAGCGAACCACGTAACTATTATTTCTCATGAGTGAAGTCTGTCAATTGCCTCAATACCTCGTAAATGTTTGAAAAAGTTTCAATACACACCCACAAGCACACGCATACACACAACTTTAGCCAATAAGCCCAATGCGTGCCTTAATGCTGACATCAGTGATTCTTTATTTCGCTATAGCAGCCAAACGGCTGCTGCAGAGTGTACTGCAAGCCAAAGCAAAGCAAAGTAGAGCAGAGTGACATGTCGTGGAGTGAAGTATCCCTATGCCGGAAACGGAAACGTACAATTTTACTTGAGTTTTGTAAAATGTATAACAACCAACGACGGCGCAGTAGTAGCGGCGGCAGTGGCTGCACAGTGCCATCATGTAGCAAAAAATGTCATCATTAGCGTTTAGGATGTTGTTGACATTGCAAGTAGGCAATGAGTAGCAAAAACAAAAACAAAAACAAAAAAAAAACACCCAGAACAATAACAACAACAATTTTTATAACAAATATTCTGGTTTTTTGTTTTGCTTTGTTGGTATTGTCGCTGTTGTTGTTGTTGTTGTTGTTGTTGTTGTTGTTGTCGTCGTCTCGTCGTTAACATTGCATAGGAAACGGACGTTGTAATTTTTGTTATAACAGCAGCAAATGCTCTTTTACTATATCCGTTTGTATATGCTGTCATGCAATTAAGGAAATTTAACTAAGAAAATATCAACACGTACTTACTTCATTTTATTTACATATTTTATTATATTAATTGCCGTTCAAAGTATACTGAAAACTTTTTTCTCACTCTTACCAGCAAATGGGCATTTTCCCATAATTTTTCACAACTGCAAATTATATTTCCCATAGCTAGGGTTCGGGTCACTCCTCTTTCAATAATATTTCTAATATTTATTACTAAGGGGAAATGGAACTGCAACTGCCTTTCGCCAAATCAGCTTAAATTCCATTCCCATTCATTTAATTCACTTTGTACTCTGTTTTGATTTCGTATGCTCACAATGAAAGTGAAATCATAAATGTATAGTGAATAAGAGAGACACATATAAGCCATAAAAGAAGCCAGCAATTGAGCAAGGCCTTCTGCGGCAGAAAATTGTCTTTCATTATGTCCGTTTCTTTTAAAGACCAACATGAAATATATAACAAAGATACAAATAAAATAAGGGAATAGAATGGAATAGAAAAAACTGCTTTTATCGTATTACAAAAATCAGTGCGAGGAATAGAAGTATCCAGGCAGTGTAGGACATTCAATGTAATCAGAGAGATTTAAGGCATATTGAAGTCAAAGAGCGCACAGAACAATGGCGAATGGACATTTCTAAGTATATTAAAGATTATTCAAGTACCCAAAAGACGAATGTGTCAAATGAAATGAAATAATTCTTACTGCATTGCTTTAATATTGAATGGAAAGCTGAATATTTACAAAGCGTTCGATATACTGTTGTATAAGATATCGATTCCTTTAATGGATGAAACTGCAGCCAACTATCTGTAGCATTACATGTGTATGCAGTTAATTAGGCATAAGCTGCTTACGTAACCGCAACAGATTCTATTTAGAGAAATTTTACATAAAAAACTATTTGCAAGGTCTGCGTCAATTGGTATTTAACAATTCTGGCTTATGGACTTAACGCAAATATAAATAATGCTAGGAAGTTAGCAAAAGGGTGGAAATGGGAGTTTATTTTTAGATCATTTCTGTGTCTTCTGTGAAATGCAGCCACTACGAGATGCTGCATTTCTAACTATAATATTTTGCCTGACAGAGAATTGTTTTATTTTACACATTTTACACATTTTCTAACTAAACAAATATTTTTTAAATTAGCATATCCATAAATATAGCGTTCAATAGTGGCTATAGTTCAGTAATAAAATTAATGCATATTTATGCTATCAAATTACGACAAAATGATTTTTTTGTGTGTTGAAATTAATTTGCCTTAGTTTCAGATGCAAATATTCGACAAATAAGACATGTCCTTAATAATAATAATAATTTAGCTTTAGTAGTTTGCCCAATGGCCGACACTGCGACCTAAAAGATCTTTTGTGTCATACTACATTTTTCATTAATGAACCATGTGATCACAATTGTCCGATCTACTATGCTCTATAGGTTTAGTACCGGCGTTTCTTCCGTAATGCCATAGCATTTCGTCATTCGATGTCAAATCGTCACAATAATTTATCAGGTTCTTTTCTACCTAGATGCTCCTTCTCTAGAGAAAGGAAGTAAAAGGAGAAAGGAAGACATGTCCTTAGTTGATATGGAATGTAACCAGAGCTGGATAGATTCCATTATGTATCAATTCAGGTCATTGTAATTTGGAATTAAAAAAAAAATACAATCCCGTTCTGATTTCTTGAATGGAATCAATAATTTACTAGTTTTTCCATTGCTATTAATTGAACAATACCAATACATTGTATTTGTGAATTTATAATTCTGTATTTATTCGAGAATTTAAGATTCTTAGGAGAACTCTTATTATGTGACTAACACTTATTAATTTCGGCATTAATTCATAATTTTATACTCTCTCCTTGTGAATTGTTTTTATCAATAAAAAAAATGTTTTGCTATCCTGCTATAATTATGCTAGACACCAGTACTTCATTGTAATTACTGACAATTTTGGCCATTGTTACATACATACGTATATAAAAACAACATTTTTTACTTTTAAAACTCTTTAACTGTAACTTGAGAAGTAGAATCAATTTCATTATTTATTAGTTTATTAAGCGCCCATCTGACATTTCCATAGTAAACAGAAGGCACCTAAAAGTATACAAGCATGAGTATATTTGGTCATATTTACCATGTTTACTTTTGCCTTACTTCCTGACACCAGGCTCTGCTGGGTTTTTTTTATTTATCCCGGTGTAAACTAATAGTTTTGTTCGCGGCTATAATTATGCCATCAGCATTTATTTGACTAATTATTATCAACAGTTTCACCGGAAAATCTGAATTTAATTTACTTAAAGCCGAGGCGGCATTTACACAGCATACATATAATTACAAGAGTCAACCACGCACACCTAAAAGTATGCAAGTTAAATGTTTGCAATTACATATTTTCAATACTTCAACTTTCTATTTACAATGCTAAGTAAATAGAAACGAAAAAAAGAAAAACAGCAACAATAAGGGAAATAATTTATCATTTTCATCTTTTTTAATTTGTCAAGGTTTTTTACGCAGTTGTCTGTAGTGTCCACAACAACACCAACGTTAAAACCAATACCAGCACCATCACTTGCACCGTCGCCAACAACGAGCACTGTAGGGCCAACGACGTATTTTGCGATCTTATCTACGGCAATCGCGCAACACTCAAATATTGTCGTTCACTCAAACTTCACAAGTTGATATGATGTCACTGCGGATGCTTCCTGTGTAAGTTGAGTGAGCGCTTCATTAGTATAGGTGCAAGTGTTGTGATGGCACTGTGCGCAGGATGACGTGGTCGCGTATATGGATGACAACAACAACAACAAAAACAAGGACGATGGCTACGACAACAGCTACGACGCATTGTTTTTATGTCCCGTTGTTTATTTATATTTGCTTATCGTTTATCATTTATCATGTTACCTACACTATGCAACGCTTGGCACCTTGGTCGTGTAGTTGTTTGTTTGTTTGTTTGTTTGATGCAACAACAACAGCCAAAGGCAACGGACAACACTGAGCTGACTGATAAGCAACACGCAACATTGTTCGTCACTGTTACCAATGATTTGTATTTGCATGTGTACTTGTGAATGTAGAGTATAAGTTAACGATAATTAAGTTAACAATAATTATATTTTTTTCTTGGTCTTTATTAAGTCCAACTTCAATTCAAGCTAATCAACAAAAGCTAAATTGCTGACGCTGTGTCTGCAATACTTCCTGCACGAGCCAACCGCTGCACTGCTCCAACGCTGTCGCTAACCGCTGCACTGCTTCAACGCTGCCGCTATTTGAATTTAAGTTAAGTTATCAAAAAAATAATGAAATAAGTTAATTGGCGCCCAACGTCGTGGTATTCGGGAAAGAAGTCCTTAAGCAGTACTCATCACGGTTAATTTATAAAGTGTCCTCAAGAAGTTCGATAAATTAATTGTGTAGCCCGAATAGAAACCACAACTAATTAAGCGTTAGAATTCGTTGGAATAAAAACGCAACCACACGATTTGTGTTCTATCAGAGATCCCGAGTCACCGGATAGCGGACAAAAAGGAAAAATCATGGAGAACCTGTGCGGAATATTGTAAGCTAGTTTAAGATAAATTAAGAAATAAAATAGAATTTTGAGAAAATAATAAGTTAAAAGTAAACAAAGAAAGTGTTTTTAGAAAAAGAATTAACCTTTAAGACTAGATAAGAAGTAAAACAATTTTAAGAAAATTTTCAACAAACAAAATTTAAAAGTGAAAAAAAAAAAAAAAAGAAAGAAAAAAATTTTTAAATAAAATAACGTAAAGAAATAACTAAATATTTTTGAAACTGCGATTCCGTAGCCCATAAAGCCGGACCCTCCAGTTTATAACGGAATAAAAGCCTATAAAACTAAACTATAACAACAAAATAATAATACATTGCAAAACCACTCTGCGATTCCGTAGCCCAAAAAGCCGGACCCTCTAGAGTATCACAAAATATAGAGATAACAATAAATAAAATTTTTTCTGAAAACTGTAGCTCGACTAACTATTTAAATCTACTCTCTAAAAATAAATCCTAGTAAACGAAATCGGAGAAAAAAGATAAATTAAGAAAGAAAAAATTTATTTAATAAAGGCGTACAATACTTACTGATTTTCGTGGAATATTCTAAAATAAATTAATTAAAATTTATAAAGTAACATGGCAAATCCTAACAACCTCATTAGACCACCTCTATTAAACGCTCCTAATCCTAATCCCGACCAACCAGTTAGACCACTTGGACAGGAAGAATTAAACGAAATAATACAATCTTCGGTATTAAGAATTCTAGAAGGTACATTACCACAGTTAGTAAGGGACCTAACTATTCAGTGTAGCACTAACCAAATAGAAGTTGACCAACCGTTTGGTATTAGTACTAGGGAAAATTTGAACGAACTAGAAAGAATACCAGACATAGTAAAAAATTTACGAGAATTTTCTGGAAATGAAGCAGATTTTAGTTCATGGAGAAAAAGTGTTGACAGAGTTTTAAGTGTCTATGAAACCATAAAAAATACACCGAAATATTTTGGAATTTTGAACGTTATACGTAGCAAAGTAATAGGGAATGCAGACAACGTTTTAGAATCATACAATACGCCATTAAATTGGAACGCTATATCTCGCTGTCTTACAACGCATTATGCAGATAAGCGAGACATTGGCACTCTAGAATACCAAATGTCAACTCTAATACAAGGAAACCTTAGCACGCAAGAGTATTACCAAAAAGTTTATTCACACCTTTCATTAATATTGAATAAAATAGGATGTATGGATATAGGACAGGAAGCCGTTGGCCTATTAACAAAAACATACAGGGACAAAGCACTGGATACGTTCGTACGCGGACTGAGAGGCGATCTGCCAAGATTGCTTGGTATGAGAGAGCCCATTGACCTACCCCAGGCATTACAATTATGTATGAAACTGGAAAACCAAAATTTCAGATCAAACTATGCGCTTGGTCAGAATTTTCAAAGGAAACAACGAGAATTTCCTAATATTCAACCACCAATTCCTCCACGGAAAGATAGACTACAACCACAAAATCAACAACCATTTTATCCTCATCTAGTTAATTGGGAACAATACCCACAAAGAAATCACCCTACTTATCCAACACGACAATTTCCGATATTTAATCCACAGCAAAACCGTTCTCAAAATTTGTATCAATACCAACAACGTCCACCACCTCGACCATTTGGCCCTAAGCCATTACCTAGACCTGAAGCTATGGATGTAGACCAAAGCATGCAAACAAAGAGAATAAATTACATGAATCGCCCTACCCATAACGATGCACACTATGGCAAAAGACCAAGTCCACCACCACAAAATATAGATAAACGACAAAGAAACTTTAACATTGAAGTTCAGCAATATGAAGACGCAATAAATAATAACGACCATGACTTTGACCAACCCTTATCAGTTTATACCGATTGTATAAAAAACTATGAAACTAATGAACAACAAAGTTTTAATTCAGACTCTTTAGATAAAATAGATTGCCTTGATATTCATTTTTTAGAATGAACAGCTCTTCATTACCTTATATCGAATGTAAGCTAAGTAGTGGAGAGATCATTAAAGTTTTAATTGATACCGGATCAAATAAAAACTATGTACAGCCGCATCTAGTAAAAACACCTATTATAAATGAAAAAATATTCTATGCTAGTTCAGTCGGAGGACAAATCAAAATAACCCATCATACTTTTGCTAATATTTTCGGCATAGACGACACAAAAATAAAATTTTTCTTGCTTCCCACCTTAAAATCTTTTCATGCCATCATAGGTAATGATTCACTTAAAGAACTAAATGCCATAATACACACCAAAGAAAATTACATGACAATAAAAAACAAATTTTGTATAAAATTGAAACAACAAATTTCGCAAAGCGTTAACCAAATTCACATCCGATCGGAACACTTAACTCAATATCAAAAAGAATGTCTAATAAAACTCACATCCGATTATAAATCACTTTTTTGTGATCCAGACGAAAAACTTACTTTTACTACAACAGTTAAAGGTACAATTCGTACGACATCAGACAATCCTGTTTATACCAAATGTTATCCGTACCCAATGTGCCTCAAAAACCATGTAGAACAGCAAATTAACGAATACTTACGTGACGGTATAATACGACCATCTAGATCACCATATAATTCACCTGTATGGGTGGTCCCAAAAAAATTAGATGCGTCAGGAGAGAAAAAATACCGTATGGTCATAGACTATAGGAAGTTAAATTCAATTACAATACCAGACAGATACCCTATTCCCGAAATAAGCGAAGTTCTATCTCAACTTGGAAAAAACAAAATATTTTCAGTACTCGATCTGAAAAGTGGTTTCCATCAGATTCTTCTAAAAGAATCAGATACGGAGAAGACAGCTTTCTCAGTTAATAACGGGAAATATGAATTCACTCGTCTCCCTTTTGGTCTCAAGAATGCTCCTTCTATTTTTCAGAGAGCTCTTGACGACATCTTAAGAGATCACATAGGAAAAAGATGTTTTGTCTATATTGACGACATCATTATATTCAGTAAAAATCAGGAAGATCATTTTAATGACATAAAATTAGTATTTGATACACTAGAATCAGCAAACCTCAAAATACAACTCGATAAATGTGAATTCCTAAAAAGCGAAGTAGAATTTTTAGGATACATAGTGTCTGAAAATGGCCTCAAAACCAATCCAAAAAAAATTGAATCAATCAATAATTTCCCTGAACCAAAAACTCTGAAAGACCTACGTTCATTTTTAGGACTTTCAGGTTATTATCGCCGTTTTATAAGGGACTACGCAAAACTGGCGAAACCCCTTACAGTCCTTTTAAGAGGGGAGGAAGGACGAATATCCAAAAATATATCAAAAAACATAAAAATAAATTTAAATAAAGAAGCACTAGAAGCATTTCAAAAACTAAAAAATTCCCTTAGCTCAGAAGAAGTTCTGCTCTCATACCCCGATTATTCAAAAGAATTTCAACTCACGACGGACGCATCCAATTATGCGATTGGAGCAGTCCTAGCTCAAGACGATAGACCTATCATGTTTATATCTCGTACATTAAGTAGCGCAGAAGAACACTACGCTACCAATGAAAAAGAGATGCTAGCAATTATTTGGTCACTGAATAACTTGCGAAACTATCTCTACGGATCCGCCAAAGTAAAAATTTACACAGACCACCAACCCCTTACGTACGCTCTCAGCAATAAGAACAATAACAATAAAATGAAGAGATGGAAAGCAATTTTAGAGGAGTACAACTATGAGCTTCTCTATAAACCCGGGAAATCAAACATAGTTGCAGATGCCCTCTCAAGACCACCCCAAATTAATCTCTTACCAAACACCAATAACGACGATATCAACTCGTTGACAGGTACAATACATAGCGAAGACAGTTCATCACAAAATTTGATACCTGCTACAGAAGCACCAATCAATGTTTTTAAGAATCAATTGTTTTTGAAAATAGGTGAAGAAAATAGACATCAATTCCAAATTCCTTTTCCCACATATCACAGACATATCGTAATACAAAGAAATTACTCTACAGATGACATTATACAAATATTTAAGAGATATTTAAATCCAAGCGTAGTAAACGGTTTGTTCACATCAGAAGAAATCATGGGTAAGATACAAGAACTATATCCTTTACACTTCTCAACATACAAAATCAGATACACTCAAACAATGATTGAAGATATTACTTCCGAAGTAGAACAAGAGTCAAAAATTATAACAGAACAATAGAGCTCACAGGAATTCTCGAGAAAATAAATCACAGCTTTTGACTAAATATTATTTTCCACAAATGCAGGCTAAAATTGAAAAAATAGTAAAACTTTGTAAAATATGCCGCGAGAATAAATACGATCGGCACCCAGCTAAACACATATTACAGTCAACCCCCATACCCCAATATCCAGGTAATATTGTACATCTCGACATATATCATACAAACAATCGTACCATTCTGACTGCCATAGACAAATTCTCCAAATATGCTCAAGCGAAAATTATAAAGTCTAGAGCCACCGAAGACATAAAAGAACCATTAAGACAAATCCTTATTTCTTTTGGCATACCTGAAAAAATAGTTATCGATAATGAAAAAGCGCTTAGTTCAGCTTCCATTACATTTATGTTGCAAGATCAATTAGGAATAGACATTTTCAAAGCCCCGCCCTACACTAGCACGGTTAATGGACAAATAGAAAGGTTCCATTCAACGTTATCAGAGATAATGCGTTGTACAAAAGCCGAAAATACACATCGTTCATTTTCAGACTTGCTAGACATGTCAATTTGTAAGTATAATTATTCAATTCATTCGACCACCAACAGAAAACCAATCGAAGTATTTTTTGGACGTATTGTCAGCACAAGCCCGGAACAATTAGACAAACATAGGTTAGAAAATATTGTAAAACTCGAAACAAAACAGGACAAGGACTTACGTTATCACAATCAAAATAGAACCAATCTGAAGTCTTTTAATACAGGCGACATTATATATGTAAAGAAAAATAAGCGTATTGGAAATAAATTGTGCTCTAGGTATAAAAAGGAAATAGTCAAAGAAAATAAAAACAGCACTGTTATTACGGAATCAGGATTAGTAGTTCACAAAAGTCTTATTAAAACTAATTAAAACCTCTTTACAGATTACTCATTGCATCATGCCACAGCGAGATACAAGTTCTAGACTATTCAAATTCAGAAGTTGTCACGTTCACCATGGGATCAGCTAAAATCCAAACAGGCTCTTATAAACTGATACATACGATTGACATAAATGAGTACCAGGACGCAGTCGATCGACTAAATAAGACAATAATAAAACAAGTTAATAAAACCAACGCCCTTCTCCCATTCCTTCAACATGAAATATCCCAAATACAAAACCATATAGATAGGTTAAAGCCTAATAGTATAAGTAAAAGATCTTTAAATTTCATTGGAACAACATGGAAGTGGATAGCGGGAAGTCCCGACCACGATGATTTTAAAATACTTAGTGATAAGACAAATAATATACTTAAAAATAATGAGAGACAAATGGTAATTAACAGATTAATAATTGAAAAATTGAATAATGTTGTAAATGCTACAAATGAATTAATTATGAAAAATTTTGACAGCACAAATGTCCAAAGTACTATTAGTCTTAATATTAAAAATTATTTAGATATATTAAAACAAGAAGTAATTAATATAGATCATGCCATAAATTGGGCAAAAATTGGATTAATAAATTCATTTATGCTTTCAAATAATGAAGTGGAGTTATTCAGACAAATGTTACAAAAAGATAACATCAGTTTTTCAAATATAGAAGAATCTTTTCAAATCGCAGATGTTTCGATAGCATCAAATAAGACTATCATACTATATATTATAAGCATACCAACTACCAATAAAGAAACATGTGAAGAGATATTGTTAAAGCCTATTAAAAGAGGCAATGAAATTATAAAAATCTCTTATGAAAACTATATAATTTGTAAAGATAAAATTTACGCAATTAAAAATTCTTGCAAAACTTATAAAAACCTTAAAATATGTAATTATAAAGATATCGTAGATATAAGTAAAAGCTCCTGCATTCCACAAATATTACATAGCAAACCAGCATCCTGTACTAGAGTAAATAATCTACACATTGCTCCAATAGAAGATATCCAACCCGGAATTATTCTCCTCAATCAATTCAATGGCTCAATATTTGTAGATGACAACCAATTGAACCTAACAGGCTCCTATGTCATAAAATTTCGAAATGCAACAATCACTGCCAACAACCAAATTTATGAATTTAATGAAAGCTTTTCAATAGAACCCCTACCAGCTATTCTAAGATCTTCTGTTTTGCCCGGTAAATATGAGGAAGGACTTACTATGGAACTCATCAAGGAACTTCATACGAATAACACAAGGGCAATAGAATTCTTAGAGACAAGAGGACGAATAAGCATAATAAGCGTGTCAATAATCGCATTAATTATTATCGTCGTAGTAATATTAGCAAAAATATTTGCCTCAAGGTTTGGAAGAAGAACTATAGAAATCCAACCAAAAATACAGCAAAACATAATCCAGCCAAAACTTCTCCCATGCACTTCAAGCGCGGACGCTTGAATTTAAGAGGGGAGGAGTTAACGATAATTAAGTTAACAATAATTATATTTTTTTCTTGGTCTTTATTAAGTCCAACTTCAATTCAAGCTAATCAACAAAAGCTAAATTGCTGACGCTGTGTCTGCAATACTTCCTGCACGAGCCAACCGCTGCACTGCTCCAACGCTGTCGCTAACCGCTGCACTGCTTCAACGCTGCCGCTATTTGAATTTAAGTTAAGTTATCAAAAAATTGTAAGTCAGTTCTTGTTTTGAATTCAATAAATAAAGTTTAACATCAGAGTTTCTCTCTGATGTTTATTTTTTAAAAAATCAAAAAAATAATGAAATAAGTTAATTTATATGCGTGTATATGGAACTGTGTTGGAATTATCTTTTTGTTTCTCTGTTTTTTTTTTTGCTATGCCTGCTGAGCCTAATATTGATGATGACAAACAAATGCACACGTATAAAAATGAACCTAAAAACAACACAATCGTGGGAAACATAAAACGATTGGGGAGGGGAGAGGAGCGAAGGACGTTAGCAAACTGAAATTGTTTATATTGGTAATTACGTTATTACGTTTTGGAAGCGACGTCCATAATAAAGGAAAAATTACTTGATATTGAGCAGAAAAGTTACTGTTTTTGTTGTTGGTGTTGTTGTTTGGATGGGCAACAGCATTCCCCGGTCAGCCATAAATTGTCCTTCAGGTTCGCTGTGTGGTTGGTTGTTTGGCTGTAGTTGGTGCTGGTGCTTGCGCCGCTGTATGTTGGTGCATGTGTAATTGAAGACCGTGGCCAAGCGAGTTAGGGGACGCTTAATTTAATTTTCTAATGTTTATTACATTTTTCTGTGCTATTTTCTAATTGAATTTGCGTGAGTTACAATTAGTTGTAATTGCGGTAATGTCATTTGTGGCCAATATCAATGTATATACACACATTCATCTCAATATCACACTTATGTGGATGAGTGTGAGTGGGTGTGTGTGTGGATGCGTGTATGTGTACAGACATATATGTGTGCGGACATGCTTGGGAATTTGTAATTATTGTATTTGGTTATATTCCCGTCTATTTCATTAGCTTTCCATTATTATTGGTTCCTCTACACTGAGATAGGATCAAAATCATTGCAGTTGGTTGTTGCTACTATCAGTGTAGTTGTTATTATTGTATTTGGATTATTTTAGTACCACAATTGGCTCTAGCACCGATGCTGATAATCATCTTAATTGCAGCAATGCAATTGCCTTGGTGTTGTTGTGCACTTCTATGAGTGTACATATGTGTTCCTTTTGGTGAAATATGTAACATATTGGTTGGAATTTTGCTTCACTTATGTTGTGTCGTTGTATTAAATTTCCTTATAATTGGCAATTAGATCGAAACTATTCGCCTTCCCGAATTGGTAAAATTATTTACGAATTTTTGAAATTGGCTTCCTTCTAAATTTAATGCAAGCGGCGGAGTGGCGATTCTCATAATATTTCTTAATTCTTCAGCCACAAGAACGAGACTGGCTTTGAGTATTTCTTAGACATCTGAAAATGATGCTGCATTTTGCCGATTAATTACCAGCAAGTTGAAGTGTAATTGGTATGCAAAGTGTTTGGCATGATTTCAGGCGCTTCTAAGCAAAAAAATACTCATAAGTATACTCACGGCAGATCTCTGGTATGGACATAGGAATATACATTGGCTTAACTCGATTTTTTGCTTTCGATTGATTAAATACTCACATTGCTTTTTATTACAGGCACAAAGGGTATACCTTTTTAATAGATGTGGTTGTTTAAGCTGTGAGGGCTGTCACAGTTTTTGCGATCTCCCTATACAACTACCTTCTTACGTATGTGCAGAAATTCTGTTTAGAACTGTGATTATTGATGAACATTTATTTGAGTTGCGTAGTTGGCCTTTCATTGCTGAAGCATACTTTAAGGCACTGCATGTATCAATTTCAGACTCGAAGTGTCTATTTTAAAGTTGTAACAAATTTTCAGTAAATTTACATGAGCACTGCCAAGGCTTTGACGCTGACAAATGGGTCTCTAAATTTTCGACCCCAAGTGGTGTGTCTTCGAGGTTGGTAGTTGCGCTTATCTCTTTCGCTTGTGGCCAGCAAGCACGCGATATCACACACTTTAAATCGCCAATTGTCATACAAAATGCGCCCCATATAATTTACAAATCTTGATAGCTTAATAGAACCTCAACCGACCAAACAAAAGACAACACAACACAACAAAACAAAACAAAATAAAAGTAAGTATGAAACCGCACCAGCACCACCAAACACGAAAAATGAATATGTCCTTCAAAGCCGAAAGTAATAATAAAGGAAAATCCAAAAAAAAATGAAAAATCGAAATAGAAACCAACACAGCAGGGAGCAGAAAGTTTTGTTTTGGTAATTTAGGTAAAATCAATATTAATGAAGCACCAAAGACGTAGTAATAAAGACACAATTTATGATAAGTCCATGGGAATAGCGAACAGAACATTGAGAAACGCAGTAAAACCAAAAACAACATAAACAAGCAGAAACAAAGGTTAAATAAAGAAGAAAAAATTCAATCAGGAATTCCACATCAGTTTTATTAGTGGCAGGTTCCCGCATGTACAAATGAGGATATTGCGCAAGTGTAGTATGTTAAAATTCTATATTAAAATGCATTCGTTGGCAGCAGCAGTCGATGTCGCCACAGTAGTGGGAACTTCTATAACGCTTGGAAGTATGCTAACATTTTTAAAAGTCCTCTTGGCCTGACTCCGGATTCCGACAGCAGCGACAATGGTGGTGGCTTCTTCGGTGACTCTCTTCAGAATTAACGATGTGTAAGAAATTATTTCATAACAGCCTGCCAGCGTTTGGTGCATGCTTTTAGGCGCATAAATTTAAAATTATGCCATATATGACTTTTGCTGCAGTAAAAAGAGACGAGAAGTCTTAAAGAGAAATACATAATAAGGCGCCGCAGTTTATAATATTAATATACTTTTTTTTACTTTTATTTTTATTTTTTCTTTGCGCACACATACCCATAGAACTTCATTTTGTCTTGCGCGCGTGTATATATGTGGTTGCAAAATGCTGGAGCTTCTTTTTAGCGATTCGAATTTATTTTTAAAAGCATTTTGCGATGCGCCTGCTGGCATCATCATCGTCAGCGTCATCATGTGCTCATCATGCTTGCCTTGGCTTGCCTAGCCGCGCTTGTTTACAGCCCATTAACTCGTGTGCAACATTTGCTTTTAGTGCCGTGTGGAAGAATATTTTCTACAATGCTCAGTACACTTTCCAGTTGCGAATGGACGAGTATAGTCTACGCTGGGCTATCTTGGTGCCGCTGGCAGAGTGGGGAAATGTGGACAAACGTGCTATTTTAGAATACGGTTTTAGTATTTTTATTTGGTCAGTTGGATTTTTGTTGTTGTCGGTTGCTAAGCGCAAAACGTTGTTTTGTACGAATATGTCACTAATGCGAAGTTTAAGCACTGAAAAAGTTTATCATACCATAAGGGCCGGCACGGGGAGTAACTGCATACTCGACTGGGACAATGTTGGATTAAGCTACATATGGTACAGTCAACTATTTGCGTTAGTTGCTTCATTTGCCTGTGCTGATATTCAGTTGGAGTAGTAAGTGCAGTGGAGTGGAGTGGTCTTGGTCGGCGTCGTGGTCAGTTTTGCCGGCGAACGTGTGAGTTGACCCTCACGCCTTTTCTTTTGGTGTAAGCAACGCACTGTCATGACAGACCCTGTGCAATTTTTTTACTCGCAAAGTCACGTTTGTAATTTTCACAACCATTTTTAGACCAATCTAAAAAGAAACCCAAACAAAAGCTCAGCTGCTGCTGTCAAATACAGTTACTCTGGCTTAAATTCACCAAGCCCATGCAATGCATTCATTCAACTTGCACAGAATTTTACAGGAAGAAACCAAGCTGGAAAAGCACTAACAACTACAAGATGATTTCTGTTTTGTTTTGCTTCCCTTTTTGTTAAGGATAATAACATAACAAGCAATACTGAACTGCCAGCCAACACGTCATGATTGATGGTTGCCTGCAACTTGTGAACGCAGCAATGAAGGCAACAAAATCCTTTCACATTTTTCTTCTCCGCAAACTAAGCAGACGTACCAGTAGAGAAATATACATACGCTCTTATATGAGGTCAGTTTTGAAAAGCATTGAACTTTATGGAATATGCGGAAAACTTGCATGTCAGGCCAGTCGAAATTTTAAGTCCTTCCGCAAGACACGCGGGCTCACAAAACTAAAATTCAAAAATACTACACCAACAATGTCAGGCGGCACAGCAATGCGGTGCTTCTGTCATAAACGTAAACTATGAAAACACACTTGTATTTATATATGTGTGTTGTTACACCCACATAGCACACGCATGTATTCCAGAATATGTATATATCCGCATATTCTGCTCGATTTTTGCCTCTCTTTTAGGGATCAGTTCCGTTATAAACACAACAACGACTAACTATGACATGGACATCAGCAAATCGCCAGAACAGAGCATGACGACACACCCAACATTGTTGTTGTAGCTGTTATTATTTAACACACACCAGCCACATTGTGTGACTGCATGTGTGTATTTCTGTGGCTGTGTGTGTGTGTGTGTGTGTGTGCAAGCATTGGGCGTACAACAATATTTGTTGTCTCCACCACTACAGCAACAAAACACACTCACACACACATGAACTGAACTAGAATCTAAACAGAGAAAAAAAGCAGAGACTAGCGCCAAAGCAAAGAGCAAAAATCCTTTTGGTCCTGCTCTACACTAACTACACACTAATATCGTATGCTTAACGCGTACCCCATACGGTACGTAGCTTTCGTCGTTGTTATTCTAGTTGTAGTTATTGTTGTTTTCTTTCTTCTTGTTTTTGGTGTTGTTGTCTGATTCTTCTCCTTTTTTTTTTTGTTGATATTTCATCCCGGCACATCATCAACAACAATGGCCTCTGACATATTTTGTGCGATTTAACGATTTTTTGTTTTGTTATTAGGGTATGTTGGTGTGTATATGTGTGTGAGCTTGCCAGTATGTATGCATGTACGCTCTAAATTTCTATGCGTTCAACGTCATCATCAACAGCATCATCGGAGTCTAAATCATCGTCATGGGTTCACATTGGTTTGATCTCGTGCATAGCTGTCTGGCTGGGCTGCAGAGCACACACACACACACACACACATATATATATATATATATATATATATATATATATATATATATATATATATATATATATATATATATATATATGTATATATATATATATATATATATATATATATATATATATATATATATATATGTATATATATATATATATATATATATATATATATATATATACATATATATATATATATATATATATATATATATGTATATATATATATATATATATATATATATATATATATATATATATATGTATATATATACATATATATATATATATATATATATATATATATATATATATATATATGTATATATATACATACATACATATATATATATATATATATATATATATATATATATATATATATATATATATATATATATATATAGTGATTTGATAGCAGACAGACTATCTGATATTATTACTATTTTTCCTTTGTAGATTGTGTCTTCTCCTGCCAATCTACATGCCTACCTTATTGCAAGCATTTCCGCCTGGAATACACTTGATGTGTTGGTGATGTTGATGAGTCGGAATGATTTTCTAATCCTTAGCTTTTCTGAGATTCCTTGAGCCATCGATGTAGATTGTGATATCTGTCTTATCCGTGATTCTACATCTGTTCCATTCCTGGCATGAGGGGGTGCGAATGTTAGAATTTTTTCCGAAAACTATAGTAGGTACTTTATAGTTTGTTTCTGCCTTGTATACTGCTTGACTTCGTAGTAGTATACTTCCGTGGCTATACGGTCTATCTTTCCAGCAGTCTAATTATCTTAGCCTAAGACCGCTTAGGGTTGCGGTATTCTTCATAAATAAATCAATTGGATCAGATGAATACATTTAGGGCCTGCAGGGCAAGGTTGAGCTAACTTTTATTTGAGCAGAGTACAGCTTCTGATTGCCTTCAACTTGGTGATTGCCAGAGCGATCTCTGTTTCAAACATTAGCAAAGTTGACATACAGCCTCCACGTGGCACCACCTAGGTAGCTATCTCAGCATCCCCTGAATAGTGAGCTAATGTGTGCAGCGTGTCTTCCCTGATGCTAACAGGTTTGTGTGCTGGGTTTAGGACCCGCTTTTCAAAAAACAAGTCCAGCGAAAAACAAAACACAAGCCTCGGATGAGAATCTTCTTAACGTTGACGATCACCGGAAGCGGAAAACGCACGACCTTTTACGAAACCAAAAAGAAAAAAAATTAGATATAAAACGATTATAATTTTGCTTTCGCGTCATCAAACTGCACGCTGCTTAAAGCTGTACTTGCAACTTGCGAGCTATTTTTTGGAACTCATCAGGAGGAGTTTGCAAAAGTTTTAAGAAATGAATGCAATTCCATTCCATATTGCATTTGAGTTGCAACATAGCACTAAACGAAAATTTTTGAAGAGAGGACGCCTCCTGCTTCCAGATTTTTTTGTTTTTGGAAAGAAGTGCTCCACCGTATTCGATATTCAAGGCCAATCCAACAAAATGAATTCAAAAATCCTTTCGAGACTTCATCAAAAAACCCTTTTGTGCTCAGCTCCATGTGTTTTTAAAAATATCCATCATCGTTCCTCTGTAGGTATCTTGTTCGAACGCCATTCTGCCAGTTTGTACCAATTTTACGTATTGACCAAGTGATCAAAAACGTCCGAACAATTTCCAGCAACACCGAAAGATTCGTATGCGCATTGAATATCTGACTTTCGACCTATCAAGAAATTCTTCCAAAACGACCCAGGGAAAGCATTTAAATATTTCGAAATTATCGGTCCAGTAGGTGGGTGATATGATCCATCACATTATCTAGGACCAATATTGAAAAAAAAACAAAAATGAAGAAGTAAATTACGTGAGAATTCCTTCAATGTCGACGAGTTCATTTTAGTCGTAAGTTCATCGATCTCACCTTCTCTGTCAAGATTCAGGTTTCCGAAGCAAAATGTTGTCGCGTATCGTGTCCATATGTTGACCCTCATCTATTGCTGAAACTTTATCACATTCAATGTTCAGAACATTTAGAATCAATTTTCACAGTTTAGATCGTTCGGCAGTTATCCGCGCAGAACACAACTAAGCCTTTATGATGTGGTACGCCTACAGGCCTTCACACGCAGCCCTGCCCTTGCAAAAAACTGTGGCACTGTATGTTTTTCATTTATTTGTCGTTCTCGGA
The DNA here is from genome assembly GCA_920105625.2 of Clusia tigrina. Taxonomy (NCBI): domain Eukaryota; kingdom Metazoa; phylum Arthropoda; class Insecta; order Diptera; family Clusiidae; genus Clusia; species Clusia tigrina. Next base: position 170,737,194 of record OV050032.1, read on the forward strand.
ATATATTTTAAGTGCTTAAATATCATGAAGACAATTTTTGTGCTGTGCTGAATGCCGCTGCTGCATGCTGCTCCATGCTACTCCAACTTCAGCAAATGACATTACGTTTGTCATTCATTACATACAATAAAATCAAATTTTTCAAATGTGACTGTAACAAACGGCAAAAAACACACATACACACATGTTTATATATATATTTATATATATATATATATATATATATATATATATATATATATATATATATATATATATATATATATATATATATATATATATATATATATATATATATATATATATATATATATATATATATATATATATATATATATATATATATATATATATATATATATATATATATATATATATATATATATATATATATATATATATATATATATATATATATATATATATATATATATATATATATATATATATATATATATATATATATATATATATATATATATATATATATATATATATATATATATATATATATATATATATATATATATATATATGTATATATATATAGATAGATAGGGTATATCCCTATTTATGTTACCACTCAACTGGCTATCGTTTACTACGACTCTTATGACTCTCTCTGATTATGATGAATGCAATTTTCAACTTTTTTCAATTTTTTCTCGTCTTGTTTGCCCTTCTACTTATACAATTATGAGGTTATAGTATTGCGTAGAATGTAGAAATGCTGTGCAAAAGAAGAGAAAAAAGGTAAAAAATGGAAAATGGTTGCAGAGTACTTGATGTGGAGTAAAGTAACATAAACACAGCAAGTATCAAGGAACTGCTCGTTTTCTCGTTTGTTGTTGCTGTTTGAAGTAATTATAATTGAAGTGAAGAGTTGCCATAATGAGCATGTTAGCAGACAAAAGGATAGACGGACGGACATTCAGACAGCGGCCACATATCCATCCTACTCAGCTCTAAAATATGCAACTATAAAATCAACGTTGAAACGGTAAATGACAGACAGATAAACATTTCAAACTGAAACATATCATTTGATAAACATTTAATCTTGTAATTGTTGGTTGGTTGTTGCTCTGATTGTTTGCTGTTGGAATTCTATTTTTACAATTACTATTTAAAGCTTTTCAGTTATAATAAATTTATTATTTATATATGTGTATACATAAATTTACAAGTTTGTGGATATTCTACACCACATTCCCATACAAAAAATTAGGTATGCTTGGTAATATTTTTTCATATTAAAATTTTGTTTCTCATTTACTCCACAAACTTCCAAATACTAGTAACAGGAGCAGCGGCATCAGTAGCAGCAGCAGCTGAGGAAAAAGTTAAATGAAAGTCAAACGGAAAAAGTTTAGTAGTGTCACCTGGCCCTCTACCTCGCAAACTTCTTCCCGTTTCCCGCTTTCCAAACTGAACTGCGACATTAATTTTGCATACGGCACCACAAACATTAAATTGTCATTTAAGGTAATGGCGTAACTATTGCTCTGGCACGCAGCAGGGTAGGAAGCAAATTGTAATTGCTCGCATTGGTGCTGCTGTTAAGAAAATTGTTGTGTTTGCCGCTGGCATAAAGGCGTCGTTGTTTCAATAAAGAAACTCTTTTGTTTTTAATTGATTGGCGGCGTTTTAATTACTTTAAAGAGGTGGATGCCACATCAGGGCATCCTTCATGCGGGTTATGGTTGAACATTTTTGTCACTCAACTCGATAATCATCACCATCGGTAATACCGTGGCCTCCCCAGTAAAGTTTTGTTTTCTTAGGTTAGGTAATCAAGGCTTCGCTCATTGATTATACATTTAAATTGTTTTTTTTCAGAACGATAGTCGGATTAGACCGATTTCGAAAGACCCTTTATCTTACCTGTGCGGCGATGTTTTATTCATAAATCATCATTAGCAGCATATCTACGGTAATTTTCGAAGAGTACCCTGAGTTGATTATAATGGAGGGAAGCGTGGTATTTATCTGATCGTCCCCATATCTTGTGAATGGCTTTGCAGCGTCAATATACTAATTCATATAAAATTTGATCCAAGAATTTAGGATAAATCCTTAGAGGGTGTGACCCTCCAAATGTTCCGCCCCTTTTTTGGTTTGTGTTAGCACTCTGAACTTTCGTATGAAGTTTCGTTAATGAATGCATAGTACTCCGAAATTAATATTGGTTAAATTTGGGCATGTCAGTAGTAATAATCTACCCACATTTTGCATGCACGCTACTATGCAAAGACATAAAGCAAACTAAAATTTGACGTCAATCGAAGAGAATACGGACTAGCGTCAAATACACGCACATGAAATTTTACATCAAATGATTGACCGTGTAAGGTCCGCTTAATGTTTATTGTCTTTTCTATTATTTTCCCATTTTCTTTTCCTTTATTCTTTCTTTTCTTGTTATTTTTTTTCATTTTCTTTTCAGTTTTTGATGTTGGTTTTTAATCTCCGTTTTTTGTTTCTATTTAAAAATTTTCTAACTTATTGTCTTCATTTTCAATATTTAAAAATCTTTACGTTTATTTATATTATTTATTTATATTACTTAAACATTTATTTAAAAAAAATTCAGCTAATACAAGACAAAATGTATTAATGATTAATTTATAAAATTTCTTTCTGGTTCTGTTATCAGTACGATTTCTGAAACAATTTGTGGCAATATTAAAGAATACAATAACTATATGCCATAATACATATTTGTATCTAATAATATCTTAAAATTAATAATATATTAATTAATTACGGAACACAATTATTTAAGTAAACCATTTTTTTTATAAATATATAAAATTGCAGACAACTTTATATACTTAATTTGCAAGCTGAAGTAAATTTTGAATTTTATAATAATTTTTTTTTTTTAATTTAAGTAAATATAAGAATGCTAATATAATACTCTAAGTTTTATATATGTTGATATATTCATATATATATATATATATATATATATATATATATATATATATATATATATATATATATATATATAAATATATATATATATATATATATATATATATATATATATATATATATATATATATAAATATATATATATATATATATATATATATATATATATAAATATATATATATATATATATATATATATATATATATATATATATATATATATATAGATTTATATATATATATATATATATATATATATATATATATATATATATATATCGGGTTTTTCAATAAGAGCGCTACAAAAGTTTTTTTTAAATAAAACAAAACCGGTTTTAGATATCAATGAAATTCTTTATTCCTGTGAAAGTACGTTCGATGCCATTATGTATGGAACTCGATTTCTTTTGCATGGCCACCACGGGCACGCTTGCAGAAGTCCAGACGCTGAACCCAATTTTCAACGGTTTTCAAGCATAAATCGGCCGATACTGCTGCAATTTCACGTTCGATATTCGTACGAAGTTCATCAATCGTCGCTGGCTTGTTGGCATAGACCATAGACTTGACGTAGCCTCACAGGAAATAATCTAACGGCGTTAAATCGCACGACCGAGGCGGCCAATCGACTGGGCCATTTCGTGAGATAACACGTTCACCTATCTTGGTTTGCAGTAAATTGATTGTGGCATTCGCTGTGTGGCTTGTGGCGCCGTCCTGTTGGAACCACATGTCCTCCAAGTCCATATTATCCAATTGGGGCCAAAAATATTCGGTTATCATTGAACGGTAGCGATTCGCATTCACGGTAATGTGCCGGTCTTGATCATCACGGAAGAAGTACGGCCCAATGACGCCGCCGGCCCACAAACCGCACCAAACCGTAATTTTTTCGGGATGCAATGATGACTCATGGAGTACGTGTGGATTGCTGTCTAACCAATAACGCATATTTTATTTATTGACGAAGCCATTCAGCCAGAAATGAGCCTCATCATAAATTGGACGTAGCGCTCTTAAAGTTGAGGCGATTGACTCCGAATTTCGGTAGTAGAGAAGAGAAATGTCAAAAGAGCGGTTAAAAATATGGCGTCGTTTGCTGTCACTATCAATTTACTTTTGTAGCGTTTCTTGTGAAAAACCCTTTTTATATTATTGATAATATATATATATATATATATATATACATATATATGTATTTATATATATATATATATATATATATATATATATATATATATATATATATATATATATATATATATATATATATATATATATATATATTATGTATATATATATATATATATAAATGTAAATGTATATATATATATATATATATATATATATATATTATATATATATATATATATATATATATATATATATATATATATATATATATACGAGTATATATAGGTAGGTAGGTAGGTAGGAGTGGCCGCCCAGTTTGCCAAAAGCACACTTGAGCACACATAATGGCCCATTGTGATACCACGGTGTGGCGCCTTTCAAGCACTGACTAAGAAGGTTCCCATACTTGGGATAGTGATAGTCAGCGCAAGGACAGCGCCTGGAAAGGCACGACTCCCCCGTCATGTTTCAGGAAACCATCCTGATACTTTGATGAACCTGGCTATGTCCCTAATATTAATGGATGACAGCTCTGTCAGGCTTGTAAGAAATGGGGCACCAAAGGTGCGAATTCTTCTTCTGCTCAAGGATGGGCAGTGGCATAAGAGGTGGAAAACCGTCTCGTCCTCCTCCTCGAAGCCACAGCCTCGGCGAAAGTCATTTGAGGGTAGGCCCAGTCTTTCTGCGTGCTGTCCCATTATGCAGTGGCCGGTCAAAACCGACACAGTTGTCGACAGTGATACGCGATCAAGTCGAAGAAGTTGATTGGTTCTGTTTTTGTCCATGCTTGCCCAAGTTAGTCTAGCCGTGTGGCAGGATTCCTCGTTAGCCCAGGATTTGTAGGCGTCAGCCAGATATTTCCGTTTCATTTCGAGCTTGGCTGTTGCCAGTGGAATGCCGATGTTTACAGAGGGGTGAATGTCGTGCATTAGCGTGCCTGCCTTGGCAAGCTCGTCCGCCTCGCAGTTTCCCGGGATTTCGCTGTGTCCGGGAACCCAGACTAGGTGTACCCGAGAGTAACTTGCGAGCTCATTTAAAGATGTTCGACATTCATGAACTAGTCTTGATGTGGCCGTGGAGCCAAAAAGAGATTTAATGGCGGCCTGGCTGTCTGAGAAGATAGATACGTCAACTACGCCGATATCACTACTCAGCATCCATTTGGCTGCGTGGTAAATGGCCATGACCTCAGCTTGAAAAACGCTGCAATGGTCTGGGAGACGTAGGGAGATGTTAAGTCCAGCTTGTCGGAAGAAATACCGCTGCCAACTCTAACTCCAAGCTTGGAACCGTCGGTGTAGATTTCGACTGTTTCACCTACGATTCGGTTTTCTGAGGTGCAGTCGCTTCGACTTGGAATAGTGAGGTCGATTTCCCTGTTCACATCGGGATAGACCGACATATAATCGATAAAGTTGGGGACAGGTGGGTCCTGATTCAGAATTGATGCATGGCCTGTCAGGGTTATGCGCCAGTGCGAAAGAGCATTAAGTCTAATCGCTGTCAGCTTGGCTTGTTGCTTAACCAGGATCCCCGAGGGGAGCCAGTGCAGCATGGCAAAAAGGGCTTTCGTAGGTGTGCTACGAAGAGCGCCAGTGATCAGTAGAGCAATGGATCTTCTGATTTTATCAAGGGGTTTGATATTACAGGCTTTTTCGAGAGCTTGCCACCAGAAGACCGACCCGTATAACAGGTTTGGTTCAACGATGGCCGTGTAGAGCCAGAGCACGACTCGAGGACGAAGTCCCCATCGTGCACCAACTGCTCTTTTACAGCAGTATATAGCGCATGTTGCCTTACGTGCCCTCTCAGCTAGATTGGCTTTCCAATTAAGCTTTGGGTCGAGAATCAGGCCTAAGTACTTAACGTGTGTGCTCAAAGAGAGCAGAGTGCCGTTTGGACTAGGCATTGTAAACTTTGGAATTTTGTACTTCCTAGTGAAAAGCATAGTCTCGGTTTTGGATGGGTTAACCCCAAGTTCGAATTCGCGACACCAGTTCGACACAATAGAGAGTGAATAGTTCAGTTTTTCGGAAAGTGTTTGGGGGAATTTGCCGGATGCCGCGATTGCTATGTCGTCCGCATAGGCTATCACTTTGCATCCAGTAGATTCCAATCTCACCAGTAGTGTGTTAACTGCCAAGTTCCAGAGGAGGGGTGATAAAACACCCCCTTGTGGCGTGCCCCTGTTAACCACCCTCCTGGATTGGGCACTGCCGATCGTGGAAGTGATGATCCTAGATTTTAGTAGAAGCTCTATAAATTTAAGAAGACCTGAATTCAGGTTAAGATTATAGAGTGCGGAGATGACAGCGTTGGGGCATACATTGTTGAATGCTCCCTCGATGTCCAGAAATATGGCAAGTGTGAATTCCTTGTACGCCAAGGATTTGTCAACTTGAGAAATGAGAGAATGAAGTGCTGTTTCAACCGATTTGCCTTTAGAGTAAGCGTGTTGAGATACAGAGAGAAGAGAAGGGTTGATCGATGTCCTGATATGTTGGTCAAGAGCTCTTTCTAGAACCTTAAGAAGAAAGGATGTTAGACTTATGGGTTTGTAATCCTTAGGTTCCCCATTTTGGATATCGGCAGGAATGATGGCGTCCGGTCCGGGGGACTTGTATGGCTTAAAGGTTTGAATGGACCACTCAAGGTGACTTTTTGTCACTTGGAATGTGGGGAGGCTATCATGGGAAACCTGCTCCACCTGGTAGAGTGCTTGATCCGCTGAGGCTAAACTCCCTGGGAAGTGGGTGTCTAGCAGGATATCACAAGGGTTTCGGCGCTTGAGTGAGTCCAGCTGCAAGTATATATATATATATATATATATATTATATATATATTATATATATATATATTATATATATATTATATATATATATATATATATATATATATATATATATATATATATATATATATATATATATATATATATATATATATATATATATATATATATATATATACCTTGAAACGAAAATAATAATTAAATAAACTTTTTTTATTACTATATCCCACGTAATAAATATAAAATTATCCACATAACTCAGAATATATATAGGAATATGTATATTACATGTTAGCATTAGTAACTTAAAATTCAAATTTAAAAAAAAATAATTTTAGAAACAATGAAATTAACTTTTTTTAATATTGAATTCTTAAATATAAAATTTAATAAAAATTTGTTTAATATAAAATTATTAAATATTCATTAATAATATTAATTGTGATATTTAATTTAGTCTATAATCATGCATTCTTTAAATTACCACTAATAATCAAAAAAATTTTAAATTAAAACTTATTTATTTATATTAAGTTAACTTATAATTACAAATTATAAGCTAAAGAAGGGGGCAGTTCTAGATCGCCTTGGGCTGAATTTAAAATTTTATTCTTTTGTGTTATTTTAGTTCCTTCTATTTAAGTTCGCCTTCGATAATCTTTTTGATTTGTTGTATTGGAACCTCATCGTCAGTTTCTACTATATAATACATTTTAACAAGTATCCTCTGATATAAACTGTACAAAGCTTTTAAACTGCTGCTGAGGACTCTTTGTACACTTATTAAGATTTGTCAAGAACATGGACCCGTGATGGTAGCTTTCTGTTTTGATGTAACCTTGCTCTCGCTGTTCAATAAGATTGATGACTTCAATTATATACACTTCTGGTTTTATGATTATTGGTCTCGTGGCTTCCTTTTTAAATCGCATGGCAAGTCCCTTAAAGACGTGGGAAACTGAAGCTGTAGTCCACCCTCCTTGCTTTCTGTTTGCAACTCTCAGCAAAGTCATAAATTCGTTACTTATTATCGTTAGGTGTCTTGGCAGTAGTAGTGAAATTTGCCTTTTAATAAGTTTTTCAAAGGGCCATAAAAATGATGGAGTAATAGTGAACGTCACTGGTGGGCGAACCACTGAATAGCGCACACTGACACTAACGCATATACTGGGTCTGGCGCTGGCTCACTAATACTCTGGCAAGCTGCTAGCCACCAGTATTGCGAGTAAATGAGAAATGTCATTTCTATCACTGTCAACGTCGCCATCAAACTAAGCGATTTTACTACAGTTTTGTCGGTGATAAGTTCAGTTGTGCATTTGGGCGCCAACGCTTGATGCATTAGGGACATTCGCTGACATTAAAAGAGTCATTAAAAATGACAAAATGAAATGAAGTAAATGCTACTTTTATGTACAATACAACTTTTTATGTATGTATGAATGCGCGCACACAAAATCGTATTTATGCGCTTGCATGTCGGCATTGCAGCCTGGGTGGGGGGGTGGACGTAGCGAATATGATAGATTCAAGTGTATCCCCAAATTTTTCAATAGTGCAGAATTGACGCATGGCGCGCCTTATGGTATTTTGCCATTTGTCGCAGACAATTTTGTCTTTAATTACTATGGAACACAGTAAATGTTTAACTATCAGACAATGTGACGTCGCAATTAAAGCAAATCGCTTGTTATTTATTTGCCAGAATAGTGGCCAAAGTTGAGTGTGAGCGCTTGAGGCGCCCATTAAAAGCTGTGCTACGTCCCAAATACAACTGAAAGTAAAGCAATGTGGGAAACTATATATAGCGTATTGTTCGAAACCGTTTAATATTGGTATTTTGCAGAAAATTCCTCATAGTTTGCATAACTAGAAAACATTTTACAACGGTGCTAAAATGGATCAGAATTGTGCAAAGATCCACAAATTTCTCATCGCAGAGATTAGTTCTTGATTTGAAATCAAAAGTACAATGGTAGCAGGGTAGAAGTAAACTTCGTTTTATCTTGGCATATTGATATAAGTACAAATTTGTGACTCTTACATAGTCTTAGAAAATATTTTTCCCAAAAACAGAAAGAAAACCAGCCAAGAAAGCTGAAGTCGGCGCGCGAGTTAAACAATGGCTATGTTTTATTCATATATCATTATTCGGCGCATATCTAGGGCAATTTTCGGTTGGGTACCCAGTGTTGATTATAACGAATGGAGGCGTGACCTTTATTTGAGATCCCTATTTCTTGTGAATGGCTTTGTAGCGTCAGTATGATTATTCATATAAAGTTTGGTCGAAGAATTTTGTGTGGGTCCTAAGTTTTACATTTGTATCAATAGAGAGCATGCCTCCCAGAATGTGCCTCTTTTTTTGGTTGGCTTTTCATACGGTTGGGTACCCAGTATTGATTTTAAGGAATGGAGGCGTGACCTTTATTTGAGATCCCTATTTCTTGTGAATGGCTTTGTAGCGTCAGTATGATTATTCATATAAAGTTTGGTCGAAGAATTTTGTGTGGGCCCTAAGTTTTAAACATGTATCAAAAGAGAGCATCGTTCCCAGAATGTGCCTCTTTTTTGGTTGGGTTTTCATACGGTTGGGTACCCAGTATTGATTTTAAGGAATGGAGGCGTGACCTTTATTTGAGATCCCTATTTCTTGTGAATGGCTTTGTAGCGTCAGTATGATTATTCATATAAAGTTTGGTCGAAGAATTTTGTGTGGGCCCTAAGTTTTAAACATGTATCAAAAGAGAGCATCGTTCCCAGAATGTGCCTCTTTTTTGGTTGGGTTTTCATACTGGCAATATGAAATTTCGTTGATGAATCTTGCATAGAGACTCCGAATTTTGGTTAATTGTGGGCGTGATAGTGGTAATATTCTGCACGTTTGTTTTAGTATGGACCTAGTATACATTGCTATTGTTTTATTTATTAATATATCGTTATTAAGAGATAGCTAAGGTAGTTTTAAGTGTGGTCCCCAAAGTTTTTTATATGGGAGGTTGGCACTCCCTTTATTTGCTCGACCCCATTTTTGTGTATGGCTTTGTGGCCTCAGTATACTTATTCATGTCAAATTTCATCGACAAATTTTGTATGGGCCGTAAGCTGTAAATTGTGGGAGTGGCTGTGAAAAGAAGCCGCCCAAATTTTGTGTGGTGTTTAATGCTATTGCCCTGAAGCCTCGTGTGAACCTAGAGAAGATTTCTCGTTAATTGTGTTCATGGCAGTAGAAGTATGGTGCCCCTGCGCACTCACTATTATGGGGCCAATGTGCGTAACTGCTGTATTTTATTCAAATATCAATATGAGCATAGTTAGGTTAATTTGAATTTACAACCCGAAAGTTGCTTATATGGTAAGTGGGCGTTTCATTTATCTAATCAACTGTATTCCTTGCAGATGGATTTATAATGTCCACATGCACATTCGCCTAAAAATCTATGTATACATCTTTTATGTATACCGCCCACATTGCATAGGGACTAGTAGTAGAACCACATCTACATAACTGTCAAATTGACAGGCGGAAGGAAAAAATCAAAATTACTCAGAAAGTGATTTTGGTCATTTCTGTATTTTTGGTCATTTCTGTATTTTTGGTAATTTCTGTATTTATATTTTCATACCTGCCACGCCTCCTTCCGGTGATTAAAAAATACTTCAATCGCACAAACTTACCATACCCTTTTTAAGGATAAAGATTATAAATTCTGTCCGAAAAGCTGTATATAAAGTTCCCAATTTACATTTAAGACCATCACACAGTGCTCTGTGCTCTGTGAGTAGCAAA